>JAZEWU010000011.1:3911778-3931253 GCA_036362915.1 Geotria australis | reverse complement strand
TGTGAGGAGGTGTTGTGCCGACAGCATCTCATCAGAACCACGAGCACCATGGCAACAGGTGGACATGGAGTTAATAATAAAATATCGTAATTTGTATTCACTCAAACTGGAACCGAGTCATGCTACCCTGGCTTGAGTATATTCTAAACTCTTGGAAGGTCGTGCGAGCCGTGGTCTAACTATAGGTTTCTGCTTGGTGGAGATGTATTAGGCTTAATTCCAACTGAAAACGGTGTGAATTTTATAAAATCCGAGATATCCCTATACTGTGTCTTTATACGACCAAAACGTTACATTGTAAACGTAAAATAAGAGCAATTTGTCTGTGTATCTCGTGATCGCATGCTCTGACGAGATGACCCCATTTGGGGTCGCGACCCACAGTTTGGGAACCGCTCCCCTAATGGTCCTCATTTGTGCGGCGAGTCTGGTCGAACCTCACCAAGCCAGAGTCTGAAGAGCGGTCACTGTGCCTGGGCCAATCCGGCGCGATGGCGTTGGGATCGGGGAAACATGTTGCCGTGCCCTTTGCACCCACCGAGTGTCGGCTGTCATCTGGCGCTCGTTATCTTTCACTTGATGAACAATGTGGGCTGTTATTCTGATGCAATCGAGGTTTAACCCCTCTGGGCATTCTGACTAGCTTCCAGCCACACGTTGCAAACCGGAGCTTTTGGGGTTACAGCAGTTGCCGTAATAGCCGAGTCAGAATAATTATGTCAAAATAATTTTGAAAGGGCGCTTGGGTCGATGCCAGCAGCAGGATTGCAACGGTGGGAGTGTGAGTGTAGCGTATGGTGCGACATGGTGTGAATGTGGCGCAATTGGCAGCAGTTGTTGATTTGACGCGTGTGCTAAACGACGCGTTGATAAAAATATCATATTTCCTGTGAGGTGCATCGTTAATTGTGTGTATGTGTACACCAGCTTATGTTGTAATGATCATCAGTACAAAGGAACCAGAATTACAAACGTATTCCTTGTTATCTTACACTGCCTGATTACATAAAGGTATAAAAAGTGACTACAGGCATTATCTCATTTAATTAAGGAGGGGGTTCAAGAGATTGATCACAGTTCGAGATACGACTGCATACCGAGGCTGTGAAAACTTGCACGTATTTAATAAAGTTCATACGTGAACAGTCGTGTATTAGTAGTTGGTGAATTTTAAACAAACGCTGATAAAGTCATGATACGAGGAATCTCTTAAGTTAAAATCATGATCTCACCCAGGAAACGGCAATTTCTGCCATGAGCCCTACCCCATCCATTCATCTGAGCATAACAACACGGTATATAGTGGGAGCATGAAAGTGGACAAATTATTATGTGACCTAATTGAATGGCATACTGTGCCAAAACAAAATCCACTTCATGGCTTGGCCCAGCAGCTTGTGATTCAAATCCGGCAGACCGCCCTGATTTTTACTCCGGTATTTACCGTAAAAACACTACGTGTTGAAAGGCCCTGTGACTTTCAAAATTAATATGCCATTTCCAAGCATTATGGTCCACATTTGCCTATGCGCAACATTACACCGCAAATTACTCAATTTGGATTATATGTAGCAACCGGCGCCCTCTGCTGTCCCTAATAGACTAATAGTGACGATCAGGTCATTGAGTGAAAATAAATTCAGCATATTATGATTGAAAGAATGATCATACCCACATCTCTAAAGCATTCTTAATGTATGTTCGAAGTTGTGTAACTGCCGCTGTGGTCATGTTTAGCATGCCCATTTAGCGTCGCTCATTCATTTTTACATTGGTTCTAATAAATATTTCATGTGCTGTGAGTGAATGGTGGTTCCCTGGTCGTTTATTGTGTAAGTTGCAAAACGTGTCCATGTACCGATGCAAAGTGTACTGATTAAAACCATGTGATGGTTCTTCCATTAAAATCAAGTTGTGCTCGTGTGTGCATCCAATAGTGTAAGAAATTATTATTCAGGATGGCGCGGTGAGTAGCTCTGCCGCCTCACAGCAAGGAGAGCCCGGGTTCGTATCCCGGCTCGGGTGCCTTTCTGTGTGGAGTTTGTCTCCCCGTGTCCGCGTCGGTTTTTGCCAGGAGCTCTGGTTTCCTCCCACAGTCCAAATACATGCTGCTGCATAGGTTAATTGTCCTGCGGACTAAATTGGCGCCGGTGACCTGTGATGGACTGGCGTCCGATCCTGGGTATAGACCCTGCCTTGCGCCCTGTGTCTGCCGGGATAGGCTCTGGCTCACCGTGACCCTGTTACAGGATTAAGCAGTTTCTGACTATGGTTGAGTCCTCAACACGGGCGGAGGATTCAACGTTCACAGCAACAGTAACCATGGCAGTGGTATCGGCGATGGAAGAGAGGGTGTTGTCAGCTTGCCATGGCCCGAGTGCGGTGGGAGCAGAGCAGTGGAGTGGGAGTCGAGCCAGCTACGGTCTATTGTGCACGCGACGACGGGTCCGGAGGCCAGACAGCCTTGAATGCAATTGTGCCGAGATATTCATTAACCTGAGTGGCAATATTTATATAATTAATGCTGACGGGTGAAGCCTTGCAACGGGATATCTTGTACTCAAGTTACCTTGACACACTGGTGATAACTGGCCAAAGTATAAAGTGCAAGGGTCACGTTGCGCAAAGTTTCAAGATAACGTTTGCATGAAGTAGCTTTTTGAAACGCGTTACCGGCAAAGAGTTGTGACGACGCAAAGTTCAAATGGGCAAGTCGTTACAGGAAACCTGTAACATGTAGAGTGCTTGGCTCCTGCTCCGTTTGTAACGAATGAAACGAAACCACAAATAGAGGGTTTAGATTTAAAAAAAAAGAACATGCGCAAATGATCTGTTGCCTTGTAATTGGTGATAGCCTGACATGACGCGAGTGTCGGAGAATACTGCTCGGGGTATTATTGCGGCCAATTGCCCGTGTTCTTTTGGAACATGGGTGAGTGTGTGTGTGTGTCCTGTGTCTCCTTTGCTGTGCGAGTGTATTCCTGGCTGTGTGTCTGTACGCGTCTCCATGTTTGTGTCTGTCTCAGTGGAGAGCGGTGGCTCAGCGGTTAGCGCAATGCTGGGCGACAAACCTGGCTATGACTCCAGTTCGAATCCCGCTCACGGCCAACACCAGTGACGATTTTCTGAACCGGTCCTGGGCCTCCCCTAGCTCGACTCAGCCTCAAATGAGTACCGAGTGTGGTGTGTAAAGGTTGCCACTAGTGAGAAAAAAGGCGGCCGGGCGTGTTGCTGGTCACCCACCTCCTCTGGTGCCGTGGTGACAGGTGCTACTCGCTAACAGCACTTGACTCCGCAGTCTATTATGGCTATACGGGGGATCTCTGTGTGTGACTGTCCTGTATCTCCGTGTCTGTGAGTGTATTCGTGTCTGTGAGTGTATGTGTGTCCTCCGTGTGTATCTCCGTGTCTAACTGGCCGTGCTAGACCGGACGGTTCAGAGAGGCCGGGGTGTTGCCGGACCGAGCAGAGGGCCGTGGGTGGAGCCAGGGGTCATGCCTTGACCCAAAGTCTATTGGGCGTCTACTCTACTCGGCTTGAAAAATCAGCTCGGCTTAAATACGATTGTTGGCCAAACAATATTTGATCTGAGATTGGAAAATCGGGCCAGTTCTGATATAGACAGACCATTTCTGAGAGTGTAATGATCGCACAAAAAGCCGGAAGAGAACATCCAACATTCTTCAGCGCATATCCTTGGTCTGTGAGAGGAAACCGGACTGCCCGGCGAAAACCCACGCGGACACGGGAAGAACATGCAAACTCCGCACAGAAAGGCACCCGAGCCTGGATTCGAACCAGGGGTATTCTAGCTGCAGGGCGGCAGCGCTACTCACCGCTCTATAGTGCCGCCCCTCATTCATTCATTGTCAGAAACCGCTTGATCCTGCACAGGGTTGCGGTGCGCCGGAGCCCCCATACAAAAAACATCTCATACATATACTCCACCGCGTAAAAATAGAGTATGGTTTACACATCCCATTGGCAACACGGCCTTTTTGCAGTACATCCTGTCAGCAGCATCGGCTCAACACAAGCCGAACGCTTGCCGGTTTTGACATCAGCATCTCATCAGCAATCTGATCAGCTTCACCAATGCTGGTGAGCTGCCAGATGTTTATAGACACGCGTCCTAACTCGCCACAAAACCACGTAGTGGATGACACCTATTATTTGGTGACGCTGCTGCGTTGAGTGGTGCACAAACACAACCAACAAAATCACACATTCGTCAATAACACAAGCGATGTCGGTTTTAATGGCTGGATTCATGATGGTTGCTCTTCAGAGCTTTTTTTTCTGGATAGCCGTGTCGCTGAGGGCTCCCCCTCGAGACGTTTCGCCTCCCACGTTGGAAGCATCATAACGCCTAATGATGTGTCCATCAATAAAACAAGCGGTATTAACAGAATAGGCGGCGTTTTGGACGACATTTTGTGTTGAAGAAGGGCCATTATCTGAAACCTCTACCATGACAATTCAATTTTAAGGCCACAGAATTATTGACAAATGTGTTGATTTTTCGGCGTGCATTGCCTGCCAATCTCCACCAATGCTGTCGCATATGCTCCACATGGTCGCGAGTGAAAGTTGAAGGACTGCTGTGGCGTCACTGGCTGTCCCTTCCTCCCCGCGCCGTGGATGGGGGGTGAGTGGCATGAGGGAGGGTTGGTGGAAGGAGGGAGGATGAGTGGCTGGTGGGAGGGTGGGTGGCGTGGTTCCATCCTCCCGCTGAGCCGGCTTGCGGGAGTCGCCAGGTTGTATTCTTTACGGGACGCCGGGGAGCGGCACGGCCACTCGGCGCGATGGCGGCACGGCGTGAGGACAGCAGCTGCGGCCGCGGATTCACGGAACTGCGGGGATACAGCGTCACCCGCAACCCGCACCTCAACAAGGCAAGCCGGCGGCGGCGGCACCCCGCCACACACACCGTGCGCTCAGCACTGTGCAGCTAGCGACACGCACCCAGCACCACGCACCATCACCCCGCACCCAGCACCATCACCCCGGCACCCAGCACCATCACCCCGCAGCATGCTTCTGAGCAGCCGACCGATTACCGACTCTTACAGTCCCGACTGTAAAGAGTCGGGGCCGGTATAGCGTTCAACCTAACTCCAGTATACTATACTACACAGTAGTTTTGATGGGGCTTAGGACCAGAGGCGATAGTAATCCGATACAGTGTGGTACGGTCCGTAACAAAGTGGCCGAAGCGTCCAGTACACGAGTAGTAGCGTACAGGGAAGGGGATTGCAATACGAGCGTATCGGTAAGACAGTTAAGTTATTTTCACCCCTGCCAAGGGCTAACACAACACATTTGCGTTTGGTCCACCGCTCACCCGCTCCCTCGCTCGCTCGCCCACCCATTAATTCATTCATTTGTCCAGTCACCCAGTAACTCTCCCACCACTCACTCACCTCGCGTTGCCACTTGTCGGTGTTTGACCCGACGCAGTGCGTGACCTGGCACCCGCGTTCGAGTGCCAGCAATTGATTTGTGCCGGGATCTGATACCGTTATTGCTGAACTTTATCACGGTTTACTGCGCCGTACTTTTGATAAAACACCCATCCATACCGATTTGAGAACTGGGTCGAGGCTTGCTCCTGTGGAGAAGGTGGCTACACTGAAAGCCGTGGACCACCGACCGCATTGTCTAGAAACAGTCAGCCGCTGTCTGCTTACTCGTAACATCCGAGCCGAGTGCTATTGTGCAGAGAATCCCCTCTGGGTTTTGTGCCGACAACGGGGACATTATAAATACAGGCTATGCCATCATCCACTGTGGAGTCATCCGTTGAATGTGTGCAGGGTGGCGCAGTGGTGCTGTTCATCCACCCCCTCGTGTGCCGTGTCGACCTTCATAGGTGCTCGTTAACAGCACTTGACCCTACAGTCTGTTAAGGCTATACGGGGGATCTTTGCAGTGATAACATCCGCACCTCACAGAGAGAATGGTCTTGCCGGAGGCGGTTCGATTCCCGTCCCGGGGCCTTTCTGTGTGGGGTTTGTGTGTTCTCTCCCCCTGTTCTGCGTGGGGGTTCCCCTTGCTGTGAGGCGGCAGCGCTGCTCCCCACGCCACCGCACGCGTGTGTTATGTATATTGTACATTCTGTGATGCTAATGTAATTACGTGTCCGAATTGCAAACGGAATACGAATGCTCTGCCATCTGGAAGCCCGCTGGCTGGCTGCGAGACGTGAGACGTGTTTTTCTGTGTAGCGCGTGTTTTTCTGGGCTCGTGGTGTGCTTGTGATTATTTTAAGTTCAGTGTGTACAGTGACGGTGTCACCCAGACATCCCCCCTCGCTCCACGATCGGCCCGGGGTGCACTCACCCCGCATTCCGAGCCCCCGCTCCATGCAGCCCGCTCACCCCTCACCCCTCATCCACCAGCTCCCCCCGCTCAAAACCACTCAGCGCCCCCTCTCATTCTACCTATCATGCCCTCTCCCTGTAAACATGATAACGCTGGCCAAATGATGGGCCAATAATGGGCCAACGTTATCAATGGGCCAATGATGGGCCAACGTTACCAATGATGGGCCAATAATGATGGGCCAAAGTTGCCAATGATGGGCCGATACTAGCTGCCAATCATGAGTCATGACGCGTCCAACCGGTTGCCAAGGCTGGGCCATCGTTGGCGGGTTTAATGAGCTCATCCCAAAGGGCACGGTGCCCGCTCGCCACTGTAACCAGACCCTGGCTCAGGCTCACTCAGCCACACACACTTCATTTGGATCCAAACCCTAAACACCTGGACGGCTGATGTTTGAAATAAATAAGCAGATACTATTGCCTCCTTCTCTCACGTGTCCCACTACACAACGGAATGAAAGTATTTTGTTTCTTGTAGTCTACACAACGATGCTAATGATTAGTTTGCGTTATGCATTACACAGTTGTGCAGACTCATATCTGACAGGTGCTTGCCTATAAATATCTGATGAGGACTGAATGTCAAAACCGGTGTAGAGTTTTGCGTGTGCTATGTGGCTGATAGGATGTGTATAACATTCCTGATTTATTTTATGTGGGGCTCACGTTTACGCATTGTCTGCTCATTGTTATTTAGAATACATTGATATTTTCCAGCTTCTTATTAATCGTGTGTATGTGGCCGGTGGTTGAGAAAGCTTGCTTGTGTGGTTAGCTGGCCAGAAATACGAGGCTGAAGGCTCTGAAATTCTGCAAACCGGTTGCATCATTGTGTTTGAGCGCCAGCCTGATTAAGGCATCCCCCTGTGTTTGCGGTATTTTACTTCTGTGGAAAGATGCCATAAGTAGGTCCACTTAGATGGTTTAAATACCAGTCCTGCTTCTAATTCAGGAGATACCACATGTTCTTACTGTACAGGGCACTATCGACCTATGGCAATAACTACAGCCGTTCGTCGCTAAGTGGCGGTGACGTCACCACGACGCTCGTGCCAGGCCATATGCACTTTGAGGCCACGTGATGTGTCTAACGCGACGCCGATGCCACGTTCGGAATAAATTGGCGGTAAAAAAAAGCCAAGAATGAAAACGAACGATAAATAATAATTTTACATTTATAACGCGCACATATTCGTTCAATGTCAAAGGTATTGATTCGACGAGAGAACGACTCGGAGGCGCGAGGAAAGCGCGAGGAAAGCGCAGAGAGGCTGAGGAGGCAGCCAGGCGGTTAGCCGGCGCAATAAGACTCCCGGGTCATCGCATCAGCGTCACCTTCCCGCCGTCATGCCGTCTCGACGTTGCCTCAACAGGAAATGGCCTTCGGGCTGGAGGAGCGGCAACACCTGGGGATTCACGGACTGCTGCCGCCGTGCTTCCTGTCGCAAGACGTGCAGGTCCTGCACGTCATCAAGAACTTCGAGCGACAAACCAGCGACCTGGACCGGTGCGTTCCGTGGAGTCCCGCCACCTGCGTGCGACCCGAGCGACGCGGCGATCGCAGTCGCACGAAACTCGCAATCGTGGGCGAGACGTCAACTCTGCCGCCACGCGGTCCTGGATGCAGCCCTGCCTCATGCCCTGTATCTGCACTATATTAGTACTATTTGCACTATATTTGTTGTAATTATAGTTTTTGTTCTAGGTCTGTGCCTTGTTATTATCCCCCCCCCCCAACACCGGGGTCTGAGAGAAACGGCATTTCGATCCTCTATATGTCCTGTACATATGGCAGAATTGACAATAAAGTTGAATTGAATTTAATTATTCTACGTGCGCGCACAGGTACATCCTGCTGATGGGGGTGCAGGACCGTAACGAGCGGCTCTTCTACAAGGTGCTCATGTCGAACGTGGAGCGCTTCATGCCGATCGTCTACACGCCGACCGTGGGCCTGGCCTGCCAGCAGTACGGCCTGGCCTTCCGCAGGCCACGGTAACGCGGGCCCACAACCCCGACACCGGCGAGCGCCCTCCAGCACGACAACAGCATTCACACCCATCGCCACTGTTCCTAGCCAGCGGCGTCACTCGTGACTCGACCATCCACCACCGCTGGCTTGTTGTGTCACACCGCACCAGGTGCTCGTTTGAGGCTGAGTCGATGTGTGGTGGTTGTGTGTCTGTTTGACAGGGGGCTGTTCATCACCATCCACGACAAGGGACATATCGCATCGGTGCTAAAATCATGGCCGGAGAGCGACATCAGGGTGCGTGCTTATGAAAGTATCATTATGATGTTGTCATTTTCTCTGTTTTTACATATAACACTGCTCGTGCAAGTTGCGGAAACGCATCCAGAACTGGCGCTACCAACAACGCCCAACCTCTCGGATTATACACCGAGATGTGATGGACCGGCGTCTCATCTTGGGTATAGTTCTGCCTTGCGCCTTATGTCTGCCGAGATGGGCTCTGGCTCACCGCGACCCTTTGCAGGATTAAGCGGTTTCTGACAATGAATGCATGAATGAATGAAAAAAATATATAATTTTACATTTATAACGCGCACATATTCACTCACTGCCGAAGGTACTCATTCGACAAGAGACCGACTCAGAGGCGCGAGGAAAACACTGAGAGGCGGAGGAGGCTGCCAGGCGGTATATTGCCACACACTGCTTCCTATATATTAGGATGTTATCGGTCAATTCATTAATTATTATTATTTTAAGTTGTGGGAGGAAACCAGAGAGCCCAGAGGAAACCCACGCAGAACAGGGGGAGAACACACAAACTCCACACAGAAAGGCGCCCAAGGGGGGGGGGATCGAACCTGCTCGGCAAGTCCATTCTTTCTGTGAGGCGCAGATGTTCATCGCAAAGGAGCAGTCTGTCGTACTACAGCGCTCGTCTGTGTCGGCAGGCGGTGGTCATGACGGACGGGGAGCGAATCCTGGGCCTGGGCGACCTCGGCAGCTACGGAATGGGGATCCCCGTGGGGAAGCTGGCGCTCTACACGGCGTGCGGAGGGGTGCACCCACAGCAGTGCCTGCCCGTGATGCTCGACGTGGGCACCGACAACCAGGCACGTACGGAGACTACGATCACCCCGTGGAGCCTTAACAGGCTGTAACGTTACAATTGCGATTGATAACGCGCGCACGTTCACTCAACGCCGCAGGTATTCGCTCGAAGAGAGAACGACTCGGAGGCGTAGCGAGGAAGCCGCAGAGAGGCGGAGGAGGCAGCCGGGCGGTTTGCCGGCGCCAACATATTGCCACACGCTGCTTCCTATATATTATGATGTTATCGGCCAATTCATTAATGAGTGGTTTTTTTTGTTGTGGGAGGAAATCGGAGAGCACGGAGGAAACCCACTCAGAGCAGGGGGAGAAAGCACAAACGCCACACAGAAAGGCGCCCAAGGCGGGAATCGAACCGCATCGGGCAAGACCTTTCTGTGAGGTGCAGATGTAACGACTACGCCACCCTGCTGTATAGCCTTAACAGACTGTAGGGTCAAGTGCCGTTAGCGAGTAGCACCTATGAAGGTCCACACGGCACACAAGGAGGTGGGTGACCAGCACTATGTCCGGCCGCCTTTGTCTCCCTAGTGGCAATGTTTATACACTGCACTAGGTACTCATTTGAGGCTGAGTCGAGCTAGGGGAGGCCCAGGACGGTTCAGAAAATCACCACTGATATGGGCCGTGAGCGGGATTCAAACTCGGGTCGCCAGGTTTGTAGCTCAGTGCGCTAACCACTGAGCCACCGCTCCCCACGTACACACGTACACACGCATGCACGCGGAGCCACTGTGGGGGAGCCCAGACGCAGAGGCCACAAAGTGGCCAGCAATAACCGGCACGATCAGAGTTATTATAAATAAGAGTTGACACCTTTTCTTAATGTGATTAAGGTTATTATGCGAGTTTGTTTGGATAGAGGCAGTGGGACGACATTACACAGTGGAGGGAGTGCAAGGGAACAAGCTGCAGAAATTATGAGGGATGTGTTCAAAGTATTCTACTTGTTTTACGTGGAATTACAGGTATAGGAAGGAGAAAACTTGCTGACGGAGTTATTTTGCAATTAAACTTTTGTTGTTGGTCTCTTTATACATTTAGGGGTAGATGTATCTTCGTGGTCACTTGTTTACCCAGCTACATGAGACTCACGGTCTTAATGGGTTCTCATCCGCTGAAATTAAATTAATATACCGCTAATTTATATTCTGAATTCATGTTATAAGAATAGTTGAATTTGCGTGCATCTAGCGACTCTTGCATTCACGTGTTTGTCATTCACGCAGTCGCTGCTGGAAGACCCATTTTACATCGGATTGAAGCACAAGCGAGTCCGTGGCGCAGCCTACGATGAGTTCATCGAAGAGTTCATGCAGGCCATCGTGAACAAGCGAGTAGCACCACACAGGGCCCTCGCATGCCAGCGAGCCGTGCATCCCATGCACCCTCAGTAACAACAGGCACCCAGGAGAGGCAAAGATACGCTTTTACACATCTAAGGTTTTACTTTTTCTAAAATGTATATTTAAATCTGTTTAGTGGTGTCATGAGATGAGATGATATTTCCACGCTCACAGCGGTTCACCTCCTGCCGGAGGGCAGCCCTGGAGTGCCCTCAATAATTAATGCTCCCTCGCACACATACTGTCGAGTGCAGTGATCTCCAACATTTTAAAAAACAAGATTACTTTCAGAATATAAATGTAACCCAAGTTTTCCCCTTAAAAGTTCTACCCTACCTAACACCTCCCAAAATGTATGCTATGCATAACACTCACCGATTGTCAGTGTGACGCCCGTACTTGCGCGCTGTGAGTGCTTTGATGTCTGGGTCGTAGTTTGAGATGGCGAGTCTCGTACAACCACCGTACAGAATCTCGGATTTTTTCCACTAAATACTTTAAAAATTGTTAATATAGACTTATTACAGCAGAAAAATACCCAGTGAGCTTGCAAGCTCTTTACGTGACTCCTGTGACACAACAAACATACAATTTGCTGACAATAAAAATATCTACAAGATTCATAAATAACCAAAAAAACATTTACACATAGCATTAGACGCATTTTTTTTTATTAAATTAGTCCGAAATACATAGCATTGCATTGCTGGAGATCCCTGGTCTAGAGCACCTAAAAGAACAGCTGTGAAGAGCAACCATGAATTGTTTGTATTGTCGATTGGACAGATATGGCAAGAACTGCTTGATCCAGTTCGAGGACTTTGCCAACATCAACGCCTTCCGTCTTCTCAGAAAGTACCGCGACCATTACTGCACCTTCAACGATGACATTCAGGGTGGGTGCTCATTAAATATGTTGTGTTTTTTGTGTACACATTAGAATCGTTGTGGAGAATATCCATCCATCCATCGTCAGAAACCGCTTAATCCTGTACAGGGTTGTGGTGAGCCGGTGCCTGTCCCGACAGACACAGGGCGCGAGCCAGGGATATACCCAGGATGGAACACCTGTCCATCACAGGGCACCAGGGGCAATTTAGTCCACAGGCCGATTAACCTATGCAGCAGAATGTCTTTGGACTTTGCGAGGAAACCGGAGTGCCCGGCGAAAACCCACGCAGACACGGGGAGAACATGCAAACTCCACACAGAAAGGCACCCGAGCCGGGATTCGAACCCGGGTCCTTCTCGCTGTGAGGCAGC
Organism: Geotria australis; assembly: GCA_036362915.1. Lineage (NCBI taxonomy): Eukaryota > Metazoa > Chordata > Hyperoartia > Petromyzontiformes > Geotriidae > Geotria > Geotria australis. The sequence goes on along the minus strand of JAZEWU010000011.1, from coordinate 3,919,173 downwards.
AGCGCTGCTCACCACGCTGCTGTGCCACGCTGTGGAGAATATAAGTAACAAAATAAACACGTATCTGTCCCTTTTGCTTACCCTGATGTGATGCCTGGGCCAACCGTCATCACCCACTCATGCCAATCATGTGCAGGGCCCTACGAGATTGTCCCCAGCCTGACCGTGTCATGTCATCCACACGCGGTTTAGCCACACCACACTGGTCACGACAATTCTATTTATGATTCCTCCCTTCCACTATTTCACTTTGGAATTCCCTTCCACCATTGCCTCTTTTCCAAAGCTCTTTTGATAGATAGATAGATGTTTATTATTACAGCAGAAAAATACCCAGTGAGCTTGCAAGCTCTTTACGGGATTCCTGCGACACAGAAAACATGATAATAATAGTAATAATAATAGTAATAATAATCTTGGCCATTACAAGAAACGTGTATTCATTTGAGCTATTTTAACTGTAAATTGTGATGTTTCTTGCTGGCTGCTTGATATTTTGGGACTTTGGGTCTGTAGTCAGCAAATGTGTTTGAAGTTAAAATAAAAACATGTTTTGTGTTGTTTCAGTTTATCATCGTACATCACATGACTACCGCGTGTTGTTCGGTTGCTTGTCAATCAAGGTACGGCAGCTGTGGCGTTAGCAGGCATTGTGGCCGCTTTGCGGATCACAAAGAACCGTCTCTCGGACCACAAGTTCCTGTTCCAGGGAGCTGGCGAGGTGAGAACGGCACTGTGGCTTGTTGGAGCTGAGATCAGGAAAGCCTTCCTCAATTATATGTCTATTTAAACATGTTCTGTCGGGACATGGAACAATAGTGTCTCGACGATGGTTATTGTTTTCATTTTAAATTTCCATCCAAAATTTCCTCAAAATTGTTTAAATATATGACTATTCTGGCAGCACGGTGGCGCGGTGAGTAGTGCTACCGCCTCAGCAAGAAGCCCCTGGTTCGAATCTCGGCTCGGGTGCGTTTCTGTGCAGAGTTTGCATGTTCTCCCCGTGTCAGCGTGGGTTTTTGCCGTTCACTTCGGTTTCCTCCCACACACAACCTTGTACAGGATTAAGCAGTTTCTGACAATGAATGGATCTTCTTCTTTGCGATTCTTCGAAGCACTATAGTCAGCCTCTGGACATCGTTGTCTTTCAGCTCCGTCTCGAAGTGTTTGGTAGAATTCGCAGGCAATACCAAGTATTACCTGACAGGGATCGCGACGTGAACGCTTCTACCTTGACCCCCAATGAATGGATGAATCACTCCATTGTGCTGTATTTACCAAAGATGGAAAACTTGACGTCACTTGCAGGCGGCTATGGGCATTGCGGGGCTGCTGGTGATGGGGATGAAGGAGGAGGGCACACCCAAGGAGGAGGCACTGTCGCGCATCTGGATGGTTGATTCCAAGGGGCTTATTGTGAAGGTGAGACGCGGTTTGTAAATCGCCATGCTGCACTAACTATTTTTTTTTTCAACTGGCACCTGGGTGGAATCGTCGTACCAGATATCCATTTTGGCTTAAAATAGTATGTTAGCCAAGCTTGAAACAGGGTTGTCACCCTTTCCACAAACCAAACTCAGATATACTTCTTAATCTGCATAGGTCTATAGACACTACTGTGAATTATACTGAAATAAAGGTCAGCACATTACCATCTGGGAATCCCCCAGGAAGAGCTGGAATCTGTTGCTGAGGAAAGGGATGACTGGTCCACTGTATTTACGAGTGGGTTTGACGTTGCTTGGTAGTGTCACGTAACGACAGCAACATGGGTATCAACGATTGTCGTTCACCTCTGTGCGGTTAGTGTCGCAGGTGTCTAGCATGTATGTGAATCTCGTGTATGCCTTGTGTATCTCCTTTCAGGCGTAGTCTGTGTGTGAATGTTCACGTCTCTGCCGGGTGTCTGTGGCAGAGTCGGGATAATCTGACCGAAGAGAAGAAAGAGTTTGCGCAGGATCACCCCGTCGTGAACACGCTCGCCGAGGCCGTGCACAAGCTTCGACCAACCGCGCTCATCGGTGCGTCAAGAAATGTTGATGGTTGCTCTTCAGAGCTGTTCTTTTGGGATAGCCGTGTCGAGCGGTCTCCATCTCTTCCTCCCGACCTTTAGCCTCCCACGTTGGAAGCATCATCAGCCGAAATGTTCCAAATGTTGCACTTGTTCGCTCTCTTAATGTGTAATACGCTAACCTATAATTGTTTTTCTTTAACTGTTTTAACTACCTTGTAACCGTGTGTTTACGTGCGTGTCGCACACATCAAGGCCTGGTTGATTGGCCCCATCCATTTGTGACAATTGCACGATATTAGGCTCTCATGTTTTGATATATATGCATCATCTATTTTTTCCAGAGAAAGGCCCCTGAAAATCGTTGCAATTTAAGCCAAAATGAGTTTTTCGGAATGTTTCTCACGATGGACCTGAGTGCCAGGCTTTGTGCAGCTCGCTTCATGAATCGAGCTTCGTGTTCGTATGGGTTTTTTTGCTCGCGTGTGTTGTCGAGAAGCCCCGTGGCCTCACCTTTGGACCGTGCTTCTGCTCAGGTGTCGCCGCCATCCCAGGCGTGTTCACGGACGCCGTCTTGCAGGACATGGCCTCCTTCAACAAGCGGCCGATAGTGTTTGCGCTCAGCAACCCGACCAGCAAGGCGGAGTGCACGGCCGAGCAGTGCTACAAAGTCACGAAGGTGAAGTGCAGCTGCATTCACAGCCGCTGTGTTACGGCTTGAAGCCTAGTTTCAGAAGACAGCTTCCAGGCCACACCTCTGGCCAGAATGTTTTATAGGACTCTTGGACACAGATTAGTCTCTCCTCGACTCACGGCCAACACCAGTGACGATTTTTTTGAACCGCTCCTGGGCCTCCCCTACGTCGACTCAGCCTCAAATGAGTAACTGGTACAGTGTGTAAACATCGGCAATGGGGAGACAATGGCGGCCCGGTGTGGTGCTGACCAAAAACCCCCTCGTGTGGCGTGTGGGCCTCTCTTCCTAGGTGCTCACTACCAGCACTTGCCCCAGCAGTCTGTTAAAGCCGCTATTCGGGCCGCATATGCCACGGAGACCAAGTGGGAAAAGTGGGCCTTGAGGTGCTAAAGGTTGAGAACCCCTAAGCTAAAGGCTGTATGGGGGATCCTTCCTTGTCTTCGTACGTGTACGCAGGGTCAAGCGATTTTTGCGAGCGGGAGTCCGTTTGGCGAGGTGAAGCTGGCGGACGGGCGCACGTTCCACCCCGGCCAGGGGAACAACGCGTACGTGTTCCCCGGCATCGCGCTCGGCACGGTGGCCTGCGGCCTGCGCCGCATCCCCGACCACATCTTTCTGTGCAGCGCACAGGTGAGCATCGCCACGGGGACGCGTGTCACGCTGCGTGTCACGCTGGCGCACCGGGATAGAGAGATAGATCGATGGCTTATTATTACAGCAGAAAAATAGCCAGTGAGCTTGCAAGCTCTTTACGGGACTCCTGCGACACAACAAACATGCGAGTTGCTGACAATAATTAAAATATATACGAGATTCATAAATAACCAAAATTTAAATCGACCAACAAAAAAAACCCATCAAAGTGGCGACTGATGTCATCTGTCGCTTCTTGCGTAGTGTTTTTACGGATGCTCCGGTTTCCTCCCACATGTATAACTGACGGACAGTATTGTAATGTGTAGGGGACTTCAGAGCTTGGGCATTTGTTGGTGCCAGCTTATCACCTGGCTGCCTTCCAGCTTGTCGGGTTTCTCAGTCTTTTTAAATCCTGTTCGCACTAATAACACTGTAAAAACTACATATTAATCATTGCTTTGATAGTCCCTGTTTTGGTTGTTGAATATTTTATTTGTTCTGTGTTCGTTCTCTGGGTATTGGCACATGATTATCTATGTTGAATACGAATGGGTTGACTTTGTCTCATACTTTGTCATGGCAGGCACTAGCAGTGCAGGTGACGGACAAACATTTGGCTGAAGGGAGACTTTTTCCACCGCTGAACACCATCCGTGACGTCTCCTTTAACATCGCCCTCAAGGTGAGCAATCGTCCAATCTCCTGTACACACAGTGAACACACAAGGGTCAGGGTTTACCTAGAGGTCATTGACTGTCATTGCACTCAAATATATTGATTGAAATGCTTACCTTAGACGTGGCAATATGCAAACGTAGCCAGTGCTCAAATGCATACGGAGCGGTCATCATTTCCAGGGATGACCTTTAGTCATTTTCATTGCAAATAGCCTGTCGATCCACAGGACAACCACTGTTTGAATTGCATGCAATCGGCTCTCATTTAATAATATTAATTTACATTTATAATGCGCACATATTTATTCAATGCCGAAGATATTCATCCGACGAGAGAACGACTCAGAGGCGCGAGCAAAGCGCAGGGAGGCGGAGAAGCCAGACAGGCAGTTTGCCGGCGCCATATTGCCACACACTGGTTCCTTTATATTATGATGTTATCTGCCAAATAATTAATGAATGTTTTTTTGTTGTGTGAGGAAACCGGAGAGCGTGGAGGAAACCCACGCAGAACAGGGGGAGAGAACACACAAACTCCACACAGAAAGGCGCCCAAGGCGGGAATCGAACCGCCTTGGGCAAGACCATTCTTTCTGTGATGCGCAGATTGTTACCACTGCATAGACACCCTGCCAAGATTGAAACTCACGACCTTGCAAATGTGAATATAGTACTCTGCCACTCTGCTGGGTATATGCCTGCTGCCCTCTGAGAAATGTATTGCTTAGCTATAAATCAATGCTAAACTATAATTGCTTGACACATCTACCTCAGGGGCGGCATGGTGGTACGGTTAGTAGCGTTACCGCTTCCCAGCAAGAAGGTCCCAGTTTCGATTCCCGGCTCGGGTGCCTTTCTGTGTGGAGTTTGCATGTTCTACCCGTGTCCGCGTGGGTATTCGACAGGCACTCCGGTTTCCTGCCACAGTCCAAAGACATGCTGCTGCGTAGATGAATTGGCCTGCTAACGGTCTGACGTGCCATTCTGGGTATATCCCTGCCTTGCGCCCTGCGTCTGCCGGGATAGGCTCCGGCTCACCGCGACCCAGTACAGGATTAAGTGGTTTCTGACGATGAGATGAGATGAGAGAAATCTATCTCGCCTTGTCTTTTGTCCACGTTTCAATTTCGTTTCACTTTATCCGGCGGTTGCTCATACCAGCCTCGGTCGCCTTCTCTACGGTTCCCTTTTCACGGCGCGTTTCGAGTAACGCGCCGTCACTCTTCCTCCTGCCCCTGCGTCATCTCGACACCGCCGCCACTTCCCCCCCCTCCACCCGCGGCGTTTGCAGGTGGTGGAGGAGGCGTACCGCACGGGGCTCGCGTCAGTCCTCCCCGAGCCGGCGGATAAGCGCGCCCTGGTTCAGTCGCACTTCTTCAGCCCCGAATACATATCCTTCTTGCCGGACATATACGCGTGGCCCACGCAGGCTGCCAGCACACAGTAAGCGCGTCAGAACCGCAACTGCCCGCTAAGCGTATAGCGTTTGCCTCGATCCAGCAATTGAAATCCATTTGTACACTCGCGGTACCGATGTTCGATTGTCCATCCGTCCACCCGTTGTCAGAAACCGCTGGGATAGCCGGAGCCTATCCCAGCAGACACAGGGTGCAAGGCATGGCTATACCCAGGATGGGATGCCAGTCCATCACAGGGCACCGGGGGCAATTTAGTCCGCAGGCCGATTAACCTATGCGGCCTCATGTCTTTGGACTGTGGGAGGAATTAGGACGAAAACCCACGCGGACACGGGGGGAACATGCAAACTCGACACAGAAAGGCTCCCGAGCCGGGATTCGAACCCGGGTCCTTCTTGCTGTGAGGCGGCAGCGATACTCACCGCGCCACCGTGCCGCCCTGGTTCAATCGTGTGAGAATAAATTATTTTTGATTTGCACACACGTTGTGTATTGGGGTTATTCAAGGGGATTATTCAACAGTCTTAAAGTATTCGTGCATTTTCTATTGAATACGCGGTGCCGAATGTTGACAGCTCATTAGATCATTAGGGGAGGGGCGCATGTGATATGAAGATGTCTCATGTACCCCCTGAGGCACAGCCGTATGCCTAGCTGTGGTTTTGGTTCTAAACGTTGACTACAATGTTCAAACAAGAGAGCTTAAAGGACGAGTTCTATGCAATGACCATCCGCGATGGTTACGAAAGCCACTGCTTTCCAGGCGCCTGCTGTTTGAATGAATGTTACCAACTACAATGCCATTCTGGCCTTTTTGTGATGCAGTATTGTGAATGTGTTCAATTTGTCAACTGTAAACAAATGATGAATTGTAAAAAAATAATATAAATGGATCAGCTTGATTACTCAAATGCAATGTCTATTTGCACTAGATTGTTGTGCAGCTCAGTAAATTAAGCCGTTTTAACGCAATTGCCATTTAACTTGTGTCGGGTGTAATGTGAAATGCAATGGGAAATAAAGAGAATCTACCCCGCGGCATTTTGAGTATGATCAATTATAAAGTGAGTATTGGCAATTTATACATCGTTCACATTTGTTTTTACAGAACATTATATTTAATTATCGTAAACATATTACCTTGAAGGGAAACGTGGGAAAATAACCAGCAAATGCCTTAGTTCATTCATTGGACGTGCAAGCAGTAAGTTGTAGTTGAGTTTACTGTTAGATCTTCTAGTTTTGTGACAACGTAAAGACACTCAAACTTTCTCGATATTTGTGGAGCGTAATAAATATTTGGCATTAAGACTACATTGGGGCTGAGTCGACCTGGGGGATGCCCGGGACAGGTTCAGAGAATCTTCACTGGTGTTGGCCGTGAGCGGGATTCGAACTCGGGTCGCCAGAATTATAGCCCAGCGCGCTAACCACTGAGCCACCGCTCCACACACAGAGACAGAGACACAGATACATAGAGACTCACATAGAGACTCACAGACGCGCAACAACAACACGCAGTGTCGAAGGCTCGCTGACAGGAGGTCACAGGACAGACCCAGGTGCCATGGGCTGCCTGCTGTGCCAGGCTAGGTGCATGAGGAGGTCACGGGATGGACCCAGGTGTCATTGGCCGCTGGGCGTGGCCACTATTATGAAAGGCTAGCAATCGATGCACTCAGCAGTCGATTTTCACCACCGATCCGAATCGAGAGATTTATCGAACGTACTGACGTTTACCTGTAAAAATATACTTTTTATTTTTGGTCACTTACGTGCAATACGGTATAAATGGGGATGTTTTGATTTAGTTTGTTATTTTATATTTTTGTCAATTCGCGTGTTTGTATCGATTCCCAACATCGATACCCTCAACCTTCTGGGTCTGTACGGGAATCGGTTCCCGCCCTGCTACGAATCGATCCCCGCCCTGCTAGGAATCGATCCAGGCGGCAG
>JAZEWU010000011.1:3895622-3910540 GCA_036362915.1 Geotria australis | reverse complement strand
CGCCCCCACCATGCACCCCTCCCGGTGGACACCTCGTGTGGTGGACACTCAAAGTCGGCCCCCCCGAACTACTGGTCAATTCGAGGACATTACAGGTCTATAACATAGGTCACAAGACATGTGGACCGCCCTGTATCGTGCCGCTGTGTTGGACACACCCGTGGCTGGGATGTGGATGTACTGTGCCGGCATGGGCATGTGGAGTGCGCGACTGACTGCGCGTGTGCGGAGAGCCGTGGCGCAGTGGTTAGCGCGCCGCCGTCAACTTGGCGCCACGTTCACCTCCGGGTTACTGGCGAATTGTGCAACCGGTCTTGGGGCCTCGCCGACGTCGGCTCAGATGGGTCAGAAGCTGTGGTCAAGGCCGTGATCAGTGTAGCCGGGGTCACCAGTGACTCGCACCGAGACGCACAGACTCGCACACACCGAGTTGTGGTTTTAACCGGGTTCTCAAGTCTGGTGAGTTTGTTGGTTTATCAGAAACACTTCGAAGCCGAACTGAAGGTCAACGATGTCCAGAAGCTGACCATCGTGCTTCGAAGAATCGTAAAGAAAAAGAAGAAGCTTGTATCATATTTTCTAACTTCCATCCACCTATCCATTGTCAGAAACCGCTTAATCCTGTACAGGGTTGCGGTGTCCCGGAGCCTATCCCGGCAGACACAGGGCGCAAGGCAGGGTTATACCCTGGGTGGGACGCCAGTTTTTTTCGTCGAACTTGCACCATTGTATTGTCTAACGCGTACATTGCCGCACCTGCGATGCCCCAACACCTGGACGTGGGACGCTGTGGTAATGGGGCAAGTTTTGCAAATGACTAAAGTTACAGATAAGAAATTCACGCGTTTTTATTTTGAAGCTTCGGGGAGTTTCAAACGCTTCCTCTTCATTGATTTGTAACGCGCGACGTAACTTTCATCATTCCCATATTAGTGTAGCCACCTTTAAAAAAAACCTACAAGGTATTGTTTTACACACCCCATCAGCCAATCAGCCTTTTGGGAGTGCATCGTGGCAGCATTGGTTCAACACAAGTAAAACTTTGGACTGATTTTGACATTAAATGCCACATCTGTCGAGTCAGGTTTAAAATGTTGTACTTGTCATCATTAACGATTTACATCTCGGGTTGAAAGCGCTAACATATTAAGCGTGTTTCTCCGCGTGAGTCTGTGTCAGCGATTCCTAACCTTATTCTCCATGCAGAGCACTATATGGTCATGGAAAGCTTTGCCCAACATGGCACTCCAAACGTAAAGAGATTTGTGGTCACGTTCTTTCCATTATTTCACAATAACCTTTTTCCCCTATAGCATTAGAAATTTGGAATAGCGTGTTGCAACTTTTGGATAAACCTAGAGGGCTCATTCCTAGTCATGGTGTAGCAGGGAAGCGTGATAAATTTATGTTGGTGATCCGGTTGAAATACAGTGGTTTCTCGGTTTACGATATTAATCCGTGACAGAACACGTATCGCAATGTGAAATCATCGTAAAGTGAGACCAATTAATACTCTACATTGTTTTATGGTAATTCGTTCAAAGACCTTGGAGCTTGAGACGTAAACACTAAAAAGCCCTGCTTCTTCTTCTTTGCAATTCTGCGAAGCACGATGGTCAGCCTCTGGACATCGTTGTCTTTCAGCTCGGCCTCGAAGTGTTTGGTAGAATTTGCAGGCAATACCAAGTATTACCTGACAGGGATCGCGACGTGAACGCTTCTACCTTGACCCCCAAAGTCCTGCTACCCAAGTGGCATGTGTTTGCATCGCTGATTAGCTGCTGCGCCACCCACGCTGACGTGCAGCCCTATTGTAACACGTATCTTAAAGTGAAATTTGATCGTAATCTGATACTAATGTTCGTATAGAGCGTATATCGTAAAGTCATTCAATTTTTTTGTGAAGCCATTGCAAAGCGAGGGACCACTGTATGCGGGAATCCTGGAAAAAGAGTATATATCGGGGCATTCCCAGAATGCATGACTGTACGTCTGAGGGGGCCCATGTCAGGCAGTTACCTGACATGTCAGGCAGTTACCTGACATGTCTGGTGTGAATTTCGCCGTCTTTTGGTTGGTTAGGTAAAAAGTGTGTAGAACCACACTAGTGGCCCGCGGTCTACAGGTTGGGAACTGCTGGTCTACAGGTCACTGAAGCCGTCAACCAGCAGTGGATTGACACAACTGTATGTTATCTCGTCGTTCATCCTCATTCAGGCAAAATAGGAAAGTGTTAAACAAGTTACTCATAGTTTCATAGCTGGGGGCCCTGGGCTGACGAGCTGAAAGTTCTGGTAAACTTGCCACGACACTAAAGTAAACCTACCGGTTAGTGTGCAATGACAAAATACTATTGCCAAAAAGTCTCCTATTGCGTAATGTTCCTTTCAAGGTCACATTGAGACGAATGCAACATTTTTGGTAAAAAATAAACGTAAAAGCACAATAATCCTCTGTTACGGTGTGTCTAGATGTATTCGTTTTTATAGTGTGTTATCGTGTACAGACCAATTCAAAAATTCTTTATGCTGGCGCGGTGACATAGGGTTTGGTACTGTTGCCTCGCAGCAAGAAGGGTTCTGTGGTTCCATTCCTGGCTTGGGTGCGTTTCTTCGTGGAATTTGCATGTTCTCCGTATGTCCGCGTGGGTTTTTGCCGGGTACTCTGGTTTTCTCCCACCGTCCAAATAAATGCTGCGTAGGTTAATTTGCCTACTGACTAAATTACACTGGTGCCCTGCGATGGACTGGCGTCCAATCCTAGATCTAGCCCTGCCGTGCACCCTGTGTCTGCCGGGATAGGCTGCGGTCACCTGCTGCAATATACAAGATTGAGCGGGGAATGCCAGTGATGACGTGTGCTTGATGCGTCTGCCTGTGCCCGGTTCCCAGGACCTACCCGCGGCCCCATGAGAGCCTGTCTGTGAAGGAGCTGCCGGTCGCCTGGGACTGGAGGAACGTCGGAGGGCGGAACTTTGTGAGTCCGACTCGGAACCAGCACATCCCGCAGTACTGTGGCTCCTGCTGGGCGATGGGCTCCACCAGCGCCATGGCCGGTAGGTGCAAACAGTCAGGTGGGGGGTAGAAAGATGATATCTTTACCAGTGGGCTACAAACCTGGTGGCCCGAGTTCGAATCCCGCTCACGGTCAACACCAGTGACGATTTTCTGAACTGGTCTGGGGCCTCCCCTAGGTCGAGTCAGCCTCAAATGAGTACCGCGTGCGGTGTGTAAACATCGCCACTAGGGAGACAAAGGCGGCTGGGCGTGGTGCTGGCCACCCACCCTCTCGTGTGCCGTGTTGGCCTTCATAGATGCTCGCTAACGGCACTTGACCCTAGAGTCTGTTAAGGCTATACGGGGTATCTTTTTTTATTTGCTCACGAAGGTGATGGTAGTATTAGTGGTCATAATTAATAATGTTAACTTCCTATTCTGGAACAGAATGACTCGGATGCGAACTAGAGAGCGATCGAACTACCGACGAGTGTGAAGGTAGCAGCCACGTGGTGAACCAGCGCCAACAATTCCCCGAGCTCTGCAGTCCTATATTGCGGTGTTATTGGGAGTAAACCGAAGCACCCGTAGAAAACCCACACGTGCGAGGGGGGAAATGCTATCCCATATTGACGCAACACGGGGAGGCTACGTGTTTTGCTGTACTGCCTGCTGGCAAGCCAGGGTTATAGCACCTCCTTGACGCCCACGAGAAGGGATGTTTCACAAAATCCGCGCGGTCCAACCCTCGCCTCCACTGTGGTGGATTCGGTGCCGGGTTAAGGCACGGGCTTTATGTGCTGCAGCCCAGGGGCCTCCACCAGCTGGAGGGCCTCCAGAGATTCAGTGAAAAGTTATTTCAATTGTGATTGCTGAATCAAAGTATACGTGTTTACAGTTACTGCGGTAAGTTTATAATTACAGCACGTTATTATATCGCTATATAAAATGATATTATTATTATATCACATATATGATGAACCGTTGACTACAGGGGCCTACAAAATATGAATCGCCACGACACCCCGGCTGAGAATGACGAGGTCTCCACCGCTTCCTCGTTCCCTCTCCCCTCCTTCGCTAGACCGCATCAACATCCAGCGTGGCGGAGCTTGGCCGCTGGCCTATCTCTCCGTGCAGCACGTGATCGACTGTGGAGGCGTTGGCTCCTGTGAGGGAGGAGACCACATGGGCGTGTGGCAATTCGCTCACAATCACGGCATTCCGGACGAGACGTGTAACAACTATCAGGCGAAGAACCAAGGTGAGACACGCGCACAGGTCACTTACTGTGCTCCGGGCATTGTTCGCGCTCGACCTTGTACCTGCGACTTGCTGTCGGTATGGGCTGTCTTTGGGCCGGGCACACACGCATCAATCTGAACCTCACTCTATGTTGCCTGCACTCTCTTCCATTTTTACGATCGCACTGTAGTTTATTCCTTGCTTCCTTCACCTACTCGGATAACCACCCTTCTACGCTGGCTACTGATGTGGTGGGGATGCTATTTACTGTAGGTGATAATGATGCTGATGCAGCTTCTGCTGCCACCACTGATTCTGATGCCGATATTGCTGCCGATGCTGTTGATGCTGACCTGCAGACTGCAACGGGTTCAATTCGTGTGGCACGTGCACAACGTTTGGCGTTTGCTTCAACATCAAAAACTTCACCCGGTGGAGAGTGGGCGACTTCGGTTTTATCAAGGGGAGAGAGGACATGCAACGCGAGATCTACAAGAGTGGACCCATCAGGTGAGTGAGTGAGTGAGTGGGTGGGTGGGTGAGTGAGTGAGTGGGTGGGTGGGTGACTTGGTGGGTGGGTAAGTGACCTGCCATCTCTAACATCTCACGAATTCATATACGCAGATGACATAGTCCTTGCTGCACAAACCTCGAGTATATTGACAATTCTCTAACATTATACATGATAAAATGTTTTCTGGATAGGTCACGTGAAAGTAAGTGTCGTAAACCCACCTCCAGCTGCCACTGCCAGGCGGTAATGTTTTTGTCACGTGAACAGAATGTGCCAACGTACCACTACTTCAGCACATCGGTGTGTTAGGGAGCAAACCCATGACATTTATAACGGTAGATATTTACAATGGTAACTGTTGTATATGCATCTGTTCATATATACGCATGTAATCATGTCTCTGTGCGTGTTTCCGTGTGTTTCCATGTCTCTGCCTCCGTGTGTGTCCGTGTGCATGCATGTTCTGTTTGTATCTGCGTCTTTGCGTTTGTTTCTGTGTCTCTCTGTCCACGTGTCTCTCGATGTCCGTCTCAGCTGCGGGTTGATGTCCACGAGTAAGTTCCACAACTACACCGGCGGCCTCTACTCAGAGTTCCACGACTCCGTCTTAGAGAACCATATCGTGTCGGTGGTCGGGTGGGGCGTGGATGAGCAGGATGGAGGCGCCGAGTACTGGGTGGTCCGCAACTCGTGGGGAGAGCCCTGGGTGAGTCGCCGTCGTGTTGCCTTTAATGATAATAATAATTTTACATTTTATAACGCACACATATTCATTCACTGTCGAAGGTACTCATTCGAGGAGAGAACGACTCGGAGGCACGAGGAAAGCGCAGAGAGGCGGAGGAGGCAGCCAGGCGGTTTGCCGGTGCTATACTGCTTAACCGCTTAATCCTGTACAGGGTCGCGGTGAGCTGGAGCCTATCCCGGCAGACAAAGGGCACAAGGCAGGGCTATACCGAGGGCTATACAGAGGATGGGATGCGTAGGCATTTATCAACTGCACGAGTTGGTGTACGTACGAGTGTGGTGGAGGGGGAGTGGTGGCGTAGGGTTTGGCGCTCTGCGCTTCAAATCTAGCCATCCAAGTTTAATTCCTGTTCACAGCTGCCATCAATGTCTAATATCTGTACCAGTCCCGGACTTCCTCTAAGTAAGCTCAGCCGTAAATGGCTACCTGGTGCAGTTTGTAAACATCAAAATTGAGGATAAAAGGTGACCAGGCTTGGTACTGCAGCAGTTTGTGCACCACTTTACGAACCTGGATACCTTAGTTTGAATCCTGCTCATGGCCAACACCAGCGACGATTTTTGAACTGGTCCTGGGCCTCTCCTAGGTCGACTCGGCCCCAAATGAGTACCTGGTGAAGTGTGGAAACATCACCACGAGGGAGACTAAGGTGGCCGGGCGTGTGGCTGGCCAACCACCCCCTCGTTTGCCGTGGCGGCCTTCATAGGTGCTTGCTTAGCAGCTGAAAGACAACGATGTCCAGAGGCTGACCATCGTGCTTCGAAGAATCGCAAAGAAGAAGAAGCAGCACTTGCCCCAAATGTCTCTGAATGTAAATGGGCAACTTTGTCTTTGTATCTCTGTGCGAATCAGGGAGAGAGTGGCTGGGCTCGGATCGTGACGAGCTCCTACAAGGGCGGCCAAGGGAATAAATACAACCTGGGCATCGAGCAAGACTGTGCTTACGGGGACCCCATCCTTCCCCCTTAACCCTCCTACCCTACCCCCTCTATCCCCAATTACTATGCAGTAATCCTAACCCTCACAGCATCCTATGCTAACTCTATCCCTGTCTCTATCAATCACTAATCTCTAAACCCTAACCCTTAATCTCTAAACCCTAGTCCTATGCCAGACTTTACCCATGTTCCTGTCCCTTAACCCAGCCGCCATATCTAGTGAATCTCATGGCTGAAGATTCTATAGGAGGTGGGGTCTGTATCATTCAGGAATATCGACTGGGTTTTTTTTACGCGAATCGGTGCATGTCTAACCAATTCTAATTCAGTGACTTTTACATATCCATTTTATAAGCTCACATTTGCCTCAGTTAATAATTTTAATAATAGTAATTTTAGATTTATAACGCGCACATATTCATTCAATGTCGCAGACATTTCTTCGACGAGAGAACGACTGAGGCGCGAGGAAAGCGCAGAGAGGCGGAGGAGGCAGCCAGGCGGCTTTTGACGGTGCCATATAATAATAATAACAATGCGGTGCCATATAATAATAATAACACCATGGATTCATTGGAAGACACTCAACCGTCTGAGAACTCGAACGGGACGATCAAAAGCTGCTTTGGTCAGATGGGGCTACAAGACCGGCCCAACCACCTGTGAATGTGGAGAAGCAGACCATACTATGGAGCACTGCCTTGTCTGCGCTCTACTACACAAAGTCTGCAGCTCAAAAGACCTCGCAGAGTTCAATAAAAATGCAAAGAAATGGGAAACTGTCCTATAGCCATTACGCTTCGAAGAATCGAAAAGAAGAAGAATATATATTTGTAACACTCGCATATTCTCCGGGCGCATTGCGCCCGTTGATTTGGAGGTACGGAGCCTGGCACAGTCGGTTTGTTGTGAGTCGGTGTAAAATGTTGGGCGGTTTGTGTCAGGCGGGCGGTAACGGAATATGATGTTGATGCGTGTCGTGCTGAGGACGAGGGTGACTGATACTCTCTCGCATGTCTGCGGCGTGATGGGTAGGTGTAGCGGTTTGACGTGTAAGTTGTGGCTTAGTGCGAGGCCGCCTCCTCTGCCGCCCGATGGTCTGGGGTTGAGGAGGGCTTTGTAGCCTGGTGGGGCAATGTTTGTGAGGCCGGTTGTCGGGTGATTGGTGGTAATCCACGTTTCTGTGATGAGTATGTCGAGTTTGTGCTCTGTAGTTGTGTCTTGTATGAGGGTTGCTTTGTCTAGTGCTGCGCGTGTGTTAAGGAGGAGGAAGTGCAGAGTGTGGACAGGTGGTCTGTGGCGCGGTGAGCAGGATTTGTTTGAGGCGGTGCAGTTCTTGACTACAGTTATGTGTTTGGGAGTTGTAGGTTGGGATCCTGTTGTGGTGGCAGCAGAGGAAAGTCGAGTCGTAGTCAATTGTCTTCCATTTAATCTTGGTTGTATTTTGTTCTTGAAGGGTATTAATGATTTAAACTATTTTAAAATTATATTTTAATGACAATTGTCATCCTTGTTTTTTTGGATGAATGTAATTGTCTTAATTCTGAATAAACACCCACGAGCTACTGCAGCGTGCTGCGTCATTAATTATCCTCACGGAACATTCCCCTTGTCAGTCTTGAAAGGACCTAAAGTAAGCGAGAGTTTTGGGGGTGCAACCTTCCCCACGGGGACTGGAGGTGAGAACTCAAGAGACCAAGATGGGTCATATTTGCAAGTGATCAAGGGTCATATTTGCAAGTGATTTTCCGTGCTCTGTCGTTGTTGACATGTCGTTCTCTCTGCAGCTTTGTGCAGCGCTTTGTGACCCTCGGGTGAAAGGCGCTATATAAATGCTATTATTATTATTAGTTTGCCAGGAGCGATGATTGATGTCACGAATAGGAATACGTTTTGGATGATGGTTGTTTGGGGGTAGGCCAGCACAACTCGCGCATACACAGAGATTGTCTTGAGTGTTTAATGAGCTAACAATATTAATCCTGAATTACCATCCTTCCCGTGTCCGCGTGGGTTTTTGCCGGGCACTCCGGTTTCCTCCCACAGTTCAAGAACATGCTGCATAGGTTAATTGGCCTGCGGCCTAAATTGCCGCCAGTGCCCTGTGATGGACTAGCGCCCTGTGTCTGCCGCGATAGGCTCCGGCTCACCGCGACCCTGTACGGGATTAAGCGGTTTCTGACAATGGATGTCCTGCTACTCATCCATCCATCCATTGTCAGAAACCGCTTAATCCAGTACAGGGTCGCGGTGAGCCGGAGCCTATCCCGGCAGACACGCGGTGCAAGGCAGGGCTATAACCCAGGATGGGACGCCAGTCCATTACAGGGCACCAGGGTCAATTTAGTCCGCAGGCCGATTAACCTATGCAGCATGTTCTTGAACTGTGGGAGGAAACCGGAGTGCCCGGCAAAAACCACAGCAGACACGGGGAGAACATGCGAACTCTACACGGAAAGGCACCCGAGCCGGGATTCGAACACGGGGCCTTCGTGCTGTGAGGAGGCAGCGCTACTCACCGCTACGCCACCGTTCTCCGGCTTCCTCCCACGTGGAAGCATCGCGGCTCGCAAGGCAACTTAATCTGTGTATTCTGAGTCAGTGCTGCTATGCCCAAAACTGCCACGACGTGGCACTGCACTCCCTTCGTGGGTCTCGCGATCCTCGTACAATACAGTCCTGTATCATGATAGATTTAACACGAAGGCTTTCCTGACCAATGTTATCCATATCAAATCTGTTTTTATGGGTTAGGTCACGTAAAAAAAACAGGTGTCGTAAAGACGCCTCCACCCGACACGGCCAATTAGTAAGGTTTGTCACGTGAATAACACGTGCCAATTCTTTACAACATTTACAATGAAGATATGACGTTTCGCTGTTAGTTGCAATCAGCTTCATTCATTTTCAGAAACCGCTTAATCCTTACAGGGTCGCGGTGAGCCGGAGCCTATCCCGGCAGACATAGGGCGCAAGGCATGGCTATACCAAGGACGGGACGCCAGTCCATCACAGGGCACCAGGGGCAATTTAGTCCGCAGGCCAATTAACCTATGCATGTTTTTGGACTGTGGGAGGAAACCGGAGCGCCCGGCGAAAACCCACGCGGACACGGGGAGAACATGCAAACTCCACACAGAAAGGCACCCCGAGCCGAGATTCGAACCCGGGACCTTCTTGCTGTGAGGCGGAAGCGCTACCCACTACGCCACCGTGCCGCCCTGCAATCAGCTTCATCAGTAAGAAAATATTTGATCCATAGTATATCTGTACCATCTACTAGGTGGGGCGATCCGGCGTTGCCCGGGTAAATTTGATCGTAATTGGGGATAGTAATAGCGGCGCCGCTTATGCGAACTGGGGATTGTACGACCTTTCAGTATATTCGTAGTAGCCTTAATAATTTATTTTCTGTTGCTTTGGTTTTTATTGGGTTTTTTTTCGCTATTGACATGCCGTCCTCTTCGCGGCCCTTGTGCAGCGCTTTGTGACCCTCCGGTGAAAGGCGCTATATAAATTGAAATTATTATTATTATAATAGGCTGAGCGGTGCGTATCGGAACTGGGAATTGTAATAGCCGCGGCGAAGCTTATGCAAACTGCGGATTGTAATAGCTGCGGGCCTGAGTGTAATGGGGGTGGCGCATATACGCTGAGGGGAGGGAAACAAAGTGGTCTTGGACGGCGGGCTTGGCCTCTCGGCGCGCGGTAAGTTGACGGAAACCCGTGTGGGACCGAGTGGCGTCGTTCTGCGAAGGTCCCGCGCTATTTGGTTGCGATTTGGCGTAGTCTGTCGGTTACAAACGCAACAGGGCCGCTTATCCGGACTGGGAATTGTAAAAGGGCTTGCGATTTTATATTGATAGACGATAGATAGATAGATGGTAGATAGATGTTCATTGTTACAGCAGAAAATACCCAGTGACCTTACAAGCTTTGGAAGCGAAATTCCTGCGACACAATAAACGCAAGAACTAACCACAGGTGGGGGGTCAAGGTAGAAGCGTTCACGTCGCGATCCCTGTCAGGTAGTACTTGGTATTGCCTGCGAATTCTACCAAACACTTCGAAGCCAAGCTGAAAGACGACTATGTCCAGAAGCTAGCCATCGTGCTTCGAAGAATCGCAAAGAAGAAGACCACAGGTGTAACAGCTGCTTCATGGGAATCGGTCCTAACCAGTTATGTATAGAAATACAAGCTCAACCACATTTTTAACTGAATGAAGGAGCGACGCTGCCACAGCTGTGTAATGGTAATCACGCTTGACCTGTCACCCAGAGGCACCAGTTCGATTCCTTTTCCCGCCGCAGCAGTTGAAGCTATGGGGCAATGGCACGCGAGTGATCGTTTACAGGTGCTGCGCCTTCACTCGTTAACCGAGAAACGAGGACATATGTCAAACTGAGTTGCGTTGCCAGTTGACATTAATTCATTAATTAAGTTGTTCCCCGGCCGTCCAACCAACATAACATTTCTCGCTGCACGATCGCATATTTCGATGTCATATATATGGGAAACTGATATCGCGATAATTGTTTTATCACACAATTCAATATCGTGTCGTGAAAACACACCGTGGAAAACCAGAAATAAGACCAATTATGACGTGGGGTATTTTCTCCATAAAGTCAAATTAAGTCGATAGAAAAAAAAAGTCACGTTTCACATTTTAAATGTCAAGCAGCTTTCAGAGATAGTTGAGGTCATCCAGAAACCGGCTCGGCAGCCGACACTCCCACTGTGTGTCGTGTGGTCACGTGCACAATCGGCTGTACCGAACATTCCACACAGGCGACCAAACGGCATCGCAATGAGGAAGTTAGAGTATTAGCAAATCACTGCGGCGCCAGCTCCACATTTGGTGTCAAGGTCGGGATTCGAGCTCACATATGCGATCTCGACACGGGGACATCCACACCGTCCATACGTCGCGATCATAACGTGCGGATTAAACACCGGTGAAAATAACCGCCAACTATAAACTTTAAATGTCGAGGTCGCACAGATGGAAAAAATATTTTTTTCACACCACCACTGACCACCATAAGCGCGTGCCGTGTCATCGAGCTGCGGGTACCGCGCCCTGTCGCGCGTCACAACCCACCCGGCAGGACACGACGGGAGGAAGGAGGCGGAGGAGGCACACCGGGGGAGGGGAGCGAACGAGACGGAGCTGCTCGCCATGCCGGCGATGGCGACACGTCCCGGACTACTGCTGCTGCTGGCCGCGGTAGCACAGCTCGTGTCGGCAGGTGAGAGTCGCGAGGGGCAGCCGTTTGTAATCTTAGCTTTTCGTTGGCACGAACCTATGGACTCTATAGTAAACTACTGTGTCGTGCGCTCTTTCGCTGGAGCAGGAACGGCAAGACCGCACGAACTTTTTCCCGAAGCCCTCTCTCGTCGGGGCTAGCCCGCCTCCACATTGGCATCTAGCTTCTGAACGTTATGTACAGAGCCGAGTGGCCACTTACGACAGAAGGGGCTTCAGGAGAGAGTTCGTGGAGTTAAGCATCTCCCCCCACCTCTCCGTTAAAGGAGCGCGGAGCACAGCGGTTCACTGCACCGTGCATAGTTTGGGTTGCGTGGCCGCAATTGCACTCCTGTGGCTCGTGTATTGGATTTTCCATTCATAAGGGAACTGTGTTCATCGAAATGAACTCGCCTAATGTGAAGCGGGCGCGTCGAGGTTAAGGAAGGTCACGAGCCACATCCCGCGGCCGTGGTTGTTCTCACGGCTTGTCAATATGTCCGTGTCAGTTGTGTCGGTGTGTCGCTATCCAGTGCGCGCTTTTGGCGGGGCTACGAGGCCACTTACCCGAGTTCGATTCCCGCTCGCGGCCACCAGAGACGATTGTATGAGCCGGTCTTGGGCCTCTCCTAGATCGACTCAACCTCAACTGAGGACCTGGTGCGGTAATCTGTCAGGATGCGGTACCCGCTGACACGGCGCACGGTTGTGGTGGTTGGTGGTGGTGTCGCGAAATATGTATGTTTTTTTTACCATACTTCGCGACGTTGGTCAGTGGAGTTTGCTGACGGTGTGCCCGGGAGGGCTCCAGACACCGCTCGCCACGCACGTAACCAGAAATCAGGAATACACTGTGCCACCGTTCCATCCTTTTTAAATCAAATACCCCACAGTACTGTCCACGGAACAGCATTGTGATGTAATAATAACTGTAATTGATCTTGCTCTTCAGAGCTGTTATTTCGGGATAGCCATGTCGAGCGCTCCCCGTCTCTCCCTCGCGACGTTTCGCACTTGTCACGCCAGGATGCGAAGTGCACCGCACCTAAACTCGCCGTTGGTAACACGCCGTTTTCCGGGAGTGGAGACGTTTTGCTACTCGGCCAGTGTTGTGAGCAAACAAAACTCCTTGTACGAGGAAATAAGTGACCCCCTAGCCGAGGCTGGTTGTGTTTTCAGGTCTTCCAGGTGTGTGTGGAATGAGCACTGGGTCCGCGTCGACACCGAGGTGCTCGTTTAACGCTCTCATCTCGGTTCTGCTGCACGGCTGCAAAAGCTGGCCTGCATACCGGCGTGACATTAATACACTTGAGGATTGCTCTCCAGAGCTGTTCAGTCTCGCTCCTTCGTGACGTTTCGCCTCCCACGATGATGCCTCCCACGCGTCTGCGCAAAAATGACTGCGTGTCAGACTGCGTGTCAAACGGCGGGATAAAATCGCAAACACTGGCGTCTGTCAGGAGAGCAGCGTCGTGACCGTGACGGCTGAGCTCGGCTCAGCTGGACATGTTGCATGCATGCCTGACCACCCGCATAACCACGCAGATGTATCACGGCATGGTGGCGCGGTAATAACATCTGTACCTCCTCACAGAAAGAAGGTCCTGCCTGAGGTGGTTCGACTTCCACCTCGGGCGCCTTTCTGCATGGCGTTTGTGTGGCCGATAGCATCGTAATGTTGTAGGATGCTGTGTCTGGCGGGTAGGCGCTGCCTGAAAAGCGTGGCTGACTACCCCCTCTCGATAGTTGGCGCTCGCTAACCGCACGGCTGCCTTCCCACTCCCCGACTCTGCAGTTTCCTTTGCGTCTCAGAGTCATTTTCTCTTTGAACAAATACCTTCGACGTTGAACGAATACTGTGTGCGTTATAACGTCTCCAACGCCTGATTATGCCTCTAACATGGGAGGCGTTAGAGGCACGGCTATCCTGGAAGAACCGCTCTGAAGAGCAACCATGGTTGTCAATAATATCTGCAGTAATACTCGATGTGAATCTACAATCCGATCTAACATCTCAATATTTTCTCTTTTCCAGAAAGACCCAGGGAAGCAGCCGTTGTTCTACCAGAGCCCGGGAATGTGAAGGTGACGCTTGTGAATTTCTACACTGAGTTGTCATGGAAGCCAGGCGTGGGTACACCTGAAGGGACACGATACACCGTCCAGTTCCGGTGAGTAATGTCACGACAGTCACCTGTATTCCACCGATAACTGCACAGGACAGCTATACTACCTCTCGACTAGTGTACAGCGTGCTGCCGTTGTGTTATCCGCGTGCCTGCTGTCAAGGGAAACAATTGATCCTATTGTCCATTCATTAATTCATTATCAGAAACCGATTAATCTTGTACAAGGTCGCGGTGAGCCAGAGCCTATCTTGGAAGACACATTTTTCGATACATTGAAAAATCTATTGTAATGATGTTGTTTAAATGGATTTCTTTGTAAAAAAAAAAAAACCGTCCTGTTTTTGCAGTACCTATGGCAAATGGGAACGTGTCATTGACTGCTCTCACGTGGCATCGACACGCTGCAATCTAACTAAAGAAACAGCTGGTAGCTATCCGTACTGGTACAACATTCGATTACGTGCTGTACATTCTACTGGAGTCTCCCGATGGATCCCGAGAAAGATCACACCACTGTCTGATTGTAAGTACTGTTTATTTAGTATACTGGTAACTGTTACCGCAGCAATAATGGTTAAAGGTTTAAAAGCCATATGGACTACTGATTTATTCGCCTACCACGTTGGAAGCATCCATCAGGCGTTAGGTCGGTCATAAAGGTGACCGACAAAGGGGTGGGGTGTGCCCGTGATCCTTGATCCTAATGATCAAGGGACCGCCCCCACACACACATACACCCATAACGCCTGATGATGCTTCAAACGTGGGAGGCGAAACGTCGCGAGGGAGAGCGCTCGACACGGCTATCCCGAAAGAACAGCTCTGAAGAGCAACCATCATTTCAAAGCACGCACCAACCTCCACATGTATTCAACGACCAACCTCTTTGGCAGTTGATTTGTCAACAAAACATGAATTCTGCCACAGGCACACACTAGTGTTGGCCTCGATTGTTTTCTTAAGAGTTTATGTGGTCCCATCAATTTAAAGCAGAAATTGGTTGAAAACATATACTGTAAGGAGAAATGACATGAATTCCTGTTATGTTTGGCTGTCAAATCATGTCACGCTGCACTTAACCTGAATTATATTGTATAC
>JAZEWU010000011.1:3874469-3887670 GCA_036362915.1 Geotria australis | reverse complement strand
AGGTGACGCTGGCAGAATGTTGCCGCTCTTAAGATTGCCAGTTTCACGACCTCTCAGTATATTCGAAGTAGCCTTCATCATTTATTTTCTGTTGCTTTGGTTTTTTATTGTTTTTTTTCTTTCGTTGTTGACGTGCCGTCCTCTTCACGGCCCTTGTGCAGCGCTTTGTGACCCTCGGGTGAAAGGCGCTATATAAATTTAAATTATAATTATTATCATTGTCCGAAACCGCTTCATCGCGTACACTGTACAGGGTCGCGGTAAGCCGGAGCTTATCCCGGTAGACACAGGGCGCAAGGCAGCGCTATACCCAGGATGGGGCTCCACCCCATCGCAGGGGTAGGGTGTGTTGTAATGCTGCTATGGACGCTGTGTGCGCGCCCGTGCAGGTGTTGTTGGCTTGGCGGAGTGCTGCGGCATGGTGCTGAGTGCCGTGAAGCGGCGATGGCGGGGGGCCTGCGGGCAGCTCGGAGCTGCGGCGCCCGTGCTGGACCAAGCCAAGGAGAGCTGCGGGGGTTGTTACGCGGAGTCTCAGGTGGACTGCGTCAAGCTCCTGGTCGCCTTGCTGCCCCTCTTCCTATTGCAGGTCCTGCACCGCTTCTGCATCTACCAGGCAAGGCCAGCACTGCCAATACTGGATCGTGTCCATTTTCTTTTGTGAATACTTGATTTATTTTGTATATTCTACCCGGAGTTCTTTGCTACTCAGCTATCACCCGATAAACGATAACTCCACTCCATAGCATATCCCTTTTTATGGATTAGGTGACGTAAAAAAATAAATGTCGCAAACCCGCCTCCACCCGACACAGCCAAATCTTAAGGTTTGTCGCGTGAACAAAACGTGACAATTGACTACTTCAGCACACCGGTATGTTCGAGAGCGAACCCACAACAAGTCATGAAACCGTTCCCTTATTACCCATTTCTGTCCCCACCTCCTCTACCTCAAACAACACTCCTTTAGAGCAGCGTTGTTTCGGGTCAGTTTGTTTTTATTACTTTACTCCAACGTGGGCGGCACGGCGGCGTAGTGGGTTGCGCTTCCGCCTTACAGCAAGAAGGTCCCGGGTTCGAATCTCGGCTCGGGGTGCCTTTCTGTGTGGAGTTTGCATGTTCTTCCCGTGTCCGCGTGGGTTTTCGCCGGGCACTCCGGTTTCCTCCCACCGTCCAAAGACATGCTGCCAGGTTAATTGGCGTACTGACTAAATTTCCCCAGGCGCCCTGCGATGGACTGGCGTCCCATCCTTGGTGTTCCCCTGCCTTGCGCCCTGTGTCTGCCGGGATAGGCTCCGGCTCACCGCGACCCTGTATAGGATTAAGCGGTTTCTGACAATGAATGAATGTTCAAGGGAATATGTCTTTCCCTAGGTCCCATCTTCATACTACATCCAGGCCATGAATTCCAACCTGAACGTGAGCAGAATTCTGGTTCCCATCGCAGCCCTGAATTCTGTGAGCATCGTGCCCACAGTCTTGCTGTCTCCGCTGCTCGTCTTTGCCATGAGCACTCTTCTCAACATCAGCCTGGTCTCCACCACCAGCATAGGTTTGTATCGTGATATATTTTTTATTAAGTATAGTAATTGTTATAATTGGGTGGCACGGTGGCGCGGTGAGTAGCGCTGTCACCTCACAGCAAGAAGGGTTGCGGTGAGCCCGGATAGGCTTACAATGAAGGTGTCTTCATTGTAAATGTTTGTTGACGTGATAACCCTTTACTGATTGGCTGTGTCGGGTGGAAGCGGGTTTATAACCATTATACCTTTTTACGTGACCTAATTCATAAAAATAGCTAGACTATGGATCTTACCACTTGCATTATTGCCAGAAAGGGTAAAACCTTTCCTCTTTCTAGATAATTACAATTTATTATTGGAAATCATTACAATGTTGTTGATGTAGGTTTTCACTGCTCAATTCATGATGGTTGCTCTTCAGACCCGTTCTTTCGGGATAGCCGTGTCGACTGATCTGCATCTCTCCCTCGCGACGTTTCGACCCCCAACGTGAAGCGCAACCATCATGATTTCTACGGCATACTTAAACGCCGTAAAAACAATGCATGCCCTATCAACGCGTCCACAATGTAGGTTACGTTGTGTGTGTGCGGGCCTCGTATTTCTGGCTAACGGCACTTGACTGGCCTGGGAACGCCTGGGAATCCCTCCCCAGGAAGAGCTGGACTCTGTTGCTGAGGAAAGGGATGTCTGGTCCACTCTCCTTGGACTGCTGCCGCCGAGACCCTCACCAGGACAAGCGGTTTAGAAAATGGATGGATGACACTTGACCTTACAGTCTGTTAAGGCTATATGGGGTGTCTTTGTCTTGTTAGCGGTGGGCCAGGCGTGCGCAGGACTGTCGGTGCTGACGGCTGGCGGGATCGAGCTGTACCGGCGCAGCTGGAGCCCCACGGAGCAGACCCTCTCTGGCAAGGTGCTCTCCGTGTCCTCCATGCCGTGCTACCTGCTCCTGCCGCAGTATCTGCTGCTGGGCATGGCCGACGCTCTCGCCGCACCGGCCAGTAAGCACGATCGAGACACCTCACTGCCACGGGTAGAACGCGGGCGGGCTAAGCGGCGTTCATTTGGCACACGTGAATGTTACGATTTAATGTAATTCTTGGGGAAGAATTGTTTTGAAAAGTAGAAAGGCATGCCCAAGTGACCTCCTAATTATTAGAACGATCATTTGGGAGGCGCGGCATGGTGGCGCGGTGAGTATTGCTGTCGCCTCACAGCAAGAAGGCACTGGGTTCGAATCCGGGCTCAGGGGCCTTTCTGTGTGGAGTTTGCATGTTCTTCGATTTTCTCCCACAGTTAATTGGCCTCCTGACTAAATTGCCGCTGGTGCCCTGTGATGGACTGGCGTCCCATCTTGGGTTTAGCCTTGCCTTGCGCCCTGTGTCTGCCGGGATGGGCTCCAGCTCACCGCGACCCCGTACATGATTAAGCGGTTTCTGAAAATGGATGGATGGTAAACTTCACTCACCATTCCTCCCCCTTGCAGAGGCCTCCGTCTCCCACACCGAATGTCTTTGTTTATACTGTATTCATCACTCCGCAGGTCATACCAACCTACTGACTCACCTGTGTGCACACCGACGCACCCGCCCACGCACACTCCACAGGTCAAAACATGTCTCTGTTCCTTCCCTCGCCCTGCTCCACTTTGAAATCTCCCCTTCTTCTCTTGCTTGCCCCATGCTCTGACAACAACCTTGCTCTATTCAACACACGTGTATCACCCGCATACAGTCTCTCCTCGACTTACAACATATGCTACTTACGACCACCCGGATTTACGACGGCCCTCCCAATAACCCTATTATATTATTTTCGAGTCCCGACGGTTGGTCGTAAAGTCTAATGACGACTGCTTCGGCTGCGGTACGATAACATCAGCTGGCCGCGCTGCAGCAAGGCAGCCATATCTGTTATTGGCTGCGTCTCAGTCTGTGTTTGGGTGTTTAGCAGCTGGTTGTGTTTTTTTAACAAACTGTTAGAAGGGCATATTCGACTTACGACCAAATAGACTTACGACGGGGTCATCGGATCATAACCCCGTCGTAAGTCGGGGAGAGATTGTACATTACAATTCCG
The DNA here is from genome assembly GCA_036362915.1 of Geotria australis. Taxonomy (NCBI): domain Eukaryota; kingdom Metazoa; phylum Chordata; class Hyperoartia; order Petromyzontiformes; family Geotriidae; genus Geotria; species Geotria australis. Next base: position 3,884,068 of record JAZEWU010000011.1, on the reverse strand, counting down.
ATAGTGCCATTTTCTGCTGGCCGCTCGACATTTTGGGCCTTTGGGCCTGTGCTCAGAAACTGTTTAAAACCCCCCTCTACGTAATAAGACACCTGCCCATGTCACAACACCTGAGTCAGAGCTCTACACTCACCTGAGCTGCAGACACGGCTTGTTCCTACCAGCAGGTGGGTTTTAATCTGTTTTCATTAAATGCTTGGGAAAATAATAATAATGACTGGGCGGCAGGATGGCGCAGTGGTGACATCTGCAGCTCACCAAAAGAAAATCCAGTCTGAGGTGGTTTCATTCCCCCCTCGGGCACCTTTCTGTGTGGAGTTTGTGCATTCTATCTTTGTTTTGTGTAGGTCTACTTCGGGTTCTTCAGTTTATCGGCAATAGGTGCTACAATGTTATAACATTGAAAGCTGTGTATTTGTGCTGCAGCTCACCTGCTGGTGTCTCGATTGACCCCGCACGGCGGCCAGACCTTGGCCAAGAATATCTTGGGCCTGTGCAACGGGGCAGCTGGTATCCTGGGCGCAGTCCTCGTGCAAGCTGTGCACCACGTGTCATCCGGTACACCCCGCAGACATCTGTCGGGATACTTTAAGCCTGCAAATGCAAAGAAGTCTTGCTCCTTTACACAAGAACCGAATCCTAAATGCAGAGTTTGTGAATAGCAAGCATGGTATGTAAAACAAGAATCAAGGTTTTACCTTTTCTGGCAATGAGACAAGTGTTAAGTTCTTTAAAACACCAAATGGACACCTTTTTGCAAAGGGTCCAGTTTGCAAGATGCCACACATGCTTGCGGCAAAAACACGCAAACAAAATGCAACACTCTGGTGTGGGCCAATCAGTTTCAAGGACAATGCATATATTATCATAGCATTCTGTTTGCATGTTTTTGCCACAAGCATGTGTGGATTCTTGCAAACTGGACCCTTTGCAAAAATGTGTCCATTTGGTGTTTTAAAGATCTTAACACTTGTCGCATTCACGCAAATACTTTAACAGTATTATTTATTTATATTATTGAACGATGTTTCCAATAGGAACACTCTATCCTGACGATCTTCAACACGGCTACCTGGAAGGGTACTTCTTCCTCCTGGCTTTCCTCATGTGCATCAACATCTATGCCCTGTGCAAATACACACAGAGGTATGGCTTGTTTCAACACCTCCATATATGTGTATGTATAGTTGCACGAGAGAATACCACTGGCTATGGCATTGTTCAAAAACACGGTCATTAACAAAGACGTTGACCAAAATTTTGAAAGAACACAATGCTTGGGATTACATTGATAGACAGAGAGAAACACCCGTGGCTTAGAGAACATACACGGTGACTGACACCATGTTCTCTTTAGCCTTTTCACAGTGAGCGGTGCTCTTTACGATAAGCTCTGCGTTGATATCCTCACATGACAATGAAACAAATGGATTTTTTTTTGTTCTTCGACCTGTTTTCCCAATTCAAGTGCAAAACCGAATGAAATATTTTTGTTTAGCCATTGGTTAGCATGCTGAGAACCTCAACTCGCTATATTTCAAAAACCTGATTTCATCACGGGCAGTTGCCGGGATTTGAACCCAGGCACTCAGCGGAGCCGGGTCAGCACTCTGACCTCTGAGCCACCGACCTCCAGCAACAACAAAACACGCAATGAAAAAAACAATCCAACATTTTTGTTCCATAGCAAAAACAATGAAAAGATAACCATACAAAAGTAATTCCATCATTAAACAATAATAATGACAATAAAACAATTAGAATCCCAGGTAGCAACCAAAAATCAAAAGACGGGAGAGGAAGTGTAATAAAGTTAATGTTAATGGAAAATGAATAAGAGTTGAAAATGCGGAAATGTAACAAGGTATACACTGGGAATACCTTTCAGAGGTCCATCCATTATCAGAAACCGCTTAATCCTGTACAGGGTAGCGGTAAGCCGGAGCCTATTCCGGCAGACACAGGGCGTAAGGCAGGGCTATACGCAGGATAGGTCGCCAATCCATCACAGGGCACCGGGGGCAATTTAGTACGCAGGCCAATTAACCTATGCAGCAGCATGTCTTTGGACTGTGGGAGGAAACCGGAGTGCCCAGTGAAAAGTCAGCCACAGGGAGAACATGCAAACTCCACACAGCAAGGCACCCGAGCCGGGATTCGAACCTGGGGGCTTCTTGCTTTGAGGCGGCAGCGCTACTCACCGCGCCGACTTGCCGCCCCAAAATTATTAACTTAGTTCATTAAATCGGGGTGTTTGTGGATGGTGAGAGAGAGAGACAGTGTTGTTGGAGAGGAGGGTCGCCGCCTTCAGCTGTGGAGATATATGGCAGTGGAGACGTCTTGACCAATTTCACCAAAGCCTTTTGCAAATGAATATTGTGGAGGCTTACACAGAGTGAGTAGATGTATCAGCCGGCTGTCGTGTTCGTGTCGTCAGGTATTCACTGCTGCCAGCGAGGGAAGACGGACCTGCCACACACAGCTCCCTGGCACAGAAGCTTTTGGAGCACGAGCAATCATTCGCCTTTTACGACAGCACCTTGGAGGGATCGGCATTGACTTGTTCACAGGACCACGACTTTCATGGGTTTTTCCAAAATTGAGCGAAGGATGGTGTCTTACACTCTCGTGACGTACGCCAAAATGTTTACAGTTTATGAATGTGTTCGGATAATGTATGCTTGGTTGATATTAAAATGCAACATCGTGTGTTTAAACTGTGGTTCCAATTGCAGAATAATAAAGGCTGTCCTGGACAGTTGTCGACTAACACACAACAACAACAACCGCTGTTCGCCACTGAGTGGCGGCGCCTGTGCCAGGCACACGTCCATAACACAAATCCACACTGCACGTGCAATGAAGGAATTGTTGGGAACATCCAAAATACAGCTCACACACGCTCGAACGTTCAGTTGGTCTTACAATGTTATTCTTCAATCCGATTATGATTTGTATTGAAAGAGCAGTTTTCACGTGTTGAGAGTTAAAAATGGCACCGTCTTTAGCATTTTACTAAATTTTTACAAATTACTATCGACTGATGACCTGTGTCTGCCGGGATGGGCTCCGGCTCACCGCGACCCTGCACAGGATTGGGCGGTTTCTGAAAATCGATGGATGGATGATGTACTTCATTATGCCAATGTTTGCACATGCCATGTGGTGCTTTATGATGCCCGACACACAACGGTTGCCTTAGATCACATTTCAATTCGGTTCAAAACAAGCAAACGTATTTGTATAATCGTTCGGTTTCAATTGTGCAAAGTCCCCAACAGCTGAGTCACAAGCAGGTCCATTCGTCACGTTTGACAAAAGGTAATCGCACCTGCTGTAATACGAGTCCTCTGCGTCACATATACAGTGGGCTTAGGGCTGGACAAGTGGATGAAAGTATTAAACAAGGAAACACGGTTGTTATGGGGAGGCAGGAATATGGAAGGTTCTAGATCTGCCAGTGGTGTCAACAAGGCTCTTGGAATTATTTCTGCATGTTTTCAATGCCCTACATTTGTTGTATTAGTGTATTCGCTATGAGACCAGTCTAAGCTATACATACTTTTTCAGAGGCGACCTGGCCACACACGAAAGCGCACCGAAGTGGATGATGTAATCACATGTAGCAATTTATCGTCTCAGCTAAATAATGCAAACACGTGTTTTCTAAATCCCATATTATCTCATCATCAGAAACCGCTTAATCCTGCACAGGGTTGCGGTGAGCCGGAGCCTATCCCGCCGGCAGACACAGGGCACAAGGCAGGGTTATACCTAGAATGGGACGCCAGTCCATCACTGGGCACCGAGGGGAGAGAGGGCGATCGCTCGACACGGCTCTCCCGAAAGAAAAGCTCTGAAGAGCAACCATAGTTACCTGTTGTCAGTGGCTATTATTTTAATGAACTATAATCGTAACTATTACGAGTGTGTTTAGGGTCTGTAGGAGCTATGATTGTGTTGAAATACTGAAACCACACACTGTGTCTGCCAGGGAATACGTCGCTTGGCGTAGTGGGAACACACCGGAAACCCGGCTTCGCTCCGTCATGGGTGTGGTCACCTATTGTCCCCGAGCACTAAGGCTGACGCGGAGCAGTGTGGGGTGAAGCGTGGAGTATTCAGGTGGAACAGCAGCAGGAGTACTAACTGTAAGTGTGCTCCACGGGCCTGAGAGGGAATCAAATGGATAGCGGATTGAGAATTCCGAGCGCCAAGTCTGTTTACGGTGAGATCCTTACGCATGTTATTCAGTGACGCCATTGAAAGGTCTCGTTTACATACAACGCGTTTTGGAAAGCAAATTGTTGATCATCGTGTGACATTCATGTGTGGAGTTTGCATGTTCTCCCCGTGTCCGCGTGGGTTTTCGCTGCTTACTCCGGTTTTCTCCTACAGTCTAAAGACATGCTGCTGCATAGGTTAATTGGTCTGCTGACTAAATCGCCCCCAGTACCTTGTGATGGACTGGCGTGCCATACTGGGAATAGCCTATCAAAAACAAATAATGATTTATATAATCACTAATGTTACTCATCTGCCTAGGATGCTGTAGTAGTGTACTAGATATAGTAAATTATCTCGGCCAAAGTGCATGTTTGTTGTGTCGCAGGAAGCCGGTAATGAGCTCGCAAGCTCACTGGGTATTCTTCCGCTGTAATAATAAACATCTATCTATATTAACATCTATCTGCATTGGACACTACACTGGATACCTTCCACACACGAGAGAGAAACGAAACATTGGAGGTTATTGGAGACAGCGATGGGGTAATCAAAAACGGGTATTATTGGTATTATGAATGTACAGGAAGTCGCTGCAGTACGAGTTAAGTGGATATTATTTAATTGTATAATTCAATGTGTGAACATTTTACTTTATACTTGTCTGAACACTTGTACATTTTGCACAACAACAGAACAAAGGAAGACGTATTCAACTTCCAGTATAGTCCGAGAAGAAACTTCAAAATACCACGTGGAGGTAAGATGCGTTCATTATGAAGACATTCGTTCATTATCAGTAGCCACTTAATCATATAGAGAGTCTGGAAAATTATCCTAGGCAGCATGTATTTGGACTGTGGGAGAAAACCGGAGTACCTGGCAACAACCCACGTGCACATGAGAACAAGCAAACCCCACACAGAAAGGCACCTACCTGAGCCAGGCATCAAATCCAGGTCCTTTTGTGCATTGAGGCAGCAACATTGCTCACTGCGCCATCATGCCCACCGCCATTACGAAGGCGTGTTTTTATACCACAATGCATAATTTGGACGTTTAAAACAGAATTGTTAAATTACGGGGTAACTCCTCGTATTCACCATCACTGTCCTTCTATTCACAAATCCGTTGAATGAGCGGGGTAGCCACCCATCGAGTTTGATCCGGACAGCCTGTAAATCGGCATCTCTGCTCAGATGACCAGAATTTATCATTACTGATATCTGATAATTGTATTGGGCTGAACATTGTTACAGGATACTGCACAGTTTGACTGAGAGATATGTCCGGGCTTGGTCTGAGGAAGTCCTAGAAACCGATAGTGAATATATTCAAAATCGAGGAAAAGTGATGTAGTTCGAAAACCCTTGGGAAACAGCTGTTCTATAGGATTTTTTAAATCTTAATTTGTTTCAGATAATAGGATGAATGTGTCCTACAGCACAGTAACTAAGTTGAGAGTGAATAGTGCAACATTTAGAACATTTCAAACACAAATCACAAAATCAAGATTTGCATCAGAATTCGGCAGACATTTCTACTCTAACTGGGATCTAAGGTTTATAAAAATAATTATTATAACAATGTGTAACAATGTTTGGGGTTGTATAGGCCCAATAAATGTTTTATGTCAATTATTTTGTGCTAAGCATCTTCATCGATCCATCTTCCCTTTCATATTTCCAGCATCTGACGACCATGGTGATGGATAAGAAGGTGGGTGTCGCTTCCATAGAAGACGGCATCAACAAACTGAAACAACTTGACAACCGCGGACAGATCTGGGTTCAAGACATGGTCATGCAGGTGGACGAAGATGCAGTCTGTCTCATCGACACTGAATGCAAGGTACTCCATCCATCCATCCATTTTCTAAACCGCTTGTCCTGGTGAGGGTCGCGGTGGCAAGGTACTCCTAATGCAATAAAAAATGTAAGCAAGCTCATTTCAGTGTAATAGATTAAAGAATGTGCATGTTAGATTGTCTGTATACATCATTTATTTATGACTTGAGGGGCAACACGTTTCACTGTTGCCTGCTAAACATAACCACAGCAACAGCACACAACACAACAAAGTAGAGTATTGTGGTTTCCATAACATTACGATATTTTATAGTATTTACAGTAGCACAATATCCGAGATCGGGGGTCTTTCTGTGTGCATTTTGCATGTTCTCCCGGTGTCCGCCTGGGTTTTTGCCAGGCACTACGGTTTCCTCAGACAGTCCAAAGATATGCTGCAGCATAGGTTAATTGGCCTGCGGACTATACTAACCCCAGTGCCCGGTGATGGACTTCTTCTTTGCGATTCTTCGAAGCACGATGGTCAGCCTCGAAGTGTTTGGTAGAATTCGCAGGCAATACCAAGTATTACCTGACAGGGATCGCGACGTGAACGCTTCTACCGTGACCCCCGGTGATGGACTGGCGTCCCGTCATAGGTATAGCCTTGTCTAGGCTCCGGATCAACGCGACCCCGTACAGGATTAAGCGGTTTCTGACAATGGATGGATGGACAATTGTACTGATGTAAGTTTTCAAGGCTTGATTCATGATGGTTGCTCTTCAGAGGTGCTCTTTCGGGATAGCCGTGTCGAGTGATCTCCACCTCTCCCTCGCAACGTTTCGCCTCCCACGTTGAACGCCTGATGATGCCCTTTAAAATGGTTGTAATGAGATGCGATGTATGAGCCGCTTATTATGTGTACAGCGTGCTGGGATTTCCCAGGCTAAAGGGCGTACTATCACAAACTAAATTTCAACACATTCGTCAAGAACACCGTGGCCTTAAAATGAAAAACATATAACAGGCGGCGTTTTGGCCAATGGACCTTCTGCATAGCGCATGTTTAGAGCGGCCAGCGAGATAGATCATAACAGTTGGAGACTGCCCTTGACACCAAGGGCCCGATGAAATGTGATTTTAGAGCCACTATCATCAAACAAATAATTGTAATGATGCAGGTTTTCACGGCTCGTTTCACAATGGTTGCTCTTCAGAGCTGTTCTATCCCGAAAGAACAAATCAATATAATTTATGATTGCAATTCACTTTTGAAATGTTATTCACGTTTGCAATGTGAACATCATGTGTGTAGGATGAGCTGGACAAGTACCCGGTGGGGATGATCCAGGTGTGCACATCGTTCATGCAAGAGCCCCCGTACGTATCGGTGCTGGCCCTCGTCTGCTGGAACGAGCAACAACGCAAGCACCATCTGCACCTCTTTCACTGTGAAGCCATCAAGGCAAGAATTCACCACGGAAGCACGATCAGTACTGCAGCTGCCGTTCCACTCTTTTGATTGAGATATGCATTTCGTATGCCGGTGTCCCGTGTGCCTCTCCACCATCTCGTGTGCCACTCGAGTGTCCCGTGTCCGATCAATGGGTTTCTATCCCGGTATTAACAACTGGCTTCTTAACGTTTGTCTCTCTAGGCGGATTTGATCCAGAGTGACATCGAGAGCGCAATCACTGACAGGATGTCTGGAAACGTGAAGAAGAGGCCTGAGACCCTACGGTAAAGTCATGAGCTTACACGCATCACTGCACTAGACACACATTATTATTCTCATCATGAACAACTTACAGCTGCCATTCTCAACCGGCGGGTCACGACCCATCAGTGGGCCGCGAGCACCACCTAGTGGTCCGTGCAGACCACACCTAAGTGGGACAAAATGACTTTGAGATACAAAATGTTGAGAACCCCTGTCTAACAGCAATGAGGTCAAGCACATACAGAGACATATTTGTGTTTGTAATGGTCAACCTAAATCCGCATACTCTGAACACGTCTTTGGTGGAACTTGCAGTGTGTGTTTCTCTTAAATGTCTATCTCCTCCTCCTCCTCAGGAACAATGCAGATAAGTTGAGTGAGATGGAGCCCTCGTGCGACCCTGAGACCGACCCGGATGTGGTCCCCGACGTCGTCGTGCCACCACCCAAACAGCCGGACGTCGATGACATTAGTCTACCACAATTGCCAGGAACACCATCTCAGAGTGAAAAAAAAAGTCGTATTGCTGCGTGGACGGCCAGTGTGGCCAACCGAGGTACTATTCTCACACACACGCAAAACTATACAGACCTTTACAAAGAACTCTTGGATAATAATAATGTATTGGATTTATAATAATAATTCACTCTATTTATAACGCTACCCCGAAAGAACAGCTCTAAAGAGCAACCATCGTGAATATAGCTGTGAAAACCTACATCAGTACAAACCTGTGAATGACCACAGTGTGCAAATCAGTGTGGTGATGCGGTGATAGCTGTGTATCAAGGTGATGCGGTGATAGATGTGTGATGTTGGGGTGGTGACTTGGTATAGCTGGAGCACGTTCATAACTGTGTATTAAACGTATATGGAATGCTGCCACATCGAGAATATGATAATTCACATTTTAAGAAAACAAAAATACCATTATTTGTTTCAAATAAGTTCCTTGTAAAAATCGTCCATTTTCATCCAAAAGGATTCAAGGAATATCTGAGCAGAAGTAATTTAACTGCTCGAGCGCGTATGTTGCTCTCTTTAGTTAATATTTGAACATGTCACATATTCAATATAGCTTGAGGACCTGCTTGTAAAACATATTGTTAATGGGAAAATATTTTTTCAAGCAATTGAAACTATCGACTTATATTGACCCAGCGCTAAGATAACTGCTCGAGATATTAATTTACATGCGGAATCTCTGTTTGGCCACTGAAACAAATGTGTTCATTTTGTCACTGATGACACAGAGACAATTATTGGTGTTTAAACAGAGAGACCATGCGTGTTGGTGTCGAGTTTCAAGAGTTATAGCTTCATTAAAATACTGGTATAAGGCGTGCTCAAGACTGGGAACGAGAGCAAAGGCAACTGTGATACTGCTAGGTCTGTAGGGTTCTCATCCGAAACTAATACGTAAGAGACGTATTGTGTGCCATCCATATATATTTAGAATAGGGCTGAGTTTACTTGCCTATTGACTGTCATAGTAATTGTGCCAAATACGTTACAACATTGTGTTAAAATCACTAAAACAGCTTCAATGCTTGTCTCAATGCTGGTGAAACGGTTTAGTTAATCTTCGTTCTTTGCGTATGCCTGGATGAATCACAGCTTCTTTGTCTAGGTGTAGCTCATTCACCCAAGAAACGGCTTGAGGAAATGTGTGATGCATTGCTCCAATGCCTCTGTTGCATTTTTTGAGTTTTAGAGTTTTTTTAAACTGTGTAGTTGATGATCTGGTCGATACTGACGCGATGGCTTCCTGGGATTGCGTTCATTTTTGATTTGTAAGTGTAGTTCCTCCCACAGTCCAAAAACATGCATAGGTTAATTGGCCTGCGGACTAAATTGCCCCCGGTGC
>JAZEWU010000011.1:3827418-3861056 GCA_036362915.1 Geotria australis | reverse complement strand
GTCTGCACCATGGCCGGGCGGTGTCGCCGCATGTCGGCCACCAGGCCCAGGATGTCCACAAACTCGTGCTTCTGAATGTGCTGGATGAGGCAGTGCAGCGCAATGAAGGTGCCAGTCCTGCCCACGCCGGCACTGCGCGACACAGTGACACGTAAACACGCGGGGAGCGGCATCCCCCGGGGGAATTCACAGTCAACGTAGACACCAACATTGAGAAAAACAAACCGGCGTCTCCTCTACTGCCTGGTAGACTTCCCGGGGGAGCCTCCCAGGGGGCATCCTGAACAGATGCCCGAACCACCATTACATTTTATAAACTACATTTTCTAAAGGGGTGACTGATGCCGTATTGCTTATGGTGTGACACGCATGTCTCATGGTGTCAGAGTGCAAGTAACACGTGTGTACCCAAGACAAAGCTCCCCCGTGTAGCCTTAATAGACTGTAGGGGCAAGTGCCGTTAGCAAGTAGCACCTATGAAGGTCGACACGGCACACGAGGGGGTGGTTGACCAGCACCACGCCCGGCCTCCTTTGTCTCCCTAGTGGCGATGTTTACACACCGCACTCGGTACTCATTTGAGGCTGAGTCGACCTAGGGGAGGAGGCCCAAGACCGGTTCAGAAAATCACCACTGGTGTTGGCCGTGAGCCGGATTCGAACTCGGGTCGCCAGGTTTGTAGGCCAGCGCGTGCATCGCGCGGTGTGCGAGGGGGCGGCACCTGCAGTGCACGACGAGCGGGCGCGCGATGGGCTCCGACTGGCTGCTGCGAACCAGACGCACGAACTGCAGGAGTCCCGCGATGCTCTTGTCGCTGGGCACGCCGTGGTCCGGCCACGCCGTGTAGTTGTAGTGCGTGATCTGGCGGGTCTCCCCCTCCTGTGGGAGCGCGAGCGTCAACACCCGTCTCACGATGACGCCTCATGGCACCAACATTAGTGAGAATTGTACTGATGGAGGTTTTCACGGCTCGATTCACGATGGTTGCTCTTCAGAGCTGTTCTTTTGGGATAGCCGTGTCGAGCGTTCTCCATCTCTCCCTCGTGATGTTTGACGACGCTTCCAGCGTGGGAGGCGACACGTCGCGAGGGAGAGAGAGGGAGATCGCTTGACGCGGCTATCCCGAAAGAGTGTCTATCTCCTTCGCGAAACGTCGCCGTGAAAATCTACATCAGCACAAAGATTATTGTCGTGGGTTCGCTTTCCAGCATACCGGTGATCTGAAGTAGTAAACAATTGGCACGTTTTGTTCACATGACAAACCTTACTAGTTGGTGGAGGCGGGTTAGGGACACTTATCTTTAACGTGACCTAACCCATATAAAGGTGATATACTCAGTCGGGTGGATTGGAAAAATGATGATAAAAACAATCAGTGCAGGATGGCGCAGTGGCAACAGCCGCGCCTCACAGAAAGAATGGTCTTGCCCAAGGCGGTTCGATTCCCGCCTTGGGCGCCTTTCTGTGTGGAGTTTGTGCGTTCTCCCCCTGTTCAGCGTGGGTTTCCTCCGGGTTCTCCGGTTTCCAGTCATTAATTAGTTGGCCGATAACATCACGATATATAGGAAGCAGTGTGTGGCAACATGGCGCCGGCAAACCGCCTGGCTGCCTCCTCCGGCCTCTCTGCGCTTTCCTCGCGCCTCTGAATCGTTCTCTCGCCAAATGAATACCTTTGACATTGAATGAATATGTGCACGTTATGAATGTAAAATTATTATTATTATTAAGAGTAACGAGCATGGCGACTTACCAGCGTGAGTATGAACGTGCGAGTGGTCCACTCCTCTTGCACGTACTCAGACACCAGCTGGACCACGGCCGCTCCGTGGCTCTCCGGGTTCGTGTCCAGGGGCCAGTAACGATCGCATTTTGTCTGAACCGAGTCATCAAACCAACGCATCGTGTTATTGTTACTGAGCGACTGGACACCCGTAGGGATTCGGGCAGGATACTTATTGGTCAGACGTTTCTCAAGAGCTGACATAGATATGAATAGTACAAAAAACGTTAGTTGTCAAACTTGGGACTCAGTCTGTGAAATGACGTTTGATTTAGGTGGAAGGCTCATACCGCCTGGCTAGGTGGAATATCAGTCATGGCAAAATGGGCATTATACTTGAAAGAGTTTTCGAGCTTCGTGAACGTGCGTTACCGTACCCGTCCTTTCTCCACACACTGGGTGAGCATAACGATGACGCGGACATTCTGCTCCCAGACCAGGCGCCAGAAGTCCGCCTGGGTGTTGGGTAAGGGCCCCTGTGTGGCGACGAACTCTCGTACCCAGTTCTGACTCTGTACATTCACAAGACAGGCATTGGACTGATGCAGGTTTTCACGGCTCGATGTACGAGAATTGCTTTCCATAGCTGTTCTTTCGGGATTGCCGTGGAGGGAGAGGGAACACTCGCCACGTCTATTCTGAAAGAACAACTATGGAAAGCAGTTCTCAAGACAGACATTAAAAAATAGAACCCTACACACACGACTGATTTAAATGACCATTCATCAGGTTTATCCTGGTCACACAAAGATCGGTTACAGAGCTGGGCACTTACCGGAATGAAGTTGGCGTTGATATAATCGGAGCCTTCGTGGCCATCCACAGCCGTGAGCTTCACACGGCTCACGTCGTCTGCAGCCGACAAACACGCGAGCACACCGCGAACATTACAAACCAGCCAGTGGTGATGATGCTGCTGCTGCTGCGGTGGCACACTTACATTTAAGAAGCGCCCATCGCCATTCTTCATGTGTTAGGAAGAAAGGCCATTAACCAGACCGTCGCCGATTAGTTATTTTTTCTATTTCATGGCAGTGTTGTTGATGAGCGTGTTGAGCTGTGCTAAATGTTAGTGTTCATCCACTGTAAGTAATGTGAGTGTTGTGTTAAAATATAATACTGCAAAGCGTTTGGAAATGTTTGAAACGCTCCTACATTACAACTTTTTAATAACGTCTACTTAAGTAGAACGAATAGGCTGTATGTACATCTTTAAGATAATGGCAGCAGATGTAGGTTTTCACGACTCAATTCATGATGGTTGCTCTTCAGAGCTGTTCTTTCGGGATAGCCATGTCGAGCCCTCTCCCTCTTTCCCTCGGAACGGCTGATGTGGGAGGCGAAACGTTGCGAAAGAAGAGCTCTAAAGAGCAACCACCATAACGGCTTCAGCTTATCATATGAGCTTTTATAGTCGATCTAGCTTGTAAATAAATAACGCGTAACAAATATCATGCATTGTTCCCGATAAACTCAGGCGACGCTATTGCTGAGGGTGCATTATATTATTATATTGCAGGGCGTCAGGGTCGAGTCGGCTAACGCGGTGCAGGGTGCGTGGGCACGGCAGTCGCTAGTGAGCGCCGTACATGGCAGGATGTTGGAGTATCTGTTTTTCTGGCGATTCACTGGCAGGCTGGCAGCATGGTGAGATATCTCCTGTCCCACCAACTTGAGATCCTGCGACGAAAAAATATTACAAAATCATGTGCCGCACAGATTTTATAGAGTGTCACAGTTGTGTGAAGCCTGATGATGCCTCCAATGTGGGAGGCGAAACATCGCAAAGGAGGGAGGAGGAACGCCTGACACCGCTTTCCCGAAAGAGAAGCTATTAAGAGCAATTCTCATAGCTGCACCGACGTCAAGTTGTCTGCAACAGCAACAGTGTTAATGATGCTCTTGCATAAATTATACAAGTTATACGTTTTTTAAATTAATATCTTCATCTGAGTACAAGACTAATATTAATAGCGTGTATGTTATACTAGTCATTGTAAAAACAAAATAATGTAAATTGCATATATACAGTAATAGGACAACCGGTAAACAATACACACCTCATATTCAAGAGAAAACTTGTAATCCGAGTCCTTGGACATTTCCTTGATATACATTTCGAAGTCATCCAGCTGCACTGGCCTTAACACACAGGAGAAAATCACCAGTGGAATTCATTACACCTCGCTGCTAACCATGAAATGTATTGTCATTGATAGGAATCCTTTATTGAAATGGTAGACAGGGAGGTGAACAGCCACAATTAGGTGAGACAATTGTCATTTGAAAGCATCAGAAATTTCCAGGAGCCGGTTAATGAGAAAGGCTTTGGGCGCTAGAGTAAACAGACATTTTAAACGCTTTTCAAAGGAAAATTTCACTCCATAGAAAATGGTATTAAAATGTGCCCACTTAAAAATAATATTGATGTAGCTAGTTTAATCATTATTATGATGCCTTCATAAATGTATTTATTTTGTTTTGACAATTTGCAAACATCAATTTGCCAGGAGAATGTAACTCGTAATGGGGCTTCGCCTACATTCTGCTAGCTTTGATTTCACATGCTGTCATGTAGAAAAAAAAAACACTTCCACCGTGCTATGTTCGAGAACAAGATGTTTCCTCCCAATCAACAAAAATATCGCATTTGCATTTTAAACTGGATGTATATTAATAATGAACACGTTCATAACCTCCATAAACATCGTAGGCCCTGTTTAAAATAGGGTGAAGTCTATATATATATACATACACACATCAATGAAGTCTATACTTACTTGGATAGTTTTTTTAATTGTCCTTGTTTTCTTGCCCTGCAAAAGCAAAGAATGAACATTAATTATGTACGTTTCAAAATGTGACTTATTAAATTGATCAGGGGTTTTCAGAGATGATTTAAAAACTACTCTGCAAAATAATTCCGGCTCTTACCTATCAAGAGGCCCTAAATATAACATCTGACAGATGCCAGAGTTATTAATAAAGCCTTGTCTTTTCAAAAGCGTTACAGTTGGGTTTGTCATAATAAAATGTAATTTTGATATAGATTTCTTTGAAGATGATGAATTTTGCTTAAATAATTGAGGTATACAGATTTACTATTCGGCACATAACTAATCCATGAGTTTAATTTCTATGTCCAGTATATCCTGCATATTATTTACATACATTGTTATGTGCATTACATGTAGATCCATCTGTGTCCCACTGAATGCAGTGTGGCTGGGCTACAGAGTACTAACAGTGACAAAGTAGGGACACAGTAGCCAATGGTTTACATACAATTCAACAACACAGAAAAATGTCGCAGAATCTTTGCAATAGTTTTTTCTGCGTGATGGGGTGTCGTGGTTCGGGAGCTTCTCCCAATACCTCAATATTGCAAATGTGGACGAAACATCTGCACAAGTGTCTGAGTTTAACAGTTGGTGTCAATAATGAATCATGAAAAAAGTAGAAACCTTATAGTTCATATTTGCCAATCCTTTAATGAGTTTTAATATTAAGTTGTTAATGTTTGAAATAATAGTAGTCAGCTACAAATATATATTAATGTATGATACCCCCATGTGGCATAAAGGTTAGTAATTTAACTAACCGGCAAGTTTTGTCAGTGACTAGACTGCACAATTTTATTTTTAAAAATCTGTATTTTACCATTGTGATATTTACATCTCGTATTAAATACAATAATAATGATACATGTCGGTAAGTAAAAATGGTTAATGTTTTTTTTAAGTTGTGGGAGGAAACCGGAGAACTCAGAGAAAACCCACGCAAAACAGGGAGAGAACACACAAACGCCACACAGCAAGGCACCTCGGGCAAGACCATTCTTGATGTGAGGCGCAGATGTTACCACTGCGCCACTGATTGCATTAGAATCGTCTGTTGGCCCCGATCACTATAAACATGGGCAGTACAAGAGCGTTGAACCGAAAAATGAAAACATATCTCAGAAAAGAAAGCGGAGAGGAGGCTTACTCACCAAGAGACAAATGGCGGCACGAGAAAATATCCCGTCCGCAGACAGGAAGGCAGAGAGGCAAGGAAAGCAGGCAGAGTTCGACACCTGAACAGGAGCAGAGAGAAGAGCGCGCTCAGGACTCGCGCTCGCCCGGCCCCGCGTGTGCCCCGTGCGCCCCGCGAGGTGCGTTCGCAAACGACGGTGCCAGCAAATATCAGCGCCAAGGGAAGCGACGCAACTGACCTTCGGAACGCGCTACCGAAATCTCCATCAATGGCAGCAAAATTCAGAAACGTTCCACCCATGGCCTTGCTGGAGAAGATGATACATTATACACAATATTAAACGCCACTAAACTGTAAATGTTTCCGCTACAGTAAGCATACAAACTGTCCAATCACATGCCGCTGTGAAGGTATGAAGTATGTTTAAAGTGTTGTTTGTTAATTGTATAACAATAATGGAGGGAACTCACGCAGCAGAGCGGGAGAACACACAAACTCCACGCAGAAAGACGCCCGAGGCAGGAATCAAACCGCCTCGGGCAGAACTTTATTTTTGTGAGATATAGAAGTTACCAATGCGCCACCCTGTATCGTTGTTGCATTTAACAACATACCCATGCAAGTCTATGATGGATCTCTACTCTATCTGTGTGTGTGCTATCACAGACATGCTACAGGTGACACATGTTGGGCATGCATTGTTTCATGATGCTGTACCTGTCTACACATTTCGCGTCAAAAAACAACACAAAACATACGTCAACATTATAAGTAGCACCCGTCCACGCCCGGATGTTTTCATTGTAATCGTGTTTACACACAGCATAGTGTGATCCAATCGAAGATACCCCGGCTGATTTTGAATGACTGCTTTACAGGAGACATCTGGGTGTTGTATTGGCCTGGATGGAACGATTGTTTGGTCCCATGTTCGTCTGACAAAGCCCCACTGGATCTTGAAATATCAGTGACTTCAGCTCTCACACCGTTAGATGTTGTAATCAAATATCACAGATTTTGGTTGGGCAGAGTGTATCGACAGATCGTTAACAGATTTAACAGTGTATGGAGATTGGTGCAAGCGGCGTAGAGGCTTTGAAAGCAAATGCAATTTTCGCTATAATTTCTCTGTATTATTTTAGTGGGCTACCAGTATAAACAGACCAACATATACGCAGACATGTCAACATAATTGGCACTCTACTGCATCCAGCAAAAATAAAAATTACAATGTCCCTTAATCGACATTCTTTCCGCAAACGTAGCCTCAGCACCAACTCGACAAATGCAGTTATCTTTGATGTGTTTCCACGTCAATTTCCGTGTGAATGTTTACGGCGATTTCCGGTCAAGGCAAACACCGGACGGGATCGTCTGCCGCGCCGCACTCGCGTCGCGGTCTCACGGCTCACCTCTCGGCTCGCTGCTTGCGGCGACGGAGCACCAGGTAGATGACCAGCAGCGTCAGCAGCAGCACCATGGATAGCACCAGAGGGATGGCCAGCACCAGCGTGTTCATCAGCAACGCTGCTCCCACACACGGGTCACCGTCGTGCCGCTACAGCACACAACGCCTGCGCTTCGTCCGGGTCCACACTTAGCCGGGGCGCAAAACGCGAGCGGCGGGAGTGCCGCCGTATTAACGATCCGCTGCTGGATGAGAGCCACCCCATGTTTCTGTGAGCCGTGAGGCGTAATTTGCGAGTACTTCACCACACCGGTCAAGTTGGGTTGGTGAAGGTCGGGGGGGGGGTGCAAGAACGGAGGTGGCTGCACTGCCCCCACTGTTGCGCACGTCGCCTAGAACGCGTGTCTTTTGTACACAGTAGTGCTGATGTGTCTTGACTGGTGGGTTCTCTGGATGATGAAGTGAACGGTTTTTTTTATGGTCCAAATAGACGTATAGAAGCCACCAGTTCACCTCTTAGATTCGGATGCCCCCATAGGAAACAGGTATAACGGCCCAGCATTTGTCGAGAAAAACTGCTTGCCAACGAGAGTTGATTACACGTATACCAATTACTATTCTTATTGAGCACCAACACACCAGACACTGCGTCCTATACAGTATATTAAAATGTTATCAGCCAACTCAATCACGAGTGCTTTTTAGCTGTGGGAGTAAATCAGACAACGAATAGGAAAACTCATGGAGAACAGGGGAAGAACACTCAAACTTCATACAGAAATGCGCCTGAGGTGGAAATTGAACCACCTTGGGCTGGACCTTCTTTTCGGTGAGGCGCAGATGTTACCACTGCATAACCACCCTGCCACTCGACCATCACGAGGCTTTTATCCACGTTCTCATAGGGCCCACTGTGTGAAGGTTGGCCACTAACCTGGAGTGGTGACGAGCAGGCTGGTTGCAGGGCTGGACAGGCTGTGGCTGACGCTCACCAGGCTGATGTTGTAGCGAGTGTCTGCTGAGAGCCCGCTGATCGTCAGGTGCTCCTCCTTGCTCAGCTGCTCCAGCTGCCAAGCGGACACGTTCGTCTCCATCACAACACGGGATTTTAATTGCACCTTTTTATTAAATGCCAATCAACAAGCAAAGCGAGTACTCAGCTGTTAGCCACAGCTGAGTACACTCGTCTGTGCTGACCGCTACATGGCGATGATGCGATCAGCTCTGAGCCGAGAGAACAGCTTGCTGCTGATTAGCGAGACCCTCTGAAGAGTTGCCACGTCACTTGATCTTCCAATAGGGACACTGAAATAATCTCGAATGACACTCAACTGCCGCATTATATTTAGATTCACGACTCGAATCCCGGCTCGGGGGCCTTTCTGTGTGGAGTTTGCATGTTCTCCCCGTGTCCGAGTGGGCTTTCGCCGGGCACTCTGGATTCCTCCCACAGTCCAAAGACATGCTTGCGGATAGGTTAGTTGGCCTGCGGACGAAAGTTCCCCCGGTGCCCTGTGATGGACTGGCGTCCCATGCTGGGTCACCCCGACAATAGGTTCCCATTGACATCCGAACCTATTGTCGAAAGCGTTCATGTCAAATTTCGGATGGCCTGCTGCAGGATGAGTAGGTTTCACAGCAGCGCTGCTACATTCGCATTCCCACCACTGCCTCTCAGCGTCGATCTAACACGACCGACGTGTCATGTAGGCGAGACTGAGCACTCGCCCGGACGTGTTGCTCGGAATCCAGGCTGGCGTAGATCACGAGGTAGTAGTCCGCCAACCCCTCGGAGCTCCACGCGAGGCTCACGGAGCTCCGCGTCACGTTGACGACGGTGACGGCGCGTGGCGCCTCCGGGTCTGTGTGCGGAGGACACAGAATGCCACTAGATACTTATAATAATATCATAATAATAATAATATCAATTTATATAGCGCCTTTCACCCGAGGGCCACAAAGCGCTTAGATAGATGTTTATCGTTACAGCAGGAAATACCCAGTGCGCTCGCTTGCGAATTGCCGAAAACAAATAAAAATATAAAATTGACCAAGCCAAAAAAACAATTTACACGCAGTATTTCACGTAATTGATTAAATAAAATTTTTTGTTATACACGGACACTGGGAGAACATGCAAACTCTACACAGAAAGGCACCAGAGCCGGGATTCGAACCGGGGGACTTCTTGCTGTGAGGCGACAGCGCTAATCGCCGAGCCACCGTGCCGCCTTGCGGTTGGTTTGTGTCAGCGTTCAAACCCACCGACGCCTCGTGCCCGAGCGCCGCTTACTGGTGCTGATGATGTAATGCGCAGAGACGTTGCTGCTGAGCTCGGTGAAGGCCATCACCGAGATGTTGTACAGGTCCCCTGGCGTGACGAGCACACTGGCCTGCATCGCCGTCCTCTCCACCTGCGCACGCCCACCACAGGGCCCGGCTGTAGCACGCATTTCTATCTCTCAGGCGTCAATTTGAACATTGGCGCTGAAACGACGATCGCAACTAATGACGACGCTAAACTCAACGCGTTCGTTGAGTCACGCTCATTCAAAGCTACAAAATTATATTTAATGCTTTTGGTTGGCAGGGTGGGCGCAGTGGCAACATCTGCGCCTCACAGAAAGATGGACTTGCCCGAGGCGGCTCAATTGCCACCTCGGGCGCCTTTCTATGTGGATTTTGTGTGTTCTTCCCCTGTTCTGCGTGGGTTTCTTCCGGGTTCTCCGGTTTCCTCCCACAACTTAAAAAACCACTCATTAATGTATTGGCCGATAACACGGATGAAACAAGTCCTCAACATGGGTGAAGCAATACATTAAATTCACAGGCACGGTCACCGTGGCGATTATGATAAAGACGGCGACGAGCAGGTGACGGACCGCCAGCGAACCAGCCGACGGCGGTGAATTTTCGCGCGAAGAAAAACACGGCCGGACGGCGCGCGACGCGTTCGAGTATTGAGACCGGAAGCGCGAACCGCGCCGCGCTCACATCCGTCTTGAAGACGCGGAGCCCCGCCACGACGAGTTTCCAGCGCAGCAGGCGCGAGTGAGCGGAGGACACGGCGGCGTGGCCATAGCGCCAGCGCACCCGCAGCACGCGACGCTCGTACGCCACCTCCACGATCTCCGGCGACAGCGGCGCTACGCGGCGCACAAGGCAAAGACAAAGATCCCCCCGTATAGCCTTGACCGACTGTAGGGGCAAGTGCCGTTAGCGAGTAGCACCTATGAAGGTCGACACGGCACACGAGGAAGTGGGTGACGGGCACCACGCCCGGCCGCCTTTGCCTCCCTAGTGGTAATGTTACACACCGCACTAGGTACTCATTTGAGGCTGAGTCGACCTAGGGGAGGAGGCCCAGGACCGGTTCAGAAAATCACCACTGGTGTTGTTGGCTGTGAGCCGGATTGGAACTCGGGTCGCCAGGTTTGTAGCCCGGCGCGCTAACCACTGGGCGACCGCTCCCCACACACGCGGACACACGCACGCGCAACCCCCGAAATCGTTACAGCTCATCGGTACGGCGTACACGCACGGTCATACATTGTAATCATTATTATCCAGGGTGAAAGCGTTCTGATTGTACTTATAGTGATTTAGCGTTCGGCAACACAACGAGCAGCGCACTGCAGGGATACTGCCGTGTGGAGTTGACACCATTTCCTCAGGATGCCCGAAATGATGATCGCTGCGGAGATGACTGGCTGAGCGTAGAGATACCCTGGCGCCAATGTGCAATGTGTGTCCTACGTTCTGCGTTTGGCTGCCGTGGTTTACTTACACGTGATGTAAATAAGAGATGAATCTGGACAGCAGACCCGTGCTGTGGCGTTCTCTCCACTCTGCATAAACACTCTAAAGATGTACTCCCAAGCAGGGATCAGATCGTTCAACTCCTGTGCAAGCAGAGATGGGACATGAAGGTGAATGGAGGAGTGGACGTTATTTGTTTATGCAAAGCATAGGTAGCACGGCACTCCCCAGCGTGTTAGCTAGCACGCCACTTTCCACAATAAACAATAACACAGAGCCAACAGGAACACTGGGAGCAATTTGAGAATAGTATTATATTCCATAAAAGGTCATCTCAATTTCAATGTTTTATTCTTTACACAAAAACTCATGTAAAATAGTTTTCATCCAAAGTGTAAAATATGTTCAGTCCTTGAAATCCCAAACACGAGTCTCTCTTTCTGCATTATCATAAAAAGATAAAAACAAAGCAAGGTCATAACCTTTTGATGCCACCTCAGTTACATGAAATGAGGTCATCACGGGGCACGGGGGAAATTCAGTCCACAGGCCAATTAACCTATGCAGCAGCATGTATTTGGACTGTGGGAGGAAACCTATCCCAAATCCAATTTCGCAATGCAAGTGGATCAACGGAGGTGCAGGAATAACCATTGAAATGTTTGGGGATTCTACAGATGATTCACGAGCTGTCAGAGAATCCTCGTTTCATTTCATTAAAGGTTCCTAAAGATCGATTGTCCCCCTGCTCCGCTTTATACCCATAACAGACTGTAACCCTGTACAGAATGAAGCCATTTCTGATCATGATCTCCAATACATTTAACAAGCAGCGCGTGTTGAACATGACGAGCTGTGTAGTCCACATATGGACACTACACTTAGCTTTGGCCGCTAGCAAGGGGTTCATTCTGACATCTGCACCGGAACCACTGACCTGACACGCGGAATATTACGTCTTTCATAACAAATAATTCCACGGTGAATTATAATCTAAACAAATACACAACAAAGACCTCCTGCTCGTAGCTCACCAGTGTCGTTCTTGCGAGCGTGGCGTTTTCCGTCGTGTCTATTTGCCTCAAGACGAACTCTTGTTGCTGCAGGTCAAAGTAGAAAAGTTCTACAATGTATCTGGTGAAGTAGACCACGTGAGGAATCCTCCACGACAGCTTCACCGTGGACGGATCCAAGCCTTCCGCCTCCAGGTCTTTGACTCCCGTTGGTTCTTTGAAAATAGAAATGAAACAAAAAAACTGTTTGAAATTTACAACTTAAATATTCCAACACCAGACTCAACATCAAGCAATAAAGGCCGACACATCTCTGAAGGGGACCTCTTACAGTGTTTGATCAGTTCATCGTTACCCAATGGGAATTCACTCTTACAGAAACTTTGAAAGCACGGCGGCTCCAATGGACTAGATATTACATTCATCAAACTCCCGACAGCAATTCTAACGCACACACAATATCCCCATTGTATGCTTTTACAAGGTCAGATGAACCATGCCAGTGCTTCCCATTGATATGCCGAGCTGCAGGCTTTCTCGAGATGAACTTCATTTTTCAAGTTTCAAGTTTCTTTTGTATAACCAGGTGAGAACTCAACAGGCCACGATGAGTGATATTTTCAAGAGAAAACTTATCACGGAGAAACTTTCAGGACAAAAGCAAGAATATATATTACATGGGGAATTGAAAATATTAATTCGTTATCAGTATCCACTTAATCCTCTAGAGGGTTGTGGTGAAACCGGAGCCTATCCCGGCAGGCACAGGGCACAAGCCACTAGGGGAAATGTAATCAGGCTAATTAACCTAGGCAGTCTGTCTTTGGACAGTGGGAGGCCACCAGAGTAGCGGCCAAAAACTCACGCAGTCTCAGGGAGAACATCCAAACTCTGCACAAAAAGCACCCGAGCCAGGAATTTAACACCAGGACCTTCTTGCTGTGAGGCTGCAGTGATACTCACTATACCACCATGCCACCCAATTAAAAACATTGTAAACATAATTTCTTGCAGTGCAAATCGGCTTGGACAGATCACCCCCAGGTTGAACACAGCATAATACGAATCTAACCTACAGAAACGTTAATATCAAACAGATACAGGGTGACTATAGCACTAGTAAACCAAAGATAGATGTCAAACGCAATTGCAAGGGAGGTATGTCTAACGCCATTGCATTGACAGTGTGCTTTTGAAAAAACACGCTCTTTCAATTACCATCGCACTAATATAGATTGAATGATACTCTTTGGTAGCGGTACAATAATCCTTCTTGTAAGAGTGTCTCCTCTGAAGCCAGAGGCTGACCACTGTGCGCTGTGTCTGCGCACATGCTTCTGACCGGGGCCACACGGGAAGCAGCCGGGGCATACGGGAACCCGCAGACTCACTACTGTTTGCTCATCCATCCATTGTCAGAAACCGCTTAATCCTGTACAGGGTTACGGTGAGCCAGAGCCTATCCCCGCAGATAGTGGGTGCAAGGCAGGGCTATACCTAGGATGGGACGCCAGTCCATCACAGGGCATCGGGGGCAATTTAGTCCGCAGGCCAATTAACCTATGCAGCAGCATGTTTTTGGACTGTGGGAGGAAAACCGGAGTGCCCGGCGAAAACCCACGTGGAGAACATGCAAACTCCTCACAAAAATGCACCCGAGGCGGGATTCGAACCCGGGCCCATCTTTGGTGTGAGGCGGCAGCGCGACTCACCGTGCCACCGTCTTGAAAATCCTTTGCACACCGTGCACAACTATCTCACCTCCAGTCACCTGTGGTGGCGCACACAAATGATGCGACCCTTCGGAGCCCACGCTCGGTGGCTTTGCAAATGAGGGTTTTCTATTGGTAGTCAGGTTTCTTCCCACAAGTAAAGCACTCGATAAAAAGGAATCGCGAAAACATCCCAATGGACAAAACTCCTCAAAAGTATCCTGAGACTTAATGAGGCTGTGTTAGATAAGCTGTTCTTTCGGGATGGAGCCCTATTGAGCGCCCTTCCCCCTCTCTCTCGCGACGTTTTGCTTCCCACTTTGGAAGCGTCCTCCAAAGAACAGCTCTGAAGAGCAACCGTCATGCATCCAGCCGTGAAAAGCTACATCAGTACATTGTGTTAGATAAGCTCATTAATTATTTTTCTCAACCTAACCACCTGCACCCTAACCCTAATCCTTCCCTCCCCATACTCACCACTTCAATAACAACAGCATGCATTCCAAAATATCCTCATTTGCATCTCTATGCTGACACACCGTCTGCAAATCAATTTCCTTTCTGCATCCCTCTCCCTCCATTAGTTGAAATTCATGCAGAGGGCCCACGCTCTCTATATATACCCTCTTTAATTAACGTTCTCTCTGCACCACATAATGATGCCCTTTTAATACGTACCTAATTTTACCCGTCACATTCCAAGTCCTTGACAATGCCTGACATTTAGATTGCTTATCCTCACACGTCGATTGTTGCATGACATCCAACGTGTGATTCTCACACACAAACATGCTAATATTGTCCAGCCATTTATCAATACTCTTTATAAAGGGGGGTTAACCATACTTCACCATACTGGTTGGTGCAGAATTATAACGGCTGTAATTATCTATTATTTGACCCAATTTCATTTTCCTCCCCAGCGTTTTTGAGGGTTATGCCTTACATCGGTGATGGAAAAATACCCTTAAAGTTTAGAGCAAACCAATGGTTAAATGTCACCGAAGGTGTTGCTATAGAGACTGGCAGAATCTCATGAATGCCGTTTTGATTAAGTGTGCTGTCATAGAGCTATAATGGTTAGCCACCTGACTTCATAATAATGTATTACATTTACACAGCGCCTTTCACCCAGAGCTCCCAAGGTGCTGGAGGACTGCAGAGAAGTGGGGGGTAGGCAGCCACGCGGTCATCCAGCGCCAACCCACCAAGCACTGCGTCCTATATATTATGTCATCGGCCAATGGACACAGTGCATGGGGCATGTGTCCCCGCCTGTGCGGAAGCTGTAGGTCTCTGACCCATGTCTCCGTGTGCCTCTACGCCTATGCTGAAGCTGTGGATTTTAGGTCTCCCACCCGTGTCCCCACCTGTGTGGTGGCTGTAGGTCTCCCACCGATGTCTCCGTGTGCCTCCACATCTATACACAAGCTGTAGGTGTTAGGCATCCCACCCGTGTCCCCATGTCCCACCTGTGTAGTAGCTGTAGGTCTCCCACCAGCAACTCGTATGTCTGTTGTGTCGCAGGTGTCCCGTAAAGAGCTTGTAAGCTCACTGGGTATTTTTTTGCTGTAATAATAAACGTCTATCTATCTATCCACCAGTGTCTCTGCGTCCCACCTGTGCGGAAGCTGCGGGGCTCCGACTCGCGTCCCCACGCGCCGCCGCGGCGCAGCGCGACCCGCACGCGGTAGAGGCGTCCCGGCGTGAGTCCGCGCAGGACGCGCTCCGTCACGTTCCTCTGCGGGAAACGAACCCCGGCGGCGGCAATCCGCCCGCGTGTTCGGTGCGTTACAAACACGTTCGGTTATGAAGTGTTCTGTGAATGCGAGATCATCACAAACGTCACTCTTGCAGGTGCCAGGAGCCAGTCCCGGTCCCTACAACTGCCGCACGCGGCTGTGCCGCAGCCAGGATCCTACAGCCAGCAAACCTACTAAACTTAGATCCCAGTGAAAATTTAAATTTCTGCCTAGTTGTGATTGTTAATCTCGATTCGTGTTCTAAAGGTTCCAATTGTTTGCACTCTTCCGACCTAACGTTGATTATGTTTACCTTTAATATGCTTTAGTTGTTTTCACTATAAAAATGCACACCCTTAATCTTATATTCTTATTTGGAAAACAAAAATGCGTGCGAGGCTATGTATAAATGTATTTTTTTGGTTGAATACATTTTTTCGGTTAATTATGAATCTTGTATATATTTTAGATATTGTCAGCAACCCGTATGTTTGCTGTGTTGCAGGAGTCCCGTAAAGAGCTTGCAAGCTCACTGGTTATATTTCTGCTGTAATAATAAACATCTATCTATGTTAATTCAACGATATCTCAGGGTACCAAAACAACGCGCGCCTCCACCCTCCCGTGTCGCCCCCACGCGCGGGCAGCGCTAGTTCACACACACACACGGCGCGAGGACGAAGCAGGCGCGGCTACCGGCGAGCAATCGTCGTCCCGTCCCCGCGTGCCGGCGCCGCCGCACTCGAGCGGCTGCAGGAGGACGCGGAGGGCGTCGTGCTGCGCGTCGCCGGGCCAGCCCCAAGCCACGACGGCGGTGGAGGCCGAGCCGTTGAGCCGCACGCTCACGTTCCTGGGCTGCGGAGGGGCGTCCTGCGCGGAGCCGTTCCCGCGAGCCTCCCCGTCGTACGGCTCCAGCTCGCCCTGGGCTAAGGGCGCGGAGAACAAATTCGATTCAACTTTATTGGCAATTCTGCCATACGTACGGGACATATTCTCTCACACCCCGGTGTCGGCATATATATGGACTGGAACACAACAACAAGGGTTTAAAAAGCCTAGGATAAAAAAAAAAATCCTTTTTTTATATTTACAAGTTAAGCTAAGCTGGGGGTCGAGGAGGAGACAATAACAAGGCTGTCCCGCAGTGGTGATGTGTCTACACAGCACACCAGGCACGATTTCAAGGCTGAGTCGACCTGCTGACTAAATTGCCCCCGCTGCCCTGTGATGGACTGGCGTCCCACCCTGGGTATAGTCCTGCCTGGCGCCTTGTGTCTGCCGGGATATGCTCCGGCTCACCACGACCCTGTTACAGGATTAAGCGCTTTCTGACAACGAACAGCGCATGATAATGAATGAACTCCTTACAGACGGTGAGGGCGGCAGAGGCGGCGCGGCTGTCGCTGCTGGCGCACGGCCCGGCCTGGCTCACGGCCACGACGCGCAGCACGTAGCTGCCCGGCTCCGGCAGCAGCAGCAGCACAGCCCTGGAGCTCCCCCCCGTGGAGCCCAGCAGGGCCACCCGGCCTGAGGGCACAGGAAGGGGGCACCAGCAGCAGAGCCGTCTGCCTCGAGCAGTTCAGACACCGCGATCACACATCCAGCGTCACGTAAAGTCCATCGTGACAGTGTGTCACGTGAGCTTGTTTTTTATTCACTTTCATTCGAAACGCGAGCACGTACGTACTGATGTAGGTTTTCACGGATTGATTCTTGCTGTGAGGCGGCAGCGCTACTCAGTGTACCACCGTGCCGCCCTGTTCGACCATATGATCTTAATTAACGCGTTATGGAGAGCAACCCGCATACGTCGCGCCATTAAAACCGTCGCCATTACAGTGTGTTACTTATCTTCTCCACAGCGACGCTCAATTATTAGTACGTTGCGCGGTGTAGTTGTATAGTGTTGTGGTGACTTAGGCGTATACATATCAGTTCACCAGAGTTGGTTCACGCAACGCTCACTTCTGCTGATAAGATACTAAACGTGGAACCTGGTCCAGAGTACGCCTGATGACGCCTGACGATGCTTCCCACGTGGGAGCTGAAATGTCGCGAGGGAGAGAGGGAGATCGCTCGACACAGCTATCCCGAAAGAACATCTTTTTAGAACAACTCTCATATATCAAGCTGCAATAACCTACGTCATTACGTATATAATGAGCAGCAAACAAAAAATGTGATTTTATGAAAACAACATATATTTTCGAACACACTTGAAATTCAAAAACACTTACCACGACTTTCCAGGTAAATCTTGTATCCGTCGACGAGGTGAGGGTTAGCGCCGGCGGGTGGGTTCCAGCGCACCATCACGCGCGCCACCAGATCTCCAGGCTTCACGCTCGTCCCGTTGAGGTCCCGGTGGTGAGGCCAGCCGCCCGCCGCCGAGTCATTTCCATCTTTCAGTGAGTTTCCACTCTCGCTGAATTTGGCGCCGGGCAGCGGATCCGCCGCTTCCGTGTCTGGCAGCGTTCCCGCCGTCTGCTGCTCGAGTTCGTCTGGCGGTTCACTTGTGGCGGCCGTCAGTCCGCTCGGCAGCGTAACGATCGCGACGAGAACGTCCGTCCTGTGGCCTGGGTTCTGATCGCCGCTCAGCGTCTCCACCGACACGTTCTGAGGGGCAGGTAGCGCTGCCGTACAAAATAACACGCGCACACACACACACAACGGTGTCAGTGAACGCAATCGGCGGCTAAACGTCAGAAGTTATAATTAAACGACAAATATTTGACCTTTTGTGCTAGTCGTGACATTCCAGGCGGTTGAAGGTTGCTCTTCAGAGCTGTTCTTTCGGGATATCCGTGTGGAGCGATTTCCCTCTCTCCATCGTGACGTTTCGCCTCCCACGTTGGAAGCCTGATGATGCTCGACATGGCTATCCCGAAAGAACAGCTCTGAAGAGCAACCATCGTGCAGGAGGAGACCCTACCGGTACGGAAGAGCAGCTGTCCGTGGCGCAGCCTGCTCCGGATGACCTTGTGACCATCGCGAACCACTGTCCGCACAGCCAGGTCCTCGTAGCACTTGCCAGGCCACAGCCCAGTGACGATCTTCCTGTCCACTGTTGGGTCTGGAAATACAAGCAAAGCAGACGATTTAACCGGATCGTTACAGCGTAGTATCCGTCTAATTTCATACGGATATCACCGTGCGAACAGTCTGGCTGCCACCTAAAGAGGGAAACAATTCCAGCCACCGATTGTGGACGAGAATCAGGTTCACAACAAACATCTTGTTTCAATAGCAAACGTAAGCACGCTTTATTGGAAGCAGAGGGAGAGTGTATTAAATTCAGTATCTTGTGATTCAGATTTTTACATTATATTTATTTCAACAGGGAGGGCTCAATACACTGTAAGGCTCTATTTCATAGGCGTCCTGCGATAGTACAGACGTTATTCAGTACACACCTTTGACAGTATATTATATTACTGTGGAGTAATGGCAAAACACAAAATAATGACAATTGCTTTGGTTGTTGCGTTTGTCCACAAAGGAGAGAACAGGGACACTTGACGCAAGATCAGAGAGTGTTCCTGCTCTCAGAGCAGCAACACTTGACGCGTCAATCCCGATAGAACCGCTCTGGAGAGCAATTCTCGAACATCGAGCCGTGCAAACCTACATCAATGCATTCCGATCGCAGACATCTGCGAAGCCGCCAGTGCGTCTCACCCGTGACGGGAATGTGCACGATGCGGGGGCCCTGGGTGTAGGAGATCTCCAGGCCGTCGTAGTAGGCCTCAGACGAGCGGTTGGGAAGGAGCCAGACGATGAGTGCGGCCGATTCCCGCAGCTCCGGGACCTCCTTCACGTCCACCTGCACCACCGCCGGGGGCCCTGAGCCCAACAAACACAAACATCCCCCGTGTAGCCTTAACAGACTGTAGGGTCGAGTGCCGTTAGCGAGCACCTGTGAAGGTCGACACGGCACACGAGGAGGTGGGTGACCAGCACCACGCCCGGCCGCCTTTGTCTCCCTCGTGGCAATGTTTACACAACGCACTAGATACTCATTTGAGGCTGAGTCGACCTAGGGGAGGCCCAGGACCGGTTCAGAGAATCGTCACTGGTCGTGGCCGTGAGCGGGATTCGAACTCGGGTCGCCAGCTTCGTCGCCCAGTGCGCACACACACAACACACACATACGGCAACACATCCACGCACACGCAGTGACATTTAAAATGACGATGCCTGCAACGTAGGAAGTGAAACGTCGCAAGGGAAACAGGGAGATCGCTCGACACGGCCATCCCGAAAGAACAGCTCTGAAGAGCAATCGTCTACTCGTGATGACAGTGGTGTCTATACGCGTGATGACGGCGTTGTGTATACTCGTGATGACGGTGGCGTTGGTCGACCACGTGGGGACGGAGGCGTTTCCGGAGGTGGCCCACAACGAGACGGTGTAGCGGAAGCCCGGGAGGACGCGCCCAAAGTCCAGAGGGAGGGCCGCCGGGAGGGAGGGCCGCGGCTCCGTGCGGACCAGCTGCCTGGAGTCGAGCTGCACGGTCAGCCACGTGCTGCTCCAGTTGGCCGGCACGTCGCCGGCGCGGGCCCACACGCGCAGCCTCGGGCCTTCCTCCTCCTGCACTTGGAGCAGCTCCACGGCCTGCACGGGACGCACACACCCCCGACGTTCTTTGCACGGGCTGCTCCAGGTGTCCTGTGACCCCCATCTAACTAATAATAATAATAATTTTACATTTATAACGCGCACATATTCATTCACTGTCGAGGGTACTCATTGTACAAGAGAACGACTCAGAGGCGCGAGGAAAGCACAGAGAGGCGGAGGAGGCAGCCAGGCGGGGATCGAACCTGCTCGGGCAAGACCATTCTTTCTGTGAGGCGCAGATGTTTACCACTGCGCCATCCTGCCGCCCAAACATGTTTTTTGTCCGTTCGCTCAGTCATTTCTGTTTTAAGTAACCATTGTTTATTTTAGATGGCCGATACGAGTTCATATTCTTAAGATGAATGGCTTGTAGAGTGGCTTCTAGTGAGCGTATCGGCTCATGAAAGATCCATCCATCCATTGTCAGAAACCGCTAAATCCTGTACAGGGTCACGGTGAGCCAGAGCCTATCCCGGCAGACAAAGGACGCAAGGCAGTGCTATACTGTAACCAGGATGGGACGCCAGTCTATCACATGGCACCGGAGGCAATTTAGTCCGGGGGCCAATGTGGGAGGAAACCCGAGCAAATATTAGACAGGTCGAATAATTAGACCGACAGTTAAACCCAATATTATAATTGTACTACGTTGAAAAAAATGGGAAATTGGAAACAGGTGGAATATGAATAGTTTCCATGATTAGATACTGGGTTTCAAGCATACCATATAATTAGTGAATATAATCTTAAATTAAGCCAAGTGCCAGAATTAATGGACATTTACGATTCTAAAAATCTCTACAGACATTCCTATGGTGACAAATATATTTGAGCAATAGGCTACGTTATTATTATTATTATTACGACACATTTGCCGTGTAAAGTACATTTCCAGGAGCACGTTGCGTAGCATCAAGGTCTCGTGGAGGATGGGGAGGGCGGCAGCGGAATGGGGCCAAGCGAGCAGGGTGACGGATGCACGGAGCTCAGAGAGGAGGCAGCAGCGATGATAATAATACCAATTAGTAATAATTACAATGTATCACGTACCGCGCATATTTGTTAAATGTCGGAGGCAATCGTTCGAAGAGACACGAATGCAGAGAGGCGCGAGGAAACCACAGAGAAATGGGTAGGGGGAAGGCAGCCACGTGGTTAACCGGTGCCAGCATTTGCCAGATATGGCGCCCAATATATTTTGGTGGTATTGGCCAATTCGTTAATTCGTGGGAGGAAACTGGAAACTGGAAACCGATGCAGAACAGGGGGAGGAAACTGGAAACCGATGCAGGACAAGGGGAGAATGCGCAAAATGCACACAGAAAGGAGCCAGAAGTGGGAATCGAAAAGCTTTGGGCAGGACTTTATTTTTGTGAGGCGCAGATGTTACTACTTCGCCACGCTGTATGGCGGTCAAGAAAGTCAACGGGTTAGTGGAGGCTAGGCGAATTGAAGTGGGCAATAGTAAAGTTTAGAATTACTGCATGTGTTACATTTTATATTTCACGCAGAATGACGCCTAACTCATGCTTTTTTGACTGTCAAAAGTTCTAATATTTGTGTTTGTGAACAGGTGATGTGTGGATAATAAAAAGAGGTTATTCTGCAATAACATTTAAAACACTTATCTAGACGCACAACGGATGCATAGTTTAACAAATGAGAACAACTTCAATAATAATGAGAAATTGGCAGCGATTATTCGCTGCCAATTTCGGTTATGTAAAAAAATTACCTCCGCCAGGGTTGGTCTGGGCCACCCGCCAAATGGGCACTTGCACGGTCCTGTAATCAGGCCGTCATGTGGCCCACCAGCTTCCTCACACCACAATTATCGCCAAATTCATTCAGTGTGGCTTGCTTTAAAACTCAATCCCCCGTTATACCATGCCGGCACAGCCCATCTTGGCACCCTTCACAGCAGCATGGCCTTGCACATATTGTACTCCCTCGTACCAGCCAGGCACAGCCAGCCGTGTACAAGGCAGGCTGTCCCATTACAGATGTGATGCGTGAAACGTCAAGTTCTCCCAGGGACACGACGCAGACACGAACCACTCGGAGAGCCGTCGGCCAAACACCTCCACCCGGTTTGAACGCAGATGCAATAATGGTAATAATTCATCCATCCATCCATGTTCAGAAACAGTTTGATCCTGTACAGGTTCGCGGTGAGCCGGAGCCCATCCCGGCATACACAGGGCGCAAGGCTAGGGAACACCGAGGATGGGACGCCAGTCCATCGCAGGGCACGTGACAATAATACATGATATTTATAACGAGCACATATTGATTGAGGGCGGCACGGTGGCACAGCGGTGAGTAGCACTGGCGCCTCACAGCAAGAAGGTCCCAGGTTTAAATCACGGTTCGGGTGCCTTTCTGTGTGGAATTTGCATGTTCTCCCCATGTCCGCGTCGGTTTTCGCCGGGCACTCGGGTTTCCTCCCATAGTCCAAAGACATGTTGCTGCCCCCGATGCCCTGTGATGGACTGGCATCTCATCCTGGGTATAGCCCTGCCTTGCGCCCTGTGTCTGTCGGGATAGGCTCTGGCTCACTGCAACCCTGTACAGGATTAAGCAGTTTAAATGACGATGGATCGACATATTCATTCAATGTCGAAGGTTTTCAATTATAGGAAGAATTACTCAGAGGCACGAAGAAACTGCAGAGATGCGGAGGAGGCAGCCAGGTGGTTTGCCGGCGCCAACATATTGCCACACTGGGTCCTATATATGATGTTGTTATCGGTCAATTAAGTAATGAGTGTTTTTTTTTTAAGTTGTGGGAGGAAACCAGAGAGCCCGGAGGGAATCCACAAATAACGTCGCGAGGGAGAGAGGGAGATCGCTCGACACGGCTATCCCGAAAGAACAGCTCTGAAAAGCAACCATCATGAATCGAGCCATGAAAACCTACATCAGTACAAATAGTTAATCAACACTGAGCAGAACAACCCTGATCCAATACACCATTATTGGTAAAGCGCGGTGTTTAAAAATACTGTACATCGGAAATTGTAGATAAAATATATGTAATGGAAAATTGCTGTCTGCTGGAGATAAAATGTGAAACTAAAAATATAACGTAATTTGGCTGTGAACATTTTAAATCTGGACGAAGTGTCCAAAGCATGCACTTTAAAACCCATGTTTTAAAAGTGGTACAATCTGTTCTTGTGTACATGTAATGCACATTGCCTCGTGAACCTTTGAGGAGCTAACAAGCACACCCCGGAGGGAAAGGCCACAGAGATGGCTCTACCATCATATTACTCAGGGACGTAATTAGACTCCCAAAATAATTAAACCGCTAAGTACATAAACAGTAACAGACATTGAAGAGTTTCCCTCATAAAGCACTTCTACACTCCCCCAAGTGGAAAGCGGTAATGGCGCCGCTAGAATAGCACACTCCTACTGACACACAATCAGTGCAATCTATAAAAGTAATTAACATTTCCACTTAATAAGATGTAGACCCGTGGACTCAAACCAGCATACCCTTCACGGAGACATCCTAGGCAAGTAGGGGCATCTTCAGAACAGCTGCCGGGTGGAGTACACAGCAGCAAACTGGTTTAAAAATAAATGTAACTGCAAGATTAATAGTGACTGCAGGCACAGGCTCTTGCCGACCTCTTCTCTCCCTAGTATAGCTCTGCATGTCTCGGAGAAAGATCAGCAATTCCACCACATCCCAAAAGGCTGTGTTGTCCTGAGGCCCTCAGCATCTCACAAGCAGAGCCTCATTAAAGGAGCCTCGAGAGGCAGGGCCACGCTGCCTGCTTCACAACCAAACGTGAGATTTGGAAGCTGTAAACCCTCGTGTAAAGCGGTGTTTTACACACATCTACGTGTATGGTTTTCAAAAATGTATTATGTTTCTGATCGTTCTGAGTTCTTGCCTGATATAATTTTTGTTTATGATTTTAAAGTATTTTTTTCTCATTAACAAGACCCCACATTGACCAATAGAAGGCTCTTGTCCATTGTGTCTGAAATTACAGACCCAGATACAACCTTGATTGGTGGAAATATTAGGTTTTGCAGAAAATGGTTGAACACAGCTTTTAGCAAGCAACCACAATAGATGACAGCCAACAGGGCAGGATGCAGCCAATTTCTTGCACTTGCGATTCAGTCAGGTTTTTCTTACTTAATGACATGTTTCATGTTTTTTTTAATTGCAGGTTTGTATTTGGCAAGATATGAGTGAGACCAACAGTGACACCATCTCTCACACACACTCTCTTGATGCTTAGCAAGACTCCTGCTTAGCAGTTAAGGTTTGACCATGGTCCACAGTTCATTTCCCAACATTGCTGAAATTCAGGATTAATGCTGAGACGCACAGCAAGATTGTTGTATTGCAGGATGATGCATGTAGTCTTGTGAATTTTACTTTTATCCATCCATCCATTTTCAGAAAAAATTACTTTTTCGGATTTACAAATGCTTTGCGGTGATTTTACTGTGGTCAGACGTGTCAATTGTTATGGTAACATCAGCTGTGTGTAGAGTCAGGTCAGAAGTCAGGAATGTAGCCACGGGAACTGGACCAATTTGGGACGGACTGCGATCTGCGAGAAGCACAGTAAACCAATGATTCAAGGTCGGTCTCCATTGAAACAAATTCAGCTTCACGGTCAGCTTCATTCACAGGGTGGCTTTCTTGCATCTATATATTGCTGTGTACATCAAATTCACCAATGACAATGATCGATGCACCAGAATATTGCTTATGCACAAGATCAATGGCAGTAGTTAGATTAGAGAAGGGTTTTAAATGATGATCTGTTTTGAGTGAGTAGTACGCACAACCACTTAATTAGTAGAGTGAGATAAATACATATTCATTCTTTCATTCATTGTCAGAAAACGCTTAATCCTGTACAGGGTTGCGGTGAACCGGAACCTATCCCGGCAGACGCAGGGTGCAAGGCAGGGCTATAGCCAGATAGAACGCCAGTCTATCACAGGGCACCGGTGGCAATTTAGTCTGTGGGCCAATTAACCTATGCAACGGCATGTTTTGGCCTGTGGGAGGAAACCGGAGTGCCCGGCGAAAACCTACGCGGACATGGGGAGAACATGCAAACTCCACACGGAAAAGCACCCGAGTGGGAGCGCTGGCAAGACAAGGGCAGGTGTGGGTGGGCACCCAGCTGATGACAGCGAAGGGGAAGACCTGAGAGAGGATGAGCCGTGTGGGAGATCAGGTGTGTTGCCTGTGCGAAGGTTCAGGAGTTAGCAGGAGGACGTGACGTTACGTGTAGTGGTATGAAGGGAACGCGCCACTACGACCTCGGCTGATGTTCAACGTAACTGCATACCCAGCATGGCCATTACGTAAAGCCGGCTCTGGCGAGTGGTGTTAATAAGTACAGTGTATCGATTATAAAACACTTAGCATTAATTTTAAAATAACCAGACCGAGCGGCACTGCCCGACTGTCCTTGTGGGGATGAATAAACGCTGCGGGTTTGGATGTAACGTGCCCGTGAACAGAATGTTTATTTCATTTGTTAAGCATCGTTGCAACATTCATAAACCTCCCTGCACTGAGGACTACAGCCCCATGATGTAAACAAAACAATTCAGCTGCATATGGGGCTGCAATAGTCACTCATTCATTGTCAGAAACCGCTTAATCCTACACAGGGTTGCGGTGAGCCAGAGCCTATCCGTTGCAGACAGAGGGCGCAAGGCAGGGTTATACCCATGATGGGACGACAGCACATCACAGATAAGGGGGAGATGTTGCTGCTATGTGGAATGCCAACTGGATCGCAATTTACGGTATTGGGGTGTTTGGCCAATACGGGTTTCATTGATTAGAAACCAGAGAACACAGAGGAAACCGACACAGAACACGTGGAGAACATACCAACCGCACATAGAACGGCGCCAGAGTCGGGAATCATGCCCTTTTATGTCGTGAGGCACAATCGCCACTCCGCCATCCTAAAGGAGTATGATGAATGATACGGGGGTCATGTGAGTGCAAGGGATTGTGAGGTTGCAAGTTTACACGAGCGGCTAATGCACAGAGAGGGTGAATGGGCTTCAGTGTCTTTCCTGCCCCTGAGCATCTGATCCATGCGGCCAGCTCCGATTTCCTTCGGGACATCGGGTGGGAGGACGGGCAGGCTGGGGCTCACGGATGAAAACTAAAGCTCTCCCACATAGCCATGGAGCCCACGGGATATTATTACACGTGCGCCGTTCCTCGCTAACCAAGGATATTGTGCCCCTCGTACAAGCTGATATACTGGTTAATGCGCCTGGTCTATGAACGTCGTGCACACACAAACTGGCAAATGCACGTGTTTACTGTTGTAGATTTTCACGGCTCGATTCATGATGATTGCCCTTCAGAGCGGTTCTTTCGGGATAGCCGTGTCGAGCGCTATCCATCTCTCCCTTGCGACATTTCGCTTCCCACGTTGGTGCTAAAATGCATGAGAAGTTACCGTAACCTGGTAACAGTACATGCATGACTAGCCATAACAGACTGTCTAGTCAAGTGCTGTTAGCGAGTAGCACCTATAAAGGCCAGCACGGCATACGAGGGGGTGGGTGGCCAACACCACGCCCGGAGGGCTTCGTTTCCCTCGTGGCAATGGTTACACTCTGCAGCAGCAAGTCTTTGGACTGTGGGAGGAAACCAGTGTGCCCGGCGAAAACCCACGCGGACACGTGGAGAGAACATGCAAACTCCACACAGAATGGCGGCCCCCGAGACGGGATTTGAATCCAGGTACTTCTTGCTGTCAGGCTACTCACCGCGCAACCGTGCCGCCCACAGGTCTTAACGCCTCGTTCAAACATACGCGGCGGCAGTCCGGCTGATACCAGGTTTGCAGGACACCGCTCTGTGTGAAGGCGGATTTCTCACGAGGCCTGCCGAGGCATCACGGCTGGGATGACATGTCGGCCACGACACGTCTTCTCGCCGTGGGCACACGCGTCGGGGGGCCTTCAGGGAGGGCCTTCAGGGAGGGCCGCTCGCTCGGGAAAGCCCGCCACCGCAGCGGGCCGACACGCATCGCGCCCAGCGTCACGATCCACGCCATTCGGAGGTTGCCCGATGGCCACCCTTGGAAATTCACATTTCGGCAGCCAGCTACGCCCTCCCAGAAGGCCGGATGGCTGCTGGGACGTTTAAAAGCCATGCTTTTGTATTTTGTATAAATTGCAGCGCAGGGAGATACGCGAGAAGAGAGGTGCACGGCACGATTACTTACCTTGCTAATTAATTCCTTCACAAAGACGCTAAACGGCTATTTAATGCTGCATTCGATTTGGCCCTGCGCTGTATATATTAATCCCTCGGCCGGAATGAATCTCAGATTTGTTCTACTATATGCAAGTCATGGCACAGTTCCAAGCGAATGTGTAGAATTGGCCCGCGAGTGCGTCGCCTACCGTCATGGCGAGCAGCGCGCTGAGAACGACGCAGCAGGGCGCGGAGGTGCGGAGCGGCATCTCCGCGTGTGCCGCGCCCTCGGCTCCTGCTGGGATTCGGGAGGCGCGGGACGCCGGCCGGCGCTGGGCGTGAGAGCGAGACAGCGGCGGCAGCAGCAGCAGCAGCAGAGCGATCCCACCGTGGGCACCAGCGAGCAGCCGCCCCGCCGCCCTTGTCCCGGCACTCGCTCAGGCACGCACCATCCCACGCGCTCCTGCTGCCGCCGCCGCTCCCCGATCAAGCGCGGTGCACGGTGAGCGGATGTGTCATCTATCGGAAGGCTTGAATGGCTCTACCGGCCCTTCCCTAATCCCCCCACCCACCCACTCCTGCTCCCAACACGCAGCGGTGCTGCTGCTGCTGTCAGTCGGCGGTGCGGGATGCATGCCGGAGCAGCCCGACGGGCCCCGCGGTCTCCCCCGCGGGCTGACGTCAGCCTACCGGATGAGCGGCTCAAGCTGCGCGCTTTCAATCAGCGAGACTTTGCGCACACATCACAAGAGACGCTGCTCCGATGCACACACGCACACTGTTACACCGCGTTACTCGGCCACTGAGCCCAATTCCACTCCCTCTGTACCTTACGAGGGGCACGGGAGAAAGCTCACCACGCCGGTGCTATTTGTGAGCGGGCCGCCTGTGTTTCACGCAGCACTCCAATATCGCATTACAGCCATTTCACGATACCAATTATCGATGGCCGTTTACTGCGGGCAAATCGTGCGCGCGATTCACGAAAGAATGGTACACTCGCGACGCTGCCCCTCGTGCTATGGTTTAGGCCGATGACATCATGCACGCTGCACGGCCGTGGATGTGCAGGTTACGTCGGGGCGTGGGCTGCACCCTGGGCAGCAGCAGAGAGGGGAGGGACGTAGGGAGGGATACGCCGTGGCTTCGGGAGGAGGTGGAGGGGAGATCAAGCGATGACATCCTACCGGTTCCTCCTAGTCATGCCCCTCCTCCTCCTGTGCATGATCAGAAGGGGGTGAGTACAGCAGCGGGAGCTGGGGCGTGGCTGCATGTGGAAGAGGTGATGGTGGAAGAGGTGAGGATGGGAGGGAGGATTGGGGTGCTGATGGATGGAACTGGGATCCCGAGGAAGCCAGCGGAAGGCTGCCCATGAGAGACCACACAGGGGATGGCTTTCTTCCTGGCACGAGAGCGGGGAGCGGCTCTCGTGCCAGGACGAGGCCGTGCGGGACGCTACACACACGCATCATGTGATGCTGCATGGTACGCCACACCATCATGCGGTTACGCGCGGCCAGATCTTGAATGAGGAGTCTGTTACACGGCCCATACGCAGCATAACAGAGCACGCTCAAAGAGTTCATTCACTTTTAACTTTTGTTTCGTTTGTTTTTCACCGTCTCTGAGTTGTCTTTTTGTTGTTGTGGGTGACTGCGTTTTTTGCTGTTGCGTGTGTCTGGGTGTGTTCTTGTGCTTCCATGTTGATTGTTTAATTTGGATTGGCGTTGTTTCCCCCCTTGTGTCTGTCTCTCTGTCTTCCTGTCTCTGTGTCCCTGTGTCTCTCCCTGTTGCTCACCCTCCCTCCCTGTCTCCCTCCATGTTTGTCTTCAAGGCAGTGACGGCCATCTTAGGGGACGCTGGCAGCATGTTGCCGCTCTTAAGATTGCCGGTTTCACGACCTTTCAGTATATTCGAAGTATCCTTAATCATTTATTTTCTCTTGCTTTGGTTTTTATTGTTTTGTCTTTCGTTGTTGACATGCCGTCCTCTTCGCGGCCCTTGTGCAGCGCTTTGTGACCCTCGGGTGAAAGGCGCTATATAAATTGAATTTATTATTATATTTTGGAGATCACAGGATGCAGTGATTCAGCGCGTTCTTCTTCAGATTAACTCGTCTGCTGCTTTTATTAATCGAGTGGAGTTTTTTTTTTATTGGTCGCATTCGCATCGCATCAGTTTGATCCGAAATCTTGGCATTAACACGCTGCCGCCGCGACCCTCACCAGGACAAGCGGTTTAGAAAATGGATGGATGGATGAACACGCTGCTGTGTTCTCCAATCATTCATTCATCCATTGTCAGAAACCGCTTAATCCAGTACAGGGTTGCGGTGGCCGGAGCCTATCCTGGCACACACAGGGCACAAGGCAAGGTTATACCTAGGATTGGACGCCAGTCCATCACAGGGCACCGGGGGCAATTTAGTCCGCAGGCCGATTAACTTATGCAGCAGCATGTATTTGGACTGTGGGAAGAAACCGGTGTGCCCGGAACAAATGCACGCGGACACGGGGAGAACATGCAAACGCAACACATAAAGGCACCCGAGCCGGGATACGAACCCCGGGATTCTTGGTGTGAGGCGGCAGCCTTACTGCGCCAGCACGGCCGGAGTAAGCTTATTTGAATGACACGTATGCGCGGCGTGTTGCGAGGCCGGTTCGTCCAGTTCGTGTCGCGGGGAGCCGCCAGCCAGGGGTCGCGGCTGCAGCGGCGGCGGAGCTCCGCCACAGGATGGCAGCAGCCCGGCCCGGTCGGTCGGTCGCCCGGCCGGCGCGGGGGCGTGGAGCGGCCGCCCGGGCGCTCACAGGGGAGGGGGAGGGATCGCACACGGGCTCCGCTCTCGGCACTCACGGCCTCCACTCGTGTCGCCCGGCGACAGCAGCAGCCACAGCGCGGAGCTCACACACACCCCACCGTCGCCCCACGGCCAGCTCGCCCCCCGCCTGTGCCAGCCTGCAGCAGCAGCAGCAGCATGCGGGCTGGCTCCGCCGCGCACTCCAGAGTTTTCATCTGCCGAGTGGACGGAGCGAACGGGAGCGTTTGAAAACATCGCGGCGTCTGTGCGGCGGCGGCCGCCGAGCATGGCGAAGAATTGTGACGTGAAGCTGGCCGTGATGGGGAAGGCTGGCGTCGGCAAGTCAGGTACGTGTCGATTCGTGACACCGCTCGCTCGTGATGATGTCGCGCCTCTCTCTCTCTCTCGGCTGATGCAGCAGCTACTGCTGCTGCTCCGGTGGAGCTTTGTTGCACTGAGAGCGCAGTTTGTGCGGTTTGCTCCCCGTCCGTACACGGTGCGGGTTCACTCGGCGTGCGGAGGAGAGACGCGCGCATCCAGATCATCATCACCATCATCACCACCATCGTGCCGAGTAAAGGTCAACAAGGAGGGGGGGTGAACGGTTGAGTGTCCAGCACGAATCTAAAAGCCGTGTAATGTGAATGTACTGAGCGGATAAATTGCAATCGCGCCTCCGGACAACAGCGGTGCGTCACGGAGTAAGGAGAGGCTCGCGGATTGTATCGGCACGGCGTGTTTGATAGAGTAACGGCAGTCCTACACAGGCGCGTAACTGCGCAAGGCAGGGCTATACCCATGATGGGACGCCAGTCCATCACAGGGCACCGGGGGCAATTTAGTCAGTAGGCCAATTGACATAGGCAGCAGCGTGTCTTTGGACTGAGGGAGGAAGCCGGAGTGCCCGGCGAAAACCCACGCAGACACGGGGAGAACATGCAAACTCCACACAGAAAGGCACCCGAGACTGCTTTAGGGGAGTGGCTGGATAGCAGCTGGCTTAATGCAAGGAAACTTTGCTCCCGGCTTTGACATTCGGTTTCTCATCAGCAGAGTCGGACAAACTCTGGACCAATGGACTGATGTAGGTTTTCTCGGCTCGATTCATGATTGTTGCTTTTCAGAGCTGTTCTTTCGGGATAGCCGTGTCGAGCGATCTCCCTCTCTCCCTCGCGACGTTTTTGCCTCCTACGTTGGAAGCATCAACGGGCGTCATCAGGCGTACTCTAGACCAGTTTCCACGTTCAGTATCTTATCAGCAGAAGTGAGGGTTGCTTGATCCAACTCTGGTGAACTGATATGTATACGCCTAAGTCACTACAACATTATATAACAACACCGCGCAACGCAATAATTAAGCGTCGCTGTAGAGAAGGCAAGTAACACATTGTAATGGTGACGGTTTTAATGGCGCGACGTATGAGGATTGCTCTCCATAGCTGTTCTCAATGGACACGGATATCCCGAGAGAACAGGTTTCGATCAGTAACACGTTAAATAAGATGACATGGTCGAACCCGGCGGGCGGCACGGTGGCACAGTGAGTAGCGCTGCCGCCTCACAGAAAGAAGGCCCCCGGTTTGTATCCCGGCTCGGGTGCCTTTCTGTGTGGAGTTGGCACGTTCTCCCAGTGTGCGCGTGGATTTTCGCTGGGCACTCCGGTTTCCTCCCACAGTCCAAATACATGCTGCTGCATAGGTTAAGTGGCCTGCTGACTAAATTTCCCCCGGTGCCCTGTGATGGACTGGCGTCCCATCCTGGCTATAGCGCTGCCTTGCGCCCTGTGTCTGCCGGGATAGGCTCCGGCTCACCGCAACCCTGTACACGGGATGAAGCGGTTTCTGACAATGAATGAATGAAACTACATGGTAGAATCCACGCCAGGATTTCTGTGCACACAACCTTGAAGTAGCGCTCAGCGCGTCTCCCCTCGGGGCAGAGATTAGCGGAGGCGGCTCCGTGATGAGCCGCGTTCACCCCCCACCCCTCCCGAGACCAATCCGCACCGAATCAATACACGCAGCACTAATAAGAATAGCATTTTATAGAGCGCCTTTCACCCAAGGGTCACAAAGCGCTGCTACACCACTCTCCACACCCGTGCTGCGACATTATATATTTATCCATCCATTGTCAGAAACCGCGTGATCCTGTACAGGGTCGTATTGAGCCGGAGCCTATCCCGGCAGACACAGGGCGCAAGGCAGGGCTATACCCATGATTGGACGCCAGTCCGTCACAGGACACTGGGGGAAAATTTAGTCCGCAGGCCAATTAATATTTATATAGACGGGTGAAATCGGCGCTCGTCACAATTGCCTAGTGGCTCTGAACATGTGCGGCATACGTCTTATTGTTTCCAAACACATCGTGAAATGCGATGGGAATAAGATCGTTGTCTGGGACTGAGAGCATCGCGACTCGGTGGCCAACGTCTAATTGTGTCGCTCCGAGCCTCTGTGTGTGTTTGCTAACCCGCATGGCAAGTAATTGTCATCACCGGCAGCCGTCCTCTACTAACTGCGAGATCACAGCCGCTGAATGCTAATATCGATGCGCGTCGCTCACCCCGTGTGTGCCCCGCTAATGTCCCGTTGCTCCACGAGTACCCGGTGTCTTCTGTCACGTCGGCAATCATTACTCAGTCGCTCTCTCCCCACACGCGGACACCTCATTACGACGTCAGTTCGAGGTTATAAAGAGTGTGCATTGTGAAGAGTGAACACTGCTATAGCTGGCTTCTATTCAACAGCCCTGCATGTCAGCGCTGCCCAGCAACAATACATCAATCGTTGACAATGGATCAATATTCTTGTCAACTAGCTTTATCTCATTACATTCTTACATTAGTTAATTAACCGTTATCGCGTCATTAGACATACATACTCTTAGTTTCTTGGTTTATTTCAAGCATTATCTGTTATTCTTTTGAAAAAAATTCGTCCTGAAATTGCAATTTAAAGCTTTTTCTTTTCCATCGACAGCCTTATGTGGAAAGGTGCAAACAAACGGAAATTTTATTGAAATTCAAAATGTCATGTTTAGATATTTATTTTATCAAAAGACCAGAGAAAGCTCAATCCGAAGCAGAGCTAAAAC
The DNA here is from genome assembly GCA_036362915.1 of Geotria australis. Lineage (NCBI taxonomy): Eukaryota > Metazoa > Chordata > Hyperoartia > Petromyzontiformes > Geotriidae > Geotria > Geotria australis. The sequence continues at coordinate 3,827,925 of JAZEWU010000011.1, read as the reverse complement.
CACGTGGTAGATAAATGATTGAAACCGGCAGTAAACAATAATAATAGTGATGGTTGCTCTCCAGAGCTGTTCTTTCGGGATAGCCTGTCGAGCGCTCTCCCTCGCGACGTTTCGCCTCCCACGTTGGAAGCATCATCAGGCGTTATGCTTCCAACGTGGCCTATCCGTATCAGTTCACCAGCGTCGGTTCAAGCAACCCTCACTTGTGCTGATGAGATACCGAATGTGGGAGCTGCTCCAGAGTACGTCTGATGCCGCCTCGTGCCCCGACGTTTCGGGATAGCAGCACGCCGGGCTGTGATCGTGGTCCGTGTATCCATGCCGTCTGTCCTCGGTGGGTTAAATGACATTTTCCTTTCTTCACAGCATTGGTGGTGCGCTTGCTAACGAAGAGATTCATATGGGAATATGATCCTACTCTGGGTAAGTGATTTATATATGTGTGATGTTATTTGTAATCAATGTAAGTGTCGATGATGTCGGTTTTCACGGCTCGATTGGGGGTCA
>JAZEWU010000011.1:3791444-3816273 GCA_036362915.1 Geotria australis | reverse complement strand
TCTTTCAGCTCCTTGGCTTCGAAGTGTTTGGTAGAGTTCACAGGTAATACTAAGTATTACTTGACAGGGATCGCGACGTGAACGCCTCTACCTTGATCCCCTGTTTTTGTGCTGATGTAGGTTTTCACTGCTCAATGTATGAGAATTGCTCTCCGTAGCTGTTCTTTTGGGATAGTCGAAAGAACAGGAATGTTCTTTCCGAAAGCACAGGTATGTTCTTTCGAGATAAGCCGTATTCTCCCATAATCAAGGAGGCTGCGGAAGTGAATTTCATGCAATTAATTTCTATAGCCCAAGGTTATGAAATTTACAACCTTGCGCACGGTGCAATATTAATGATATCGATTTAAAAGCAATTTTCAAGGTAAAAAATAATTTCAAACATCCCAAAAGTAATTTAATGAGTCTATGCAATGTAAAAATACCAGTTCCATTTTTTTAATAGCACTGGCTTTTGCTCAGTTCGGTGAGCCCTAAGCCAGGAGTGGAATGTTTACTGTGCCACCCAACAGCATGGAGGAGCATTTCCTCCGCAGCACATCCACCACTCAGCTCCCACCCGTGCTGATAATGAGATCCCACTCACTTTATGACCCTGGTGTCCTGCATGCTACAAGCGACTGGGATTTGGGACAAATCGTCACATTTCTAGTTACATTTGTTTATAATCAAACTATGTCCCAATTCCCCCTAACCTAAACCAATAGCAGCACAACAGCATAGACAATTACACAACTCTCGAGGGACGAGTGAGGCCAGAGGGCTGTGCTTTCTCACACACGTTTGGGAAATTATCCACGAAACTCAATGAGCACTCGAGGGACATGATCATCATCATTCAAGGACATTGCTCCGCAGGCTGCGGCAGCAATGTAAAACGTACGACTTCTATCAGCGGCGCAACGTCCTTCTTCTTCTTCTTAGCGATTCTTCGAAGCAGCGCGATGGTCAAATTACAGTTTCCCATTTTCTTACAGAGCCCCTTGCATTTTCATTGAACTCCGCAAGGTCTTTTGAGCTGCAGAGGTTCGGTAGTAGAGCAACTATCAGCGAAACGTCGTACCTTTAGTTTAAATGCTGTGGGTTCACTCTCCAACATCGCGGTGTGCTGCAGTCGTAAAGAATCGGCACGTTTTGTTCACGTGACAATACCCCTTACTAATTGGCTGTGTCCGCTGGAGTGCGCCATGCTGCGCGACTCCGTTTAGCGTCTCCGAATCCACGGGTTTGGAGCCGCGGCAGCAGCTGGTGCCCTGACCTGGCGCCGTGACCGTGCGCCAGCACGGTGAGCGTGACCTGGTGCGGTGACCGTGCGAAAGAGCGGTGACCGCGAGCTGGCGCCGTGACCGCGAGCTGGCGCCGTGACCGCGTGCCGGCGCTGCGACCGCGTGCCTCCGCGAGCGCAGGTGAGCGTGGAGGATGGCGAGCGCCTGGCCGGGGAGCTCGGCTGCGCGTTCTTCGAGTGCTCGGCGTGCAACGGCGACGGCTGCATCAGCGACGCCTTCTACGACGTGTGTCGCGAGAGGCTGCGCCAGCGCGCCGCGCAGGGCAAGGCGCGGCGCCGCAGCTCGACCACCCACGTCAAGCAGGCCTTCAACAAGATGCTCACCAAGATCAGTAGCTAATCGGAGGCTGCTCCCCATCCCTATGTTTGTTGTGTAGCAGGAATCCCATAAAGAGCTGGCGAGCTCACTGGGTGTTTCTCTGCTGTGATAATGAACATCTATCTATGTCTATCCTCCAGCCCCGTGGGGTTGCTGAGAATCGAGATGCTTTGAGTTGAAATTGATTACGGGGATAGCGTGTGGTGTCGGTGATGTTCTCAGGCCGACTGGCAGGGTGGCGGCTGAGCTACCGGCAGCGGCCTCGTGGGTTTGTCGCTTTGGCATGCATTCCGCAGCACATGCTGTTGCAAATTCATTTGCTGGAAAGTGGCATTTAAAAAAGTAAATCTAATAATTGTATTTATTTAAGGAAAGCGTTTATGAATGAACATTATAGGACGTGTACTTTTATTGTAACTGTCTGTGTCGGTTTAAGCGGTAATTTAATAATGAAAAAGATATATTCGCTATAGTGTGGCATTTTTCGAAAGAGAAGGAAGAGTCTAAAGGTTTGACTTGAGCAAACTCTGGGGGTGGGTTATGTCTATACAACAACTGTTTAGTGATTTAGGAAGAACGGTACGAAAACAGAAACGCTTAATGTGCTAAGAAATGAACACCTGCATCGTTTAAAAGGGCATTTAGTGGAAGCAAAAAAAAAGAGATTTAGTTCAAAAATGCATTGTTAAATAATGCAACATTTAATTTTTAAACGAGCCGATGAGTGTTGGTTTGAGTGTTTTTTCCTGACGTCGCACCGCTGGTTTTAGATGCCACTAGCAGGGGCGACCCGGCGTTGCCCGGGTACATTTGATCGTAACTGGGGATAGTCATAGAGGCGCCGCTTATCCAAAGTGCGTATTGTAATGGCGGCGCGGCTCATGGTACCGTGAGGGCACGGGCCGAAGCACAGAAAGCGGTCCCGGTGGCCAGGGAAGAAGGCCCGTGGTCGCGCGCTGAGGCGCCGCCTCGGACCGAGTGGCGTCGTTGTGCGAAGGTCCCGCGCGATTTGGTTGTGATTTGGCGAAGTGCATCGTGATCAAGCAAAGACCCAACTTATTTTTATATATGGATAGATTGCCAGCACGTCTCTCGGGCATATTTAATGTCACATACTCATTCTGCAAGGTCAAGGGCTATCAGCTGCATCGGCACACACGTGATGATTTGCATACATATAGGGCGCTTGCTTAAATTCCTGAGCGACTAATTTCACCGTATATCGCGTCTGAGCCCTTCGACTGCGGCACGAGGTGCACGCAGCACGTGCTTGCAAGTGGGCACTCGATGACGAATAGGGCCCGATGCTGGCATTACAGTGGAAAGTAACGTACGAGTAATTTCCCCCCGTGCCTTGTGATGGACTAGCGGCTCATCCTGGGTGTAGCCCTTCCTTGCGCCCTGTGTCTGCCGGGATAGGCTCGGGCTCACCGTGACCTTGTACAGGATTAAGCGGTTTCTAACAATGAGATGAGAAGGACGAGAACACGTTGAGGCTACTATGCCAACTGCACTTTATTAAAACTAGGGGTCAAAGGCGACAACAGCACAGTAAAATAATGCACATGGGTTTAAACAGAAGGTACAGTTCCTCTTCTGAATTCTCTTAAAATGTGATTGTGGTATATTGAATATAAGGGCTAAGTGTATACAGTATTATAAATTAGACTATCTTTAGGCTCGGCATATCGTGAAGCCAATTGGGTGCACCCGTTCGGTGTAGACTAGGAGCACACGTTGTGCAGGAGATTGTGCAGTTGGGGTGACATGCAGGAGAAGGCACCATCGTCCGCGGTGCTCCACGGAGGGTCTCACTTCTTGCGAGCAGCGACCCCGCCCTTCCCTTTGCCACGACGCCCCTTCGCGTTCCTGCGGGACGACACGTTCCAAGCGACAATGACGCCGCGCACCATCCCAGCGCCAACGCATGCTCGACGAACTTCGTCCGGAATGACGCACCAGATAGTCATTCATTCATTCTGAGAAAGCGCTTAATCCTGTACAGGGTTGCGGTGAGCCGGAGCCTATCCCGGCAGGCACAGGGCAGAAGGCAGGGCTATAGCCAGGATGAGACGTCAGTTCATCACACCACGCTACATATTTCCCCATTTACCGATTTCCTCCCCGTTCAAATACAAGTTGACTCGTTCCGCGCCGCACGTGCCCAATGATTGACAAACACGGGCCACGTGACACGCTAAGCAAGTAACCATGTCTATAGACATGTTGACAGCTTGAGATTAATGTGAAGACTCAATTGTCTGCAGGCAATGCATACATAATTGCTGCAAAGCCGGTGGAGCGTTCTGATTCCAGATTTAAATGAAACTAATTATACGCTAATTAAGGAAAGCAATCGTTTTGATATGAATGTAATATACGTTGGATCGTGATGTGGTTTGTATGGTGCGCTGTGAACTCTCTCTGCTATGCGGACATTGGCATCAACGTAGTTCAAACGTTTACACCGAATTAAACACAATCTCTTTGCAATTAACTCAGCTGTCCATTAAACACAACAGACAAGTTGGTGATTGAGGAAGATCCCATAGATGGACTGGCAGGCCAGACAAGGCACACGCACTGCCTAGGGCTGTGCAGCGCCCTGCAATAACATTTGGCGATATCAGCCGTTACAAGTATCAGTGTAGTACTTACAGCTCATCCACTCTCCTGTTCAGGCTTTGAATCTACGGTAGGAATGACAGCATTTGTTAAAGAATATCGTCGGAGGTGATGCACAAACATCAGAACTTGATGTGTTATGAAAAGTAACACTTTAAAACACATCTCACTGAAACATTAAACCGACACGATAGATAGAAAGACAGAAACACACTCAAACAAAGCTTGCCATCCTAAACAATGTCAGGATGATGATGGCACAGCGGGCAATACCTTGGTGGGAAGACATAACGTAAAAACAAATAATACAATTCTAGATGTGTACGCACACCGTGTGCTCTGGGCTGTCTGACACGAGTGAGAAGCTTCACTAACGGCTGTCATTACACTGTAGTGATGCCGCTGTGCCATGATTTCTGTGGTTTCTCGACCCTTCCTGCAATTAAGTGCTCACATCCTACTCTGCCCTATACAACAACAACAACCGCCGGTTGCCACTAAATGGCAGTGACTACACCATGGTGCTTGTGCCAGGCCAGATGCACCTTGAGGCCACGTGAAGTGTCGAAGGCTCGCTGACAGGACACGAGACAGATCTAGGTGCCACGGGCTGATTGACTGAGATGACTGTCAGCGGCATGACCTGTGCTCCCTACTTGCCCTATATCAACAAATGCATTGAGGATCCGGGTCTCCGTGGGGAGACCCGGGTCCGACATCAGTCACAAATCCTCAGTTAAACTTTGTTGGGGTGGGGTGGGGTTGAGGGTACGTCAATTATCTCAATTATATAAAGCATAACAATGCTGAGTGTTGTACGTGGCAGGCTGGCTGGCACGGAGGGCTGCTCTCAGCACTGAAACATCGACATGCATTTGGCGTGAAGGACACGCCTGTGGGTTTTCATGTATTTTCTCATACACCCATTTACACAAGCATTTGTACCATTATTCACTCACGCAACGACAAAGATCCGCCGTATAGCCTGAACAGACTGTAGGGGCAAGTGCCGTTAATGAAGGCCGGCACGGCACACAACGGGGTGGGCGGCCGGCACCACGCCCAACCGTCTTTGTCTCCCTACTGCCAATGTTTCACGGCATTTTAGGTTGTGTCATCCTAGGGGAGGCCCAGGACTGGTTCAGAAAATCGTTACTCTTGGCCATGAGTGAGAATCGAACTCGGGTTGCCAGGTTTGTAGCCCAGCACGCTAACTACTGAGCCACCGCTCCCCCCTATTCACTCACTCACACATGCACTCATATACACACGAGGACACACATCACCCGCATAGCATACACGCATTCATTTACATAAACACACACCCATTCACTTACACACTCGTTCACACAAACACACACTAATGCATTTACACACTTACCAACTCAATTACACACTCATTCATTTAACACACACTAACACACTCACACACACCTTCACGTACACCGAGTGTTGTGATCTACAGAGATCCCCAGGGGAACATGAATCACTCGCGGCTTTCATCTTACGTCGTATTTCTGGCGCTTGATCCTCTCCAGCAGATCAAACTTCTCCGACTCGAGTCCGTGCAGCCACTGCCACAGCTCGTTGGCCTTCTCTCTGTCAGGACACACACGTGACACGGCCTTACAGACAGCAGAGTTCACCGCGGAGATGTTATCTTTCATTTATGGCGCCACTCCAAACTCAAGTTTGTTATTTCCAAGGTCACGTCACCTGGTTTTATGAGTCTGTCAAACCGGTGTTTCCCAAACTGTGCGCCGAGGCGCGGCTGCTAACTGACAGGGGCGCCGGTGGGATTTCAAGAGTGTTGGTTCAGCACAAGCAACACCGTAGACCTGTTGTGGAATTTCTTATTTCATCAACCCAAATTAACGCTTTCCGGAACCATCGCTGTTGAACTGCAAGACTTTCACGGGCAAGGAACCTATCTGGAATATATGGCTCCCAAGTTCCAAGTAAAACTGCATATTTACAAAACATAACATAACAATTAGCAGTTGTTGAGCAGATACATTGTCTGCAGCAGCACTGATGCTGATTTTGACAGAATGATGATGATGGTGAAGCCGGCGAAGCGAGCTCACTTGAGCTTCTCCTCGCTCAGATGGTCGATGTTGAGAGCCTTGCGGCGCTCGGCCAGAATCTTTTTCTTCTTCTCGCGCTCCGTCACCTTCTTGCCCTTGCGGCCCCTCTCGGCCTGCACACACGCGCAGCGGCACACGGTCTTAACGGACATGCTCGAACAGAGGTGAAAGCAAGCGGTGGGGTTGAACCGTTCCGGCGCGTAAGAGGATCGTGTCGTCAACGCGCCTCCACACCACACAGCCGATTACTACTTCAGCACACCGGTATGTTGGAGAGCCATACTATGGATAACATTGGTCAAGAAAGCCGTCGTGTTAAATCTATAAACATTTGCAAACAAGGCGCTGTATGTGCCGGCCTTGTCGCGCAGTGGACACGACACGCTGGGTGATACTGCCCCCTGCTGGACACGACCATTGAAAGCCAAACCACGAGCGTTATAATAGTAAATAATGATACAATTTGTAACGCAAGAAAATTCCACGCCTATGATGTTATCGACCAAGTAATTATTCAGTGTTTTTTTAAGTCGTGGAAGGAAACCGGAGAACCGGGTGAAAACCCACTTGGAGCACACAAACTCCACACAGATGCCAATCGTGGCATCACTGTGTGTTGATATTGACGGTTAAGCGCGATGTGTTCGAAATCTTGCACATGTTCGCTTTAATTTAATAATAATTATAATTTATAATAATTAAAATTTATATAGCGCCTTTCACCCGAGGGTCACAAAGCGCTGCACAAGGGCCGCGAAGAGGACGGCACGTCAACAACGAAAGAAAAAAAACCCAAAGCAACAGAAAATAAATGATTAAGGCTATAATTAATGCTATAATTGTTTCCCATCGCAATGTTTAACAGTTTTAAATGTTTAACTATTTTAACTACCTCGCATGTTTTATGTTTTTTTTCTCACTTACGTGCAATGAATGATGCGTGTAAAGTGTTAGTTTTTTGTTTTTGTTTGGTTAATTTGCTATTTTTACTTATTTTCGTAAACTCGCGTGTTTGCTGCGCCGCCGGAATCCTGTAAAGAGATTGCAAGCTCACTGGGTATTTTTCTGCTGTAATAATGATCATCTATCTATCTAATAATAATGAACATCTACGTGTGACTTGCCTTAGACAGCGTGCTGCCGTAGGTGGCAGACGCGTCAGTGAGCAGCCTCCTCTTCTTCGAGTCTTCCTCTGCGCGTCTGCGGAAGTCCTCCTCCTCCCGCCGGGCCTTCTCCTCCTGGATCGGCACACAGCACCATCGGCACACAGCACCATCGGCACACAGCACCACCGGCACACAGCACCACCGGCACACAGCACCACCGGCACACAGCACCATCGGCACACAGCACCATCAGCACACAGCACCATCAGCACACAGCACCATCGGCACACAGCACCATCGGCACACAGCACCACCAGCACACAGCACCACCAGCAGCATCAGCACACAGGGCCGTGAGCCGCCGCTCCGGCACACGAGCTGGATGGAGATCACTGCGACTCTTGCAGTCGCCCTCCACCAACAACAGAGGGCGGAGGAGCGACGCCCAAAACAGCGAGCCGAGCGCCGGGCGGATAACACTCGGCAATCTGCCGGTCCGTGCAGCTCACCGCAATCCTCAGCTGGCGCTCCTTCTCTTTCTCAGCGCGCTGGCGGATGTTCTCGTCACGCTCCTGACGTCTCTTCTCCTGAAGACGCGCCGTGGAAGGGGTTTAATAGCGTTAGGATCGCACGCATGTCGCACGTTGATAGAACACTGCGAAACCCGTAACATCGTCATAGCTCGATGTTAGGTTGTGGGGCAAGTTGCGGTTAATTGGTGTTTTGAAAATTACATTTCTATAGGAAAATAGGTGGGTTTTTTGGGCTCTGGTTTGTGCCTCCAAGTTTTGCAAAACCAGTTTTTAATATGGTAAGTCCCCAATAGTAACAAGAAAGAGTCTATACCCCCAATTAAGTCAATTAGAATCTTTAATAAATTTATATATAATTTCAACGCATAATGTGCTGCACATTATTCGTCCGCTCTCCTATAGAGGAGCGAGGAAACCGCAGAAAGTCGGAGGAGGCAGCCAGGCGGTTAGACGGCGCTAACATATTGCTACACACTATGTCCTATATATTATGACGTTATCGGCTAATTAATGAATGAGTGTTTTTTGTAAGTTGTGGGAGCAAACCGGAGAACCCGGAGGAAACCCATGCAGAGCAAGGGGGAGAACACACAAACTCCACACAGAAAAGCGCCTGAGGCGGAAATGGAACCGCCTCGAGCAAGACGATTGTTTCTGTGAGGCGCAGATGTTACCACTGCGCCACCCAGCCGTGAAGCTTCGCTGAAAGTGAAGCACTATTTGCACGCTTCGTCTCGAGGAGCAATGCTTAAGTGTACGTGCTGTGAGGGTGCACGACGTACGATCCTCTCCTTCAGGAGCAAAAGCTCTTCCTCCTCCTTCTTTCTTGTTTCAAAATGAGCATCAATCAGAGTCTGCAGCTCCGACAGATCCTTCTCCATGCGCTTGCGATGCATGTCCTGCAAGCAGACGGCAGAAAAACAAAACCATAAAATATCATTTTGACACTTTGACATTGTGCTTATGCAGCAATAGCCAGTTCAATAGCGACTTTAAAAAGTCTGTTTCGCCAAGTGAGAATACTCAAGAGACCAGGATGAGTCTCACTTTCACGAGTGACCTGGCGCATTAGTCTGCCAGTAGGGGGCAATGATTGCACATAATGCCCATTTAGACATTTCATCATTAATTCAGGGCGGCACGGTGGCGTAGCGGTGAGTAGCGCTCCCCCCTCACAGCAAGACTACCCGGGTTCGATGCCAGGCTCGGGTGCCTTTCTGTGTGGAGTTTGCATGTTCTCCCCGTGTCTGCATGGGTTTTCGCAGTGCACACCAATATTACGCACACATTCTAAATTGACTTAAAAAGGAGGATGAAAAGGATATTTATGAAGATCAACGCACATCAAAGACGAGCTCGGGAGGTCCCTCTGGCGCAGCTGGTGGTGGAACATGGATCTTGTGTTTCGGTTTCTCTGTATAAAAAAATAGAGAGAGACGTGTTTAGAACCTTAGAAAATAGATTTTTTTAATTAATAAAATGTATAGCAGTCATAAACACACCATCACATTGTGGGGGGGGCGACAGATTGTCAGATTGTCATCCATTAATTGTTAGAAACCGCTTAATCCTGTACAGGTTAATTGGCCTACGGACTAAATTTCCCCCGGTGCCCTGTGACGGACTGGCGTCCCATCCTGGGTATAGCCCTGCCTTGTGCACTGTGTCTGCCGGAATAGGCACCGGCTCACCGCAACCCATTGTACAGGATTAAGCGGTTTCTGACAATGGATAAATTAATGAAATGCACTCTGTCTTCCGAGTAAAATCTGCAGGCCGGCGCTATCCCAGCTGGCCGGTTCACACGCGGCGTGTGGGAAAGACACAATGGAGGAGAAACCTCGTTTCTCTCATGAAGAGCGCATCCCAGGGAGAGGCTCACGAGTTTAGCGGAGATAGCAGCGACATCAAATATAACCAGGGACGGGGTTGTATCAGATCCAAGAGTGCAAATCACATTTACACATCTCAGAGGCTTACACTGAGACTTCTGTCCAGCTGTGAACAGTTCCGAACAATTGCAAATCCCTTTTCTTGTGCTGTCAGATTGTTATCTTTTGAAATGGCCACGTGTAGTTCTCACGAACACTAAAATGGATTTACTTTAAAGATTACTTCTAAGAGATTGCATTCTTTATATGAAACAGGAATTATCTGCCAGACATGTCTCAATACACAAACCTCAATATTCTCTCTCCATGCTCGGTCTGCTATGAAGAGAGGCCGTTGCCTTAAATTAAAACGTGTCCTTGTCTTAACCATCAGCCATTCGCTTTTAATGGTAATGGTCGTTCTTGTGTATAGCTTTTGAAATGCCACTGGCGACACATTATTACTGTATATTAACCTCTGCATGCCATCAATGGGGGTTACCGAACTCAACATGATAATGATGGCAACGCATATTCACTATGATGCTCTGATATGACGATGAGCACCTCTTTGCCAGTGGACAGATAATGTAAAAAATATAAAAGGTTTCACCTTTTCTGGCAATGAGACAAGTGTTAAGATCTTAAAAACACCAAATGGACACCTTTTTGCAAAGGGTAATAATGTGTCGCCAGTGGAATTGCAAATGCATCTCGTCAGGAAACCCACATGATGCGCGGCGCATTCACGAACGTGGCTGACAACCATAAATCCTGTTTCCGTTATACATTCACGTGTGTACACCCTAAAGGCACACGTGTTTCGAAAGTTACACTCGTCATGCATTATTGAATGTACTGTCCCCACACGCATTCCTTTGAGCAATGATTTGTGCTTAATACATACTAACCCCTACTTAACCTGTCATCAACAATGCACCTCGTCGCCAGCACGAGCAGGAGCACGTTCTGACGGCAACAATGCTACCGATATTTAAACGTTGCCATAATTCACGGTTGTCACCTCATTTCAGTTCCATTCCAGAATGAAATGAACTTCACAATTACAGTATGAATTTAAATAGCACATAAACGCTGGAGGGATTATATCCTTCCGCTGGCCTGGGAGCGACTGGCAATCCCCCAGGAAGAGCTGGGGGTCTTGCTGGGGAAAGCGTTTGTCTGGTCCACTCTCCTTGGACTGCTGCCACCGCGACCCTCACCAGGACAAGCGGTCTAGAAAATGGTTGGATGGATAAATGTGACCGCAGGCCAGCAATGCTTTGGATATGTATCCCTATGATAGACAGCCACAGCCAGAGGAGAAACCGTAGGTTCGGAGTTTGGCCGGGCACTCCGGTTTCCTATCACAGTCCAAAGACATACTGCTGCATAGGTTAATTGGCCTGCGGACTAAATTTCCCCCGGTGCCCTGTGGGAGGAACCCGGATAACCCAAAGGAACAGGGGGAGAACATCAAAACTCCACACAGAAAGTCGCCCGAGGCAGAAAGCGAACCCCCTCGGGCAACACCAATATTTCTGTGAGGCGCAGATGTTACCACTGCGCCACCCTGCCGCCCAGGTTGGATTGGGAGCTATTTGAAGGAGCGAAGCGTTGAGGTGAAGTTGTCTCATTTACAGATGCGGGTTATACGTCTGGCAGTGGCGGCATTACGGATCGTCTGCAGTTTGGAGGTGAGGGGTTTGGGGAGAGTGGAGGTGAGGGGTGTGGGAAGAGTTGCAATCGTCGGATGACGAGGAATGGGCAGCAGCTGAGGTAACGAAACGCCGAGTGGCTGAGCGTGAATAAGGCGTCCAGGGTTTTGCACACTCTTAGCAGTATCACACGCTTAGGAGGTGCATGCTCAAACTCCAGTCTTTAATGAGGGTGGACTTTTTTACCCCGATAAGGTTAAGCAACTTTTATCTGCGATAAGACTGATGGCAAGCGTGCCGATAAATAATGCGCCCTTTTTGGGCCAATTGCCAACAGGCTCCACGGAGCATTTCCACGCCGAGGCAGCCTCCATGGAGCCAGGACCAATTTGGTCACGAGGCTCAACTCGGACAAGCCAGATCCGGAGCGGGTGAAACCCAGCACGGGTCACACCACACACAGATGAGTGAGAAGTCTGGCAGCGGCGTAGGCATATTGCAGGGGTTAAGAGATGTAAGGAGACAGGCAGAGATCTGGATTCAAGATGACACCAAGTTATTGGGCACCCTGAGTGAGCCTGAGACCGGGATTCGTAGCGCATATGAACTTTAAGCTGGTTTGGCAAGATGAAGATTATTTGTTTGGGATACATTGAGTTGAAGATAGCTTGAGTTGATGTGTCGTTCGTACGTCAGTGGGTGGCTGCTGAGTGCGACCGGGGCGCACGTGTTGAAGCTGCAGCCCGCGTTGCTGAGTCGAGGATTCATTGAGACGAGGGCCGACGGAAAGGTTTTACGTTTTCACTAGACTTGAGATCCCATCATTCATATATTGTATCGGCCAGGCTGTATTAGATGTGTGTATTATTTATACATTACGGAGCGTGAATTATGTTGGGCACTAACAACAACAACAACCGCCGTTCTCCACTAAGTGGCGGTGACGTCACCACGGCGCCTGTACCAGGCCAGGTGCGTTTTGAGGCCACGTAGTGTCGAAGGCTCGCTGACAGGGGGTCACGGGACACAGCCAGGTGCCACGGGCTGACTGACTGACATGACTCAGTCATGTTGGACACCGCACAGCATGTGACGTGTGTGGCTGTCACATGTAGGGTGCATCATGATCCGTTAGTGGGGAGCGGTGCCTCAGTGGTTAGCGCGCTGGGCTACAGATCCGGCCGCCCGAGTTCGAATCCCGCTCACGGCCAACACCAGTGACGAATTTCCAAATCGGTCCTAGGTTTCCACGAGGTCGACTCAGCCTCAACTGAGTACCGGTGAGTAAACATTACTGGGAGACAAAGGCGGCCGGGTGTGGTACTAGTCACCCACCTCTTCGTGTGCCGTGTCAACCTTCATAGGCGCTACTTGACTCTACAGTCTGTTAAGGCTATACGGGGGATCTTTGCATCACGATAGCGTGCAGTGGCATTGCCGCTCCAGTGAGGGGCACTACGCTGACACATTCGTTGCCCCCCACCCCAACCCCTTTCCTTGCAATGTCTAACCTCATAGCGAGATGAGGAGATTTGCAAAGGCAGAGATGTTGTGAGATGGCAGATATGCAGATAGCACAAACATACATATCGATATCGTGAGCCGACAAAGCAGAGATGCAGACGAGGGATAGATGTGAGCAGTTAACCTGCAGATGCAGAGATCAGGCGATACGGAGTGTGGACAGAATATAGAGTGAGACGAGATCTAGGGTGGGAACTCGCGACACAACACGGCGCCTGACATCCCGACGCCTCATCGATGCCAGAAACCGCTTAATCCTGTACAGGGTCGCGGTGCGCCGGAGCCTATCCCGGGAGACGCAGGGTACATAGCAGGGCTATACACAGGGGGCATTGCCCAAAACGTCACCCATTCTCCTTTGACGCAGTGCGAATGACAAACGTGCTAAGTTTGTGTATGTTGTTTGTGCATGTACAGCGCTGCCAACACTGCAGCAGCGTCACCACGTAACTTGTTTAAGCTCCTTGACACCATGGTTTAGGCAGGATCAACAGGAACGCGATAATGCAAATACAGGAATTACTCTACACAAAGGTAGAAAATCGCAGTACTTTTTAGGACAATAAATTTGAGTTTCCAAGTGCAAAAAAAAAAGGCTTGGGACTGTCACCTCTATATTTATCCCCCATGCTGTTAGCGCCCAGAACAAGGCTTAAATTATGCATGTGCTCGTCATCTCAGGCAGCTGCATGTCGACGCTTATGGGCCGAAGTGGATGTTTAGCGAATGGTGTCATGGCGCAGGACACTTATAGACAAGCGTGTTCAGCACATGCCGGTGCGACTCGGCACGGACTGCCGCCAGTGGAGCACATGCCACTCAATCCCTTCAGGGTGCTTGTTACAGCGCTCGGCAGTCCTACATGGTAATGCATGCAGCTGCATGCGTTCAACACAAGCGACGTAAGGCGATCTTACCTTCCAAATGTCTGCAGTGAAGGGAAAAAAACAATTGTGTGTTAGAACATGTCATAGGTCCCTATTTGTGCTGTGCATACCAGGTGTGCACATTATTTAATTGTATTTAAATACTCACAGGAAAGTTACAATATAAGTCTAATTTTGAGCTGATGTAGGTTTTTACGGCTCGATTCATGATGGTTGCTCTTCAGAGCTGTTCTTTCGGGATAGGCGTGTCAAGCGATCTCCCTCTCTCCCTCGTGACGTTTCGCCTCCCACGTTGAAAGCTTCATCATCGTGGGAGGCGAAATGTCGCGAGAGAGAGAGAGGGAGATCGCTCGACACTGCTATCCCGAAAGAACAGCTGTGAAGAGCAACCATCACAAAGTCAAATTTTAGAAATCAAGAACACACGTTAAATGCGGTGCATTACGTAAAGCGAAGCGTACGAAACGCAGCTCGCGTGCGTGCGTGCGTGCATACGCTCCTCAGTGGGTAAATATGAATTACACACGCTTTACAAAACATGTAAGAAACCTGGCTATCACCAATTCATTAAAGAAACATCCGGGAGGCAATCGGCGGAGTGACGGAAGTCATTCCACCAACTTTGAGCAGAATGACAGCTGCAATAGCGGATATCAGCCGGGAACATTCTCAGCTAATCATCAAACACACACTCTGCCAGGCGCCGGGCAGCTTCTGTGCGCCTGCAGTTGCATTCTGTGAATGCAGAAACTTGGCAGCATGCAGGTGGACCCGCGAACAGTGGAACAGACATGTGACGGCCAAATGAGGATCCCTCGCTATTCGCCATGGCATCCCGTCACGCTGCCTATGCCATCCATCCATTGTCAGAAACCACTAAATCCTGTTCAGGGTTGCGTTTTGGAGTTTTGGTGTTCTCCCCGTGTCCGCGTTGGTTTTCGCCGGGCACTCCGGTTTCCTCCCACAGTCCAAAGACATGCTGCTACATAGGTTAATTGGCCTGCGGACTAAATTGCCCCCCGGTGCCCTGTGATGGACTGGGTGGTGTACATGCTAACCACGTGTATAATGTGGACTACACAGAACCTGCTCGTGTACACATTGCACACATGCATGTGGTGTTGTGTGTGCAGGTCGACTCTGCCTCAAATGAGTACTTTAGTGCATTGTGTAAACATTGCCACTATGGAGACAAAGGCGGCGGGGCGTGGTGCTGGTCACACTGCTCCTCGTGTGCCAGGTCGACCTTCATAGGTGCTCGCTAACGGCACTTGCCGCTACAGTCTATTAAGGCTATACGGGGGAGGATCTTTGTCGTTGTGTGTGTATATATATACCATATTCATGCACATATGTAGGCACGAGGGGAAATATATACTGTGCTTATGTGACGCGTCTAAATACGGAGACGCGTGTCTGCGTGCGAATGTCTGTGCGTGCATCTGTGCATGATAGGAATGCAGCAGGCTATGAATCCCCTAGAAACTTGCAGCGGGGAATTCGGCAGCGTTTCGGCCAATTTCACACCGTGTAGTCCCATTCCACACGCTGTGGATCCATTCCACACCGTGCGTGTCTAGTCCATATTTTGTCTTGCAAAGTACATGTTTGCATGAGGCGTGCTTGCAAACGTATGCGACACACGTCACTTGGACCCGAGCTACTAATTATATGCATTGATATTTGCATTGTCCGAATCTGCTTGCCTTTTGGAAACACTTGGCTAAACACTGAGACTATGCTATAAAGAAAGCTGTCTCTAGTGTTGGGCCAATCAGTTTAAAGGACAATCCATATATTATCATAGCATTTGTTTGCATGTTTTTGCCACAAGCATGTGTGGCTTCTTGCAAACTGGAACCTTTGCAAAAAGGTGTCCAATTGGTGTTTTGAGATTTTAACACTTCTCTCATTGCCAGAAAAGCTAACACCTTATATATTTTACATTATTTGTACACTGGCAAAAAAATGTGCCCAAGAGACTAAGAGATAAATATTTCTACGTTTACATCATTTGAAGGTGGCAAAAAAAACCCCTACATCAGTACAGTTGTCAAAAATCCAAGAAAAAGTGATGACGCGTGGGTGCGGTCGCTTACTCGGGTTCCTCTGCCACGATCTCAGCCTTAACCTCGGGCTCGGGCTCGGGCTCGGCTTCTTCGTGAACTTCCTCCACCTCCGCCTCCGCCTCCACCTCCGCCTCCGCCTCCGCTACCACTTCTTCGGTGTCGGACATTCTCGCGCTGAGTTATTGCCCTGGGCGAAGGGAGGGGGGGAAGACAGAGCACATGCAGGCGTGAATCTGCATTGAAATTAGTCTACACGCATAATTTGACGTGGGGTTTTACGGCTCGATTATCCAACGTGGGAGGCGAAACGTCGTGAGGGAGAGATGGGGATCGCTCGACACGGCTATCCCGATAGAACAGCTCTGAAGAGCAACCATCACACATATAATTCTATGAAATAATAATAATAAATATAAGCTGTAACGCGAACAACGTTGTCGTCGCGCGCAAAGCGGACGACAACTCAGAGACGTGGAGCCCAGCCTGGTGGGGTTTGCACGCGATGAAGCGTAGATGTGTTAAGATTCTGTTTGGGGGTCGTGGGGGATTCACTTTGGTGAAGGTGAGGTGGAGGAGCATTCCGGGTTGTAGGTGCAGCCCTTTCACTCTATTGCTCGATAAAGTTTTCCCCCATTTTCAATAAACCATCATCAGGCCTGATGATACCCCCCAACGTTGCCGAATTGCAATGCTTTTTAGATCGTATATAAACGCCTTGTATGTTTCCTGCTGGATTGTATTATTTTTAAGCAACTTAGCAAATGTCTTATTCATATTAATTACAGAACAATACTGATTTTTCCTCTAAAATTCCGTGTTGTTGCTCAAATGTGGTTATTTAAGAAAATATATAATAATTTAATGGGAAGACTACTAGGGCGGCACGGTGGCGTAGTGGGTAGCGCTGCCGCCTCACAGCAAGGAGGTCCCGGGTTCGAATCTCGGCTTGGGGGCCTTTCTGTGTGGAGTTTGCATGTTCTCCCCGTGTCCGCGTGGGTTTTCGCCGGGCATTCCGGTTTCCTCCCACCGTCCAAAGACATGCTGCCAGGTTAATTGGCGTACTGACTAAATTTTCCCAGGCGCCCTGCGATGGACTGGCGTCCCATCCTCGGTGTTCCGCTACCGCGACCCTGTACAGGATTAAGCGGTTTCTGAAAATGGATGGGAAGACTACTATAATATACCTCAATGAGCATTCTGCAATAATTGCAAACTTTAAAATAAAATGTAAATGCAGAGCAACGTTAAAATGTTCTTCGCTTTGTTTATGTTAAAAAGCAAAAGCCCAAAGCGAAAGTATCTTACACTTGTCCACTAATCCGTCAACTCTCCAAGGCCTGGGAACGGATTATGCGGTATTGACTGTGACCGGTGCACGACCACCCCGTGACACAAGCAACAGCTGAGTTAAACCGTTTAAAGAGAAGGGCTTTTTTTGTGAAACAGATCCCGTATTATTGACCCCAACGATGACCATCGTGTTGGCCCTAACACTATTTTGGCAAACGTTGATATTGGAGTTCGGTGCAGTCGTATAGAATTACTCGAGCATATCCGATGAAAGCTGAGAGAGCAACTGAAAACCTACAACGAGCTTCGGTGTTACACTTTTTCTCTACTGTATTCCAACAAGACTTTGCAAGTAAAAGAAATGTCCAGGATTAAGTAATGCATATATCAAATTAAGTAATGCATATACCAAATCAATGTTTATATTTACAGTTCCTCCATTATTATGATTGCAAATCTTGATTTGTGTTTGAAATGTTACAAATGTTGCACTCTTCCCTCTCAATGTTGAATACGCTACCTATAATATATTTTTAGTTTTTCTGATCGCAATGCATAACTGTATTTGTTTATTTGAAACAATTGTGCAATGCTGTGTGTAAATGTTTTTTGTCTTTGGCAAATTTGTTATTTGTCTGTTTAATTTATTTTAATTTCCTTTCGTCAATTTGCATGTTTGTTGTGTCACAGGAATCCCGTAAAGAGCTTGCAAGCTCACTAGGTATTGTTCTGCTGTAATAATACACATCTATCTATCATCTATCCTTTGCGCCGGCCCTGTGCGACAAAAATACGTTCCATCAAAGAGATTCAAAGAACCGAGTGCTATATATACATTGTCAAAATCGTGTGGTGTAAATGGGCGAATTCTGCTTCATGTTACAATGAGACGTCTCAGACGAATCATCATCCCTGTTTTACTCTCTCCAGTCTCGGCCAAGTTTGAGAGAACACCTCATCATCTAAGTTGGACACAGCCTCTCAGGAAGCAGCAAAAACTCCTGTTCGGGTCGAGGCATGTCAATTACGCAATGTCTAGTGATTCGTATAATGTTTGTGCTGACGTTTGGTCTTTTCCTAAGTGGTTAGCTATTTTTTTATCACAAGGTGAACAACTAAACTGGTTCATCACACCGCACCTCTCGCGTATGTGATGTGTCGCAGGAATCCTGTTACGAGCTTACAAGCTCGCTGGGTATGTTTTTTGCTGTAATAATAAAGATCTGTCTATCTATCCTTACAGAATGAGTAAATGCACTACGAAGGGACCGTGAGGGCGTTTTCACAGCCTGTGCCGATTATGCCCCCACAGCTTGTCAGGGCTTCCTACTGCCAGATCCATCACGTGTCGCTGGGTCGACAGCCACACTGCCAAGGTCTGCTCGTGCCGTGTCCCACCGTTTATCTTTACGTCTCCCCTTATTGACCTGTGGAAGCCAGTTCAATGCCCGTCTCGGTAACCTGCCTTCCTCGGTCCTATACGCATACCCCACTAAGCCCAACATCCTCTTCCAAGCTAAGTTTGCGATGCTTTCTTCGCACGATCTATTCTGAACTTACCAACTTGCTTACTCTATCCAAATATAACATTCGTAGCATCCATCACATACGTCTATATTTAAAGGCCCCAGGAGCAATGTCTCCAGTCAGCTTGTTTGAGGCCGGCGGTCAGTCTCACGGAGCCTTCTCAAACATTGACAGTAGCTGATGAACTCCTTTTAACAGCCACTCACTTTGTGCGCACTGCGACCTAATATACCTGCTTCACATTCTCACTGCCTGCCGAGTTCTCTGACAGAGCTTCAGTTGTGACTGTCATCCAATTCATGTCTGAAATGTCATCGTTGGATGCGATGATTGCAATAATAATAATAATAAAATGTTACATTCCAAAAATGTATTGGTAGCATCTCCTTTACAATATTTTGACAACTGTTTCATTTCCAATAATTAGCACAACACCGAGCACACCTTGTCGCATTTCAATTCTTAGATACGGTACACGAATATATCTATCTTAACTCCAGAACACACGACTGCAAGTTTCTGCCCAGTATGAGCTGCTTAACAGGCCTTTAAACATGTCCTCACTCTATAGCAAAATGATTCATGTTTATAATTCGGATATTTTTTTAACTTCAACCACCGACTCCATTCTACTAGGTCCAGTGGCAGCAACTGGAAATATCTAAAGCAAAGTTCTTGAATCTTATCATCGACATAGCTAAGTGGAAGTCGACAATCGTTGAAGTCTTTGAGAAAGAACAGGGCAGAGATCGCGTATAATATGCAAGTTCTCTATACTAATGCATCGCCCTTTGTTAATCCAAGCTGGATCAAGGCCTTCCCATGTCGTGTCAGTCATGGGGGTTAGTTGATATAGGATGATAAACATTCGCAGTTAGAAAATATATAGCAAAATATTTAACCATTCAGTAATAACCATAAACCGCATCATCAATAGAACATATAGTGCTTGCAGGTTAAATGCTAATTTGAATATGTATTTTATGTGGGCGGTTGAAGCCTCTGAAAATATTCATTTGAAGAAGCAACGTTTTATCTTTTCACCGGTTAATAATTTTTGCAACACAAGGACATACCCATTTAAATTGTTTGCGAGTGTTTACAATGCGAGACGGAAAAATGTCATAAAAGATGAAACACATCCTGAAAGTTACAGACAACGTTTGTGGCGAGTACAAAGGCTCTGTATAGAAAGCAGACAAACCGTGTGTGAATTGTGACCTACCCTCCGTGTGCGGTCATCACCTACACACTCCGCTCGTCAAACTGACATCATGCAGTGGACAGGTATTGCATCTGAATTGGCTGACAGTCGGCTTGGCGGGGAGAACGTGTTTTAACGGTACTTGGCCGGTGTGGAATAGGCCTTATAATGTGTTGTTCTTAAGGAGATTAGGACTGTTGTTTTATGCAAATCCTAAATCAGGACCTGTTATTGAACGGAGCACCCAGTGAGGCGGCATCCATTAATGAGACTCGCTCCACTGCTGTGAATTATGCTAATCCAGACTGTTATTTATTTATTTATAATACCCATATTATTTAATGTGCAGTAAAGCCGTAACCTGTGTCATTATTTACATGAGCATAAATTAGACCCAGCTGCATACCATTAAATCATGCATTACTGTGCTTCTCATTTGTATTGCTCGATCTGACACCAGATTTAAATGTGATGACGGCTTAACGGATACACGAATTATACAAGCAGTGGACAATGTTAGGGATGGTCTTGAAAACATCGTTTTTTAAGGCCACCGTCATACATTTACAGCTGTAGATTCAGACCGAGAATATCGTAAACACTGCACAGTGCATGCATAACAAACTGTATTGAATAGCCTCCTATCAGTGTTTGTCCTCTTCACACAGCAGCTAACAGCCACGGTACAGTAATTCACAATTCCTCTCAGCTATGTGTGTGCTGACTCTCTCCGTGCCGTGGCGCAGTTAATAAGAAATGTCCCTCGAACAGGACAACACACGCGTGGGACGGCAATGTATTCCAATGGCGTGTGAACAGATGGAATTTCCCCAGACTCGGGCACTCAGCTCAAGCGCGGCGACGTGTCGGGGAAAGTGAGTGTGAAAGCTCGTCTGCAACGCCGTGAAGACGCGCAGGTGCCCTGACTGGGCCCTGTGTGTGATTTCACAAACCTCATCAAACTGGTGGTCTGACATCAAATCATATAACCCATGGACACAGTGCAGGTCCATCCATCCATCCGTTGTCAGAAACCGCTTAATCCTGTACACGGTCACGGTGAGCCAGAGCCCATCCTGGCAGACACAGGGCGCAAGGCAGGGCTACACCCAGGAAGGGACGCCAGTCCATCACAGGGCTCCGGGGGCAATTTCGTCCGAAGGCCAATTAACCGATGAGCCAGAGCCCACCCGGACACGGGGAGAACATGCAAAATCCACACAGAAATGCACCCGAGCCGGGATTCGAACCTGGGTCCTTCTTGCTGTGAGGCGGCAGCGCTACCCACCGTGCCACCGTATAGGTGCTCACCGTAATTTTTTTAAACAATTATTAGATCACGTATAGAAATTCCTAGTCTTAATTGTAATGTCAGTTGCGCATACACACACTGATTTTATTGTCATCCCACAGTCCAAAGACATCCTACCTAGGTTCATTGTCCTGACTAAATTGCCCCCGGTGCCTTGAGATGTTGCAATTTGCTTACCCCTCCCGGCTGACCAACTGTTAAAAAGCGCTCCATAGCTCAACGGTTCATTCCAGCTAAAGTAAAAACTAACTAACACGTAAACGAAATTGATTTGTACCGATATCTGTTCGTAGGACAGAATTATACTTTATTTATGCTGCACAGTTTTGATGCTGCACAGTCTTAGGCTGACTGAGAAACACATCTGACTTTTGTCTCTGGAAAAAGTGGCAAACGCGAATTGTGACCCTCTCTTCGTGTCTCCCTCGTGTCGCCACACCTGCCGCACCCCCCTTGATTCACCTCCCTGAAGGGGTCATCCCCGACTGAAGTGCGCTCTCTTCACATGCGGCTGCATTAACAACCGCGCAATGGCAACAGAGACACGTAGGCTGTTTGCGCTGTGAATTAGCAACAGATTAGTTATTGTAATCCTCATTGACAAGAGGAAAGTCACACGAGATGATGTGGATATGGCTACATGCTGAGGTTAAGACGCTGATTAGATGACAACTTGAGAACAGCGCCCGACAAATCGTTTATCGGCGTGGGGTGAGACTGCTAGTCAAGTGAGCGAGAGGTGGAGGGGAACACGTTGGTAGTAGATGTCTTTATGGGTTAGGTCACGCGACAGATCTGTGTCGTTAACCCACCTCCATCCGACACAGCCAATTAGTAACGTTCGTCACGTGAACAAAACGTGCCAATTTCTTTACTACTTCAGCACCCCGGTATGTTGGAGAGCGAACCCACGACATTTACAATGAATCTACGACGTTTCGCTGATAGTTGAAATCAGCTTCATCAGCAACAAAGTATCGCCAGACCTAACCCATAGAAGGGGGTCAAGGTAGAAGCGTTCACGTCGCGATCCCTGTCAGGTAATACTTGGTATTGCCTGCGAATTCTACCAAACACTTCGAGGCCAAGCTGAAAGACAACGATGTCAAGAGGCTGACCATCGTGCTTCGAAGAATCGCAAAGAAGAAGAAGACCCATAGAAGAGACCTAACCCATAAAAATAGATATTCTATAGTGGGTGAATGCTCGATGGGTGAGTGTCCAAACTAAAGAGGGCTTAGGTAAGGTCAAGATTTTGTCACAGTCTATTTTCCCAAGTTGTTATAACCTTGCTCAAACTAATACATGTAGTAACTCGCACATATTAGAACATCAATGTTGCTGTTTGTTGCTGGCCGTCTAGTGTATTGGGTGTTCGGACCTGCGCTCAGCTCTTGTGAAGGGGGAAAAAAAAAATGACGCCATCTCAGTATGAGACGGGAGAGGATGTTAGCGAGGTGGAAACATTATTTTGGAAATTGGAGAGATACGGTTTGGGCAAGGAATGATTACTGACAGAAGCAGGTTGAACAAATGGAAGCAAAAGTATTCACTATAATTAACAGATGATGCTCGTCTTAGAAGCACCGAGGGGAACGTAATATCCGAGAACTCGTTAGCGATATGAGGATCACAGGCTGAGCAGACAGGTGTTTGGTTTTCCCCTCTTCAAACAACTGCTGGTGCATGTGTGGTGTTGTTCCTGTCTGGCTTTCACATTCGTCACACACACATTCACATCAGTCTCTGCGAATTCTGATGACACAGTAGACCGCGAGCAAGCCTCTCGCTCCGCAGCCCACCCTCCATAAATCCGTCGCATCAGAATGAGCATTCATCAGCTGTCACGACCAGTGACCTTGCCAAGAAGCCACTGCAGGAGTGGCACTTTTAAACGTTCACGCCGATGGCTGTGCAGGCAGCTTCATGCTTTCGGAAAGCAATACACAACGCAATTAATGTTCAGGATGGTTGCTCTTCAGAAATGTTCTTTTAGGATATCCGTGCCGAGCTATCTCCCTCTCTCACTCGCGATGTTTCACCTCCAACGCCTGATGATGCTTCCAATGTGGGAGGCGAAACGTCGTGAGGGAGATCGCTCAACACGGCTATCCCAACAGAACAGCTCTGAAGAGCAACCAGCAATCGCGAATAACTCCCTCTTTGCCCAGGTTTGTGACTCTAGCCCCACGGATAATATCCACGATGTTGGTCCTCCATTTCACAGCAGATGAAAAGAGTTGTCCCGTAGATTCATAAAAACATGAGGAACCCTCCTTTGGACTTTGACTGTGGACATGGTCATAATGTAATACCAAGCTCCAAGTGTATTTTACAGCTGTAGTTGCCGCTGTTCACCTTATATTACAGCAGTGCTATTTATAGACTTGGACCAATGTGCCATCCATCTCGGGTTTGGTTAAATTCATGAATCCAGAGTACTTCACGCTCTGTCGATCAGATTGATGTGATCACTCGGGATTTGTTCCATATTTAACAAGTAAAGAGTTGACTTAGCGAATCCCTATTGGGAAAGGCTAACTTAAAAATTACACTTATCCGATTTAGTGAGGTGGTGTTATTTAACAACCTCCACACAGTATGGGAGACACTTATAATCTACTCTATATATACAACACATTGTTTGGTGATTGGCAGTGGGGCACAAGTACAAATAATATATGAGAGTACCTGTTTGCCAGTGTACAGATAAAAACATCTACGATGTTTTAACTTTTCTGACAATGAGACAAGTGTTAAGATATTATCATAGCATTCTCCTTGTATGATTTTGCCACAAGTGTGTCTGGCTTTTTGCAAATTGGACCCTTTTCACAAAGGTGTCCATTTGGTGTTTTTAAGATCTTAACACTTGTCTCATTGCCAGAAAAGGAAAAACCTTTTATATTTTTTTCACATTAACAAATAATATATATTTTTTAAACTTAACACATTCATCAATAACACTGTTAATTTTGTGAAATAGCCCTTCTTTAATGATGTGCTGTGAAGAAGGGACATTGGCCAAATGTCGCCCATTATGTACCTCTCCTTTTAAGGCTGCGGTGTTAGTGATGAATGTGTTGAGGTTTTTTTTACTCTATAAATAATACATTTACATAGAAATCATGAAGCTATTTTAATGTCAGGGAATGAGTTTCTCTATTGCCTTTGCCTCTCCAGATTAAATTCCATGCCGTGCTCTGATTTACAAGCAAGCACAAATGTGATATTTTTGAAAGCATTATGAACGCAGCCAATGCCGTTTATTTCACTACAGCGGGTTCATTTAAAGAGTCTATAACATTTCTACCAAACAAATGTTTTGTTTTGGACATTAAAAAAAAATCGTTGACATTACAATGTTTGGTTCCAATAATATTACAACGTTTAATGAGATCCATTTAAGCTCGATTTATTAAAAACAAACTAATTTTGACGTTTGCTTTTGTTACTTTACATCTCTTTTGGAGAAATGAACACCGTGTCACATTTTATTTCTGTTCTTTAGACTCCACACCATTTACTTTAA
>JAZEWU010000011.1:3754539-3773536 GCA_036362915.1 Geotria australis | reverse complement strand
TGGGATTAAGTGAATAAGCGGATAATTTTGGTCAGGGGAACATATCACTGAGATTATGCGTTCAAAGCCAACCAGCCAGCTATGATTAAAACTGTATTATCAAGTGTACAGAGTTTGCAGGCTTGGCTCAATCACAATAACCGCATTACAAACAGATCGCATTGTATTATTATTATTCGTTTTCACTTAATTGGAGATGTAAAAAAACTATGTTGATTTACTGACGTAGGTTTTTAACGGTTCAATTCATGGTGGTTGCTCTTCAGAGATGTTCTTTCGGGATAGCCGTGTCGAGCGATCTCCCTCTCTCCCTCACAACGGGCATCTGTGATGTCAACTTCTAACAACGCACAAACATATGTAAAGAGCACACAGCCTCTGTGCACATCCAAAAAACATCAGCAGTTCCTGAAGAACTGCCTATGGGCCGAGCAAGTCTATCCATAGGGCAACCATTGCTGACTTTCCCACAATATGGTAGTTACTTTAACAACTCCAGAGAGACAAATGGCAGACACAACCACTAACCGTGATTTGAGCTCGCATCTTGAGAGCCGCTAGCCCTACAGCGGAGTCACCTGGCCACGTAAATAACAAACGCGAATAAACGTGAAGTTGAACAATTATATTTTAATGGTCGACTCCAGTTTGCTCTCCTCATCTCTCCCGAGACGAGGTAGAGTAGCCAATTAATCACTCCACTTCTTGGCTTTGCAGAGCAAAGCAATTACCCGCTGACCTTTAATCCATTAACAGCCGGTGCACATTAAACAAACACTGTTACCCGAGCGATAGCATCCGCCACTGAAGAGTCACTCAGCTCATCATCTTTGTGTGTCTCCATGAGGGAAATGAGGCAATATTCAAACGCCACTAGTGATCACACCTTGTGACGTGGTGGGGAACGCACGCTACCTGGAGTCACCTCCCAACAACAACAACAACAACGCGCTGGGCAGTGTGCGCTACAGCGATCCACGCAACGTGGCGACAGGGCCCGCAAACGACAGAGTTGATAGTGTAGCTTTTTAAATAGGTTAGGTCACGTAAAGAATAAGTGTCGTAAACCCGCCTCCACCCGACCTAATCCATAACATTAGACACATAGATGTTTATTATCACAGCAGAAAAATACCCAGCGAGCTTGCAAACATTGGTCACGAACGCCTTCGAATTAAATTTAGAGAGTTGATGGTGTCAGCGTCTTCGTCACCAATGACTCCACAAAAACCTAGCCGCGAGATTAAATGTGGTGTCATACTCAATTGTGGATTCTGTGTGGAGTTCGTATGTTCTCCCCGTGTCCGCGTGGGTTTTCCATCGGGTACTTGGGTTTCCTCCCACAGTCCAAAGACATGCTCTCTAGGCTAACTAGGCAGACTAAATTGCCCCCAGTGCCCTGTGATGTCGCACCCTAGGTACAGCCCTGCCTTGCGCCCTATGTCTGCTGTGATCATGTAGAGCATTATGCCCCCCTGTAACCATGTAGAGCATTATTCGGGTACTGATAATGATGATGACTTAATTGTGGATACCTTTGTGATAATTACGATCACTTAATTGTGGATACGATGTAGGTTTTTACGGCTCGATTAATGATGGTTGCTCTTCAGAGCTCTTCTTTTGGGATAGCCGTGTCCAGCGATCTCCCTCCCGACGTTTCGCCTCCCACGTTAACGCCTGATGATGCTTCCAACGTGGGAGGCAAAACGTCGCGAGGGAGAGAGGGAGATCCCTCAGTGACACGGCTATCTCGAAAAAAACAGCTCTGAAGAGCAACCATCAGAAAATCAAACGTTCTCAAGCCTCGCGTGTCTCCTCGGTCTTACATCGATGCTGTCGTCAGGATTCTTGCGTTTCCTCTCTAGCGACTGGAACTTTTGATTCATCTCGTGGAACATGTCGCTGTGTCGCTGGCGCGTGTGCATGATCCTCTGCGCAACAACAAGCGAGGATTATAAATAAACAAGCACTATAGAAATCGCTTGTTTCACAAACGCTGAAATACCACGATTAAAATGGTTAAATGTAGGCTTACCTGAATGTCTATTTCAGAATATTTCGTTTTTTGTCTCTGGAGAAGAAAAAGCAAACGAGTTACACAGTTGTTGGCCAGTGTCCTGTCACGCCGTTCATAGTTTCACAACTGCACACTAATGTATGGTTTTAATGATAATTAGCTCATCGCTCTTTTGATGACCATGCAATTTAAATGGTTTAGATCCCTGTCATCAACCACAAATTTTATTTTTAGTAATTTCTATTGAAACAACCCAACGCGCAAGCACGAAAGGTGCAAGTTTCAAGGGTTTTTCTAAAACAACATTTCAAAAGCAATTTGCGAAACCGCCCCCTTTCCCAATAATTAAAGCATGCCATGTAGTATTGGAAAACGCATCCGCAACAGCACAGTGTTAATTGTGTAGGCATTCCTGTGCCACAAGCATTAATACGCTGTTGTGAAAGCAACGTTTTCTTTTGCAATATGTGCAATTAGCGAGCAGCAGAGGTTCGTTTGAGGAAAAGTCTGCCGCAAGCCAATGCTTCGTAAGAGAGATGATTGTATTTTAGAAATGTGCATGCATTGCATTTCTAAGTGACTGTGTACATTTCTCGTTCGGACTGTATTATTTACAACACTCATGCAGATTAGACTGGGTCTGTGAACGCGTTGGTGCCGTGGGTGTGAACATGCTGTTATTCAATTAAATAAACACGACTGAATAAAAAACAAAACGAATTTAACAGATGCTGAGCGCTGGCCCGAATGGCAAAAACATCAAGCGGCCAGTAACACACGGTATTATTAGGGCCAAAACAAATGTAACAGATTTCTTGAATTTAGCAACGTTATAATTGTACTCATGTAGGTTTTCACGGCTCGATTCACGATGGTTGCGCTTCAGAGCCGTACTTTCGGGATAGCCGTGTCGAGCGCCCTCGCGACGTTTCACCTCCCAAGTTGGAACGCGTGATAATGCATCGAACGTGGGAGGCGAACCGCCACAGCTGTCTGAAAGAACAGCTCTGAAGAGCAACCATCAACGTTATAATCGCTTCGCAAACGAGACGACTGGAGGTATCCACAAACACGGGCAGTGCGAGGGGAAGAAGCAGAAAGGGAAGTGCTTTTCCCAGCAAGCATGGGGGACGACGCGAAACGGCGTCTCGTCGCCCGAGTTCTCAACACAGCCGGGGGACGAAACAAACGCTCACATCCGGCGAGCGCGCGGCGGCCTCCGCCTCGATGGTCAGCATCTGCTGGTGGGCAGATCCACCCATGGGCGACGGCGACAGGTGCTGCCCGGGCGGCAAACGCTGCTGCATCAACGCCGCGCCGCTGCTACCGCTGCTGCCGCACTGCGGTTCCGCGGCGGGCATCTGCGAGAGTTGCACCTCTCCTCCCGACGCCGCGTCCCTCTCCGCCGGATGCCTGTGGATGTGGCGCCAGATGCTCCGAGCGGAGCTGGTGCCCCGCCTGTGCCGCCGCTGCCTGCTCTTCTTGGAGGCGGCCGGGTACACGGCGGTTTCCTTGCCCGATATCACGGTCAGCGCGCTCTCCGGCAAGTTCGGCTGTTTTGAATGGTGCGACTTTTCTCGGTTCTTGTCGGCCCGGGACAGAGTTCCGGAAACTAGTAAACACAAACAATTTAAAAGCAGAGATGGAGATCGCTCGGCACGGCTTTCCCGAAAGAACAGCTCTGAAGAGCGACCATCATGCATCGAGCCACCGTGAAAAAAGATACAAGGTTTTACCTTTTCTGGCAATGAAGCACCAAATGGACACCTTTTTCTTTTTTACAAAGGGTCCAGTTTGCAAGAAGCCACACATGCGTCTGGCAAAAACATGCAAACAAAATGCTTTGATCGCTTGACACGGCTATCCCGAAAGAACAGCTCTGAAGAGCAACCGTCATCACGTGACATTTTCACTAATTCGCACAAACTTGAGAAAAAGAGACCGAGAGACACTTGAGAAAAAGAGACCGAGAGACACTGAGATGGAGGAGCAAAGTCATCCTCTGTGAGGAAAAAATAAGAGAAATGTCGCGTTTCACATGACGATCATTGAGCACAGCATGGACGAGAGGAAGCAGTCAATCTGGTGGCACGAGCCCTTGGCAATGGCAGAGGAATGACGGCATTCATGAGGACACTGACATTGCCCGCTGTACGGCAATAAAAGCGGGATAAGGAAGAGCCTTGGACTCGAGTGAGGGTGGCTGGTGCGAAGCAGAGGCAGTGGGGGAGAATCAATAGGCTGAACTCCTTCACTTTCTGTCGGACAGACGCTGCGAGCTCAGTCCCAGCTGGGCTGTCACGATTTGGAGACACGAGTTTTACCAATCACCGCCGCTATAGATAGCAATCGGTGACGATCACCTGTGAGCGGTTTTGAGGTGCCGGCGAGCTGTGTGCAATGTGCGATTATTAATCGCGCGATGCGGGGGTGGGCGAGGTCGCCGGTGCATCGATTAGTAGCCAGACTCTGACAACCGGAGATGCAGAACGCGTTGGCTATAAAACATCAAACCAGGCTTCTTCGATGCCTCTTTATCAAGATTTGCAAAGTGGCCATTCCATGATAAGTCAGACAAAAGTAATTGTGCCAAACAACTTGATTACTTCATCAAAGAACGTGCTCTATATTTACTGATGTAGGTTCTCAATTCAATTCAACTCTATTGTCAATTCTGCCACATGTACAGGACATATAGAGGATCGAAATGCCTTTTCCCTCAGACCCCGGTGTTGGCATATACATGGACTGGAACACAACAACAAAGGTTTAAAAATACTAGGATAAAAAAACCAAAATACTAACAATGGCACAGATCTAGAACAAAAACTATAATCATAACATGATGGTTGCTCTTCAGAGCTGTTCTTTCAGGATAGCCGTGTCGAGCGATCTCCCTCGCGACGTTTTGCCTCCCATGTTGGAAGCATAACGCCTGATGATGCTCGCTAACAGCACTTGTCCAGAAAGTCTGGTGAGGCTATACGGGGAATCTGTAGCTGTGTTACCTGATTGACACGTGAGGTCGACATCTTTTTCAAACTCCGTCTGTAACACAAACACGAGGTTCAAATAATTAAATTCAATGTTATTTGCTATGACAATATTATTAAAAACAAATATTTATAGTCAATCCCAATATATTCATTTGAGTGATGACATGTAAATTACATTGTAGCCTCATTGTTATACACGTAATTTAACCACCAACAACAAATAAAGGAAAATGTTATTAAAACGTCTACAATTTTACATAACATAATGTTATGAGTAAAATATATACCTCACGTATCACTCGCATGATTATAAAAACAACTTTCCCACGTTCATTCTTGATTCTGTTACAAATCTAAATATTCGGTTACTGTATTATTATTATTTACAAATCTAAATATTCGGTTATTGTATCTCACAAGTTATTTTAGACATCTCTAAACAATGTGCAGTCTATCCTTGTTCAGCGTAACCCTCTCCTCCGGTTCACTGCATATGTCTCGACAAGACAGGCAGTCCAAAATCGTATGATGTTCTTCAAGGCTCCTCCAACCTTAACCGTCTCAAACATTCTGTTATCTTCAAATGCGTCCACTACCTGCAGTAGCATTTACCTTTCACCCATCTCCCTTCACATCCCATAATCCTGTCATGTAGGGACGCTTCCCTGTAATCTACTGCTCTAACATTACACGCACAAAAACATCGATTTAAAAAGCTGGAATATCACAGGTGTAGTGATACTCCGAGACACGGGGAGCGTTTCCAGGAGACGGGCGAGGAGCGGGGAGGGGTGCGATTGCAACGAGCCGATGGATGGACAGAGACGCCACTGCTGCTGGTGGTTAACCACAGGGCTGGAGGGACGGAACGGGCCAGAGGGAGTCAGAGCTGCCGGAAGATCTCTGCAGAGCTGTGATACGAGCCACCTGGGTGCTCCAGTGGTGCCATGTGTAATATTCGTGATACAATGCGCCCTGTGTCTGCCGGGATAGGCTCCGGCTCACTGCGACCCTGTATAGGATTAAGCGGTTTCTGAAAATGAATGAATGAATGAATAATACCGTTAATAGGGTATACCCTTTAAATGTGATGCTGCATTTTGAAGCAATATATACCGATCAGTCCCACTAAGCTGGAATATTAGGTGAGGTTAATACTCTACAACAATAATACTGTGTTTACAATCAGTACTGCAATACTAGTGGCGGTAGATAGAGAACGTCATTTATTTTAAAGTAAATGAAAACGCACTGAAACAAATATATCCCCTTCATAGAACGATCAATTTGCATGTTTGTTGTGTCGCAGGAATCCCGCAAAGAGCTTGCAATCTCACTGGGTATCTTCTGCTGTCATAAGAAATATCTATCTATCACAGAACTACTTCTGAAAAATCAAGCAACCTCTTATCGACACAGGAGAAGGGTAGCACATTTTCTTCCACCCTATTACAGAGAGAAGAGTTCACAACATTTCGAGGCCACACCAAAATGTAAATTCTCAGAGCTGGAATTTATCTAAAATAAGTGCAAGGCCGAATTAAACATAGCGATTAATTTTGTGCAGTAGCTGGTGACTGGGCTGAAACTATGAGCTTCGCGAGACGTGAGGACGTGGCTTAACACGGGCCACTGCCCACAAGCACGACGCACTTTCAATTTAACATTCAGCAGATGTCACATTCTGATCGTGACTCAACGGTTCCCATGTAAGGCAGCGTTTCACCACCGGTGGGCAGTAATATGTTTATGGCCAAGAGAGGCTTTCCAATTTCATTTTCCGGGACACTATTGCAGGAGAGATCTGAACCCTTCATGTACCTGTCAATGTTACGACACTGCACCGCAAGATCCCACGTTTTCAGATTTCATGTCACATATGACACATCGCCAGAGCTGAATTCTGATGTACATATATATTAAACGTTGCATGAGCCTACGATGTAGATTGCAGACTTGATTTCCTGTTTAACCCCATCACGATGCACGATTCCTGTATATTATTTGTGACAACGATGATTGGTAGGTTAATCATCCACTGCCTCAAACACCTACGTTATTTTGAGATCTGTTATTGGAGCTGAATTTCTAATTAAAACCTTACCATATATGTTAATACCTTGTCCCTTACCATTATTTGAGCTTGCCCATTGGGGAAGTAGCCGCAAGCTTCGCTTGGATCAAGGCGACCCGTGATACGAAACTTAAACGCATTTTGAACCTGAAGGACAACAACATACACGAGGGGTTTTTGAGCGAAGAAATTCATACAGATAACAGTAAAGAGCAATTTAGGTGGGCACAAGGTCAAGGTTCAGGCCCGCAATTGCTGCTCACATCACTGCTGGTTGGAGGGCCACACGAGAGAGAGCTCCGCCATGTCCGCTTCCCGTCCCTGACCAGCGGCGGGATTTATGTGCGCGTTAAATGTTTTTTATTATTATTATTACATGCTGCTGCATAGGTTAATTAGCTTGCGGACTAAATTGCCCCCATTGCCCTGTGATGGACTGGCGTCGCATCCTGGGTACAGCCCTGCCTTGCGCACCCTGTGTTTGCCGGGATAGGCTCCGACTCACTGCGATCCTGTAGAGGATTAAGCGGTTTCTGACGATAGATGGCTTATAATTTAATGAATATTTTTAAATGTATAACGCGCACATATTCATTCACTGTCAATGGTACTCATTCGACGAGAGAACGACTCGGAGGCGCGAGGAAAGCGCAGAGAGGCGGAGGAGGCAGCCAGGCGGTTTGCCTCTGCCATATTGCCACACACTGCTTCCTATAAATAATAATAATAGCATTTATATAGCGCCTTTCACCTTATGATGTTATCGGCCAAATAATTAATGAGTGGTTTTTTTAAAAGTTGAGAGTCCCTCTCGAGAGAAGTTGACCTGTACTTCCACGCCGGCCAGATGTCTTTGAAGATGAGTACCCACACTTTATCTCACCACCTGCCGATCAACTAACTGCGGTACCCATTTACACTGATGCTGGGGGCACACGGGCAGAGGGTGGGTTTAATAAACCTGCACCAGTGTTTCAACTGCCGCGCCTGGGGATCATACTGCAGACCTCTGGCTTGCAAGTCCAGCGTTATTATAATTATTATAACTGTTGCATCATTAAAGCAATCCCGACAGCAAACTATGCTGGTTTAACTAATTGTTATAACGACACTGTCGATTTCAGTGCTATATTTCTGCCATTTAACTGGTCTCCCAGTGAAGTATTGGCTGTATTATGAGAAATGGTAAATTATGTAAACTAGATTTATACGTAGTTAAGAAACTTTGCAATCTGCAACGTATGCATATATAAATACTGCTAGCACCGAATTTCGTGCACAATGGCATCACGCTCGTATAAACCACATTTTCAACACTCCTTAATTTAAAACGTAAAAAATAAATCTGTTCATTTAATTTAGGAAAGGGAGGTAAATTCGCATCTTAGAATCTGCTGCACTCGAGCCAGATGGCTAGATCACACACCACGCGAGGGGAAATAAGATCTAAACAGGTGGTAATTTGTACCAGGTGATTTACAGAAAGGAAGTATTCAGACTTAACTGGAGGAAGAACGTTCCGGAATAGACATTACTTTGGTACAATTAATAAGAGGAGGTTGAAGATGCCAACAGAGAGAGAGGAATAATTACGTTGTTTATCACATTTAAATGATTGAGTAATAACAGGCACTATTAAAATACAGGATACAGGCCAGTTAAGCCAGGATGGCAGTTAGCGTCAGACTGGGCCACCAGGAATCAACGCATCTGCTGGTCGCAGAGTGGGGCACTCGGCCAACCATGAATCTCATTCTCATTCAGCCAGAGAATGATTTAAGCTGGGCCAAGCGTGATGTGAATTATTGGAAAAATGCCTCGTTGTCCGGTGGCACATTGCAACTCTGGCACAGCTTTCCCAGAGAAAGAATATCTCCCAGATGTATGCCAGAGTTTGTTTTATCTAAGGTTAAAACATGAAGGCACTCAAGAACGCAGTGGTAA
This sequence comes from Geotria australis, assembly GCA_036362915.1. Classification (NCBI taxonomy): domain Eukaryota; kingdom Metazoa; phylum Chordata; class Hyperoartia; order Petromyzontiformes; family Geotriidae; genus Geotria; species Geotria australis. Next base: position 3,764,502 of record JAZEWU010000011.1, on the reverse strand, counting down.
AGTCAAGTGCTTGAGCTGATGAAGTAGCTGGGTGACTTCCGAGCTCACAGCCCCAGCTGGCTCCACAAAGATACCGGGTTCGGTGCTTAACCTGGGTTCCCGAGTGTGGCGAGCTGACAGTCTCAGCCCAGTCACTAATGACTGCACACGCAAACCATAAATCATCGCATTCATATTGGTTCTGCACTCAATTTGGCTAACTTCCAGCTCTGCAAAGTACACGACTCTCCGGGCCATGGTGGGCGGGGTAGTGCTGCCCCCTACTGAGTGTTATTCCCAACAAATGTGAGAAGACAAAAATCATCGACATACGCAACTGTTATCAGTGATAATGAATCACATGATTAATGTGCCGTCTAGCACAATACAGTAGTTTTCATGACAACTCTGTGTAACAGGTTTTTTTAAATACCGGTTGCTAAGCAAAGAGGCCCAAAGCCCCATGAGGCCAGCGACAAACGGCACTTTAGAAGATCTAATTGTGTAAGAGTTAATACGTCCCTTAAATCAAGCCGTGCTATGATGAGAAGTTGCGAAATGGGACGGGAGGGAATTCTAAGCTGGCAGGGTGTCGATGCATTGGTAACATCTCACCTCACAGAGAGAATGGTCTTGCCGGAGGCGGTTTGATTCCTGCCTCGGGCGCCTTCCTGTGTGGGTTTCCTCTGGGTTCTCTGGTTTCCTCCCACAACTTTTAAAAAAACCCACTCATTCATTAATTGGCCGATAGCATCGTCATGTACAGGACGCAGTGTGTGGCAATATGTTGGCGCTGGCAAACAGCCTGGCTGCCTCCTCCACCTCTTTGCCTCATGTTTAGTTATTTGATTTGTTTTTTAGTTTAGATTGTACCTTATCCCCAGTGTTCTTTGCACAGTTCATCATCATGCTTTTATTTAATTGTATGCAAAACGGATAACCTGTTCATCACTTTGTTTCTCTAGGAATTTAAAATGTTGTATTTAAAAACAACCCAAGTCCTCCATTTCGTGAAATGAAGTGAATTTTTGAGGCCTTGTTAGTGCCAGCAATTAACCTTTGTGTTGCGCATCTGGCCTCCTATTCGCAAGTTCTAAACTCTGTTTCGAATAAGGGTGCTGCCTGACCTTTGAATTCCTGCTTGGCTGCAACCCCAGTGGATGTGTTTCTGTGAAGTTCCTCTCTCTGATCTAAAATCGGCCAAAATGAGTGAAAAACGCACTACATTAAAATAATGGCACCATCAAATGAATATGAATGAGTAGCGAGGATGAAAGGATTAGATTGGTAACTTTGGAATAAAATTCAGTTAAATGATTTAATCCAGTAAACGAGCGGCTGAAAAACCCCAGGTGACCAATAGTGGCTTTGGTTATTTTCCATGTAGAGCGTTATCGCTACACAGATTGCTTTTTGTGCAACCAGAGCAATATATCACATGTGGCTGTACGCTGCCACATTGAAGAAGTGTAACACTATTTTACCTAAAATATTGTTATGGCAGCACGGTGGTGTAGTGGGTAGTGCAGACAGGTGCCGGGTTTGCTTTCTGGCTCGGGTGCCTTTCTGTGTGGAGTTTAGATTTCTCTCCACGTCCGCGTGGGTTTTCACGGGGTACTCCGGTTTCCTCACAAAATCCAAAGACATGCTATCCAGGTTAATTAGCCTAACTAAATTGCCCCCGGTTCCCTGTGACGGACTGGCACCATATCCTAGGTAGAGCCCTGCCTTGCGCCCTGTGCCTGCTGAGATAGGCTCTGGCTCCCTGTGACGCTGTCCTGGATTAAGCAGATACTGATAATGACAACGACATAGTTAGATGTGCTTATTGCGCCCCCATGGTGCTTAGTGGCCCCTCTTGGAGGCTTCCGGTGGAATTTTTGACTTTATTGGTATTTGTTTTCACGTGGGAATTAAACATACAGAGCATCTGTAGAACACACGGAGGGGTGGTGACGTATCAGTTAGTTCACCGCGCTACAAAGCCAATGTTTGATTCCTGGTTGTGGCTGCCATCAGTGGGGAGTGAAATATGGACCAGCCCTCCCCACCAACACCCCCCCCCACCCCTCACCACCCCCAACCAGCCCCACCACCCCACACCACCCCTCTCCAACCTCACACTGACCAGCGTGGTGAAATATGGTCAAACAACCTCAATGGCAGACAGGGCACGAGGACGCTTTTATCCGGCAGTGCATTGAAAACGGGCTGTAAATTATTATGATTACTACCCACAGAATAGGCACATACACCTCTTCCACGCCCTCTCTTCCCCTCCATCCACCACCTGCTCCCTGACATCACCTGCTCCCATCACCTGCTCCATCCATCACCTGCTCCCATCACCTGCTCCCTGACACACAGGGTTCAGAGGCTGGTCCAGGACCCGTCGCTCACATCCGCACGCTATTTTGCAGACACCTGCAGTTTTTATTGTTTTCCCTCTTAACCTGGATCACGGTGTCCATCCACCACCCCACAGGCACCGCATTTGTTTGCAGTGACGTTTTTACATTATGACAATTTACAACGGGTAGCACAGTATTTGTGTAATGTGGAAGGTATTTGTTCAAAGAGAGAACGACTCGGAGGCGGCACGAGGGAAACCGCAGAGAATACAAACAATGAATTAACCCGCTTCTCAGAAAGGGTGCATCCGTAGAGGTCTAACGATTTGGAATCTAGTGTGATAATAATAATAATAACGATGCAATTTATGACGTGATCCGCTGGACTGACAGATGTCAACTGGGATGGCACATTGACCGTATTATAGACCATGACCAAAAAGTCCTCATGAAAATTGCCAACATGGACCTCCAGTTACAACAGTTCATCAGAAGCTGCGCACCTCACAACGACCGCGTGACAAGAATCTCACCCAGAAATCTCTCGCCTCTATTGATGTCCTGAAAGTAAATGAGGCCTTTGATCCGAGCGGCTCCTAAATCCTCTACCCTCGGCAGGTCACCTGATGTGGACAGCCTCCCTTTGGAACCGTACGGGACACTTCATCACCCACTCGCGGCAAGCCTCTCTGAAACAATTCTCACTTATACGGGGTAAACCCAAAGGTTATGACGTCCAATGTACTTCTAACTAAAGCACCAACATTGAATAAGCAATTCTCTTAAATAAACTACGTGCGTTCTTTCATTATATCTCTTTTACTGTAATAGCAAGTTGGAAAATAAATTGATGTTTGCATTAGTCACTGCCCTGAAGTAATTTACTTTAAAAAAGTCCTCGGCTTTGCCAATATCAACAGTATGTTCTGTGGTCTGCCGATATTGTGATCTCTAAACTGCTGAAACCATAATTCAAGTGTTTATTACTTTTGTGCTGGAGGCTGAAGCCATCTCCTCTATATCTTCCCGAAATTTTGAAACCCCAGATTTCTATCCATACAGAAGCCTGATGGCAGGCTCACTATTCAGACTATTCAAGAGGCCAGATTAATTATTTCATTCATTATCAATACCCGCTCAATCCTGCAGAGTGTTGTGGTAAATGTAGTCAGGCCACTTAACCTAGGCAGCAGCATGCAGCATGTGTTTGAACCCAGGGTACCCAGCGAAAACCCATGAGGACACGGGGATGGTAACTCCGCACAAAAAGGCCCCCGAGCTAAGAATCAAATCAGGGACTTTTTTGCTGTGAGGCGGCAGCGCTACCTACTGCCCCACCGTAACACACTGACAATATCACAACTATTGTTAATCCCTTCACTGGTTTTGCATTCAGCTGCAACTCAGTCACTAAAAACGGTCTCATCATCAAAATCCTTCAAGGATTTATTTCATCTTACCGATCCAACACCATCCCCCCCAATGACCTGCGTCTCAATATGTCTGCTTCACAGCCTAATCAATGTCCCACACATCTCATTACGATGGAGGGGAGCTCCTCTCTCCCCACGCAGCTCCTTCTGCCAAGAACAGGGATCTATCTCACTGTTGTCACATTAAGTATTGTAAGATACGAATACACATTGCTTATATGTCATGCGATGCATTTTACTTGACTGTCCTGGGATTCTGAATGTTGATCCACGCAGTGAATGTTTACTTATTCTATACCTCACCCGCCAAACACATAAACCTGTCAAATGTACAAACCTACCCGTGAGCATTTCTCTTCGACGCGACACAAAAGCGCACCATCAATTTGCACACAACCCTTACACGACGGACATATCTTTTTTCTTTCCGTCCAAGACGGAAGGAAAACTCCGGACGATTCCCGCGCAAAACACGCAACATTGTCGCGACGTCGGTGGCGACGTCCCGCACGCCGGGCGCCTCGACCCCGTCGGCGTGTTTGCCGCGTCAGCGCAGGAATCCCGTAAAGAGCCTGCAAGCTCACTGGGTATTTTTCCGCTGAAATAGTAAACATCTCTCTATCTGATCTATCGGCCGGGCCGCGGTATACCGCAGGGAGCAAGCGCCACTCGCCTCTTTCTTGAGGATGCAGTTGACGACGAAGATTACAAAACCCTGCAGGGAGTTGAAGACGCAGAAGAGGACGGGGAAGAGGAAGGAGCGCGGGTCGGTGATGGCGAGCACGGCGCACATCCACGTGAGGGCGAGCAGCGGCAGCACCACGCAGGAGCTCCACAGCGACGCCCTGCGCACAGCGCCGCGCCAACGGGAAACCACGGTTGTGCGAACGGGACGCGAGGTAGATAGATGTTTATTATTATTATTACAGCAGGAAAATACCCAGTGAGCTCGCAAGCCCTTGATGGAATTCCTGCGACACAACAAACACGCAAGGGCGTTGGGGACGCGGTGGCGGGGGGGGGGTGCGCCATCGCAGCGACACGAGGCAAACGCACTTTTCGGCTCGTCTCGTTTCTTTATCGCCACGCAAAGGGTCGTCTCTCTCGTGGGATTTGCGTGAGGTACTCTGAACAGGCTGATAAGGCGGATGAGCCGATTGAGGGCCAGCGAGGCCCTGGTCAGGGTCGCCACCGTTTCAACTGAAAGTCAAACTCGGACATATTTCTCAATCAGTACTCGAGTGTGTTGTTGAAACTGGGCAGTCAACTGTGAGAACGTTCAACACAATTCCGGTATCAAATCTCGGTACAAATCAATTCGTGCCAGACAAACTCAGACGCAGATTTGTGGACCGTACCATGTCAGACCTGGCCAGGTGGCAACGCTATACCTGGCCCCACACACGAGAAGAGGGAAATGCTAACGTATGAACAAAGCTTGCACAATTTAAAGTTTATATTCAGCGTACAATTTTACGCATAAGGTCACAGACAAAGTATAGTTTCACGAAGGCGACCGCTCGTGACGGCAAGTAAGCACGTCGGCGCGCTTGCATCCGAAAAACACGTGCGGGGTATTACACAACCGTGCCATGACGGGGGCAGGCCCCGTGAAACAATGACACTTCCATCAAAACAATAACACAAGCCCTATAGCGGGTGCTCGCGCAGGCGTTTTATTGGGGTTCTTCCGAGCAACGGTAGGACGCATGCAGGGCCTTCCCTCGCACGCCTTCCTCTCCCCCTGCTGCCCCGCGACCCCCACGGAGTTCGGTGCCACACCAATCCATTTACCCACCGGCCGCCACTGAGTACATGAGATAAAAACTCTGTCCTCGTTTTTCGCCACTGGCCGCCTGCCATTCCATTAACCTTTGCTCACCTCGTGATGCGGTGAAGTGTAGCTTGTGGTCATAAAGCCGAAATGCTTTGGCCACATCTACGATTCTACTTTGTCAGCAAAATAAGCATTTCCCAATGTTTTAGAATGATTGGGGTCGGGTATGAGTTGAGGGCTGTTTAAGCCTCTGTAAGGCGCAACAGCATCAACATAACGTGTAGTGTTATGAAGCCGAGATGCTTCGTGCCAACAAAATAAGTATTTTTATGTGTTTCGGCATATCTTTTTTATTTAACGAGCATTCCCAGTTTAAATAATGCGTTGCATAATTGTTTGTAATGAAAATATGTAGTTAAACTATGTAAACAATTCTAACATGAAATGAGTACAGTACGCACGGTACAATGCTAATTACTTGTGACCATACCGACCGCAAATATTTTCTGAGAAGAGAATTGTTGCGAAAGCCCCTTTTGAACTTCCCGTTGCCTGTATATTTGCTGATAATGGGAAGCCTGTTCATGGATTCCCGTTATCAGAAAATTATAAGCAGAGCAGTTTCCAGATTTGCCGACGGTTCGAACTTTCCACAAATGCCATGCTGCAGCCTTCATATAGACATTTTAGAGCAATTCCACCCCATGGAGTGGCCAGACTCCACACATCACCCCTGAAAGCCACCGACACAAAGCCAAGGCAGGGGCAAGTGACTTCCATTACAGCATCATGGAATAATCCCCACTCAAAGTCAGGACCGACCAATCTTGCCCGATATGCCCTAAAAAACACATACGTATGACAACAAGAGCCGTAACAACAGCCACCAACGATAGCCGCCAACAGCAGGTGACTGCACCACAGCACTAGCGCCAGGCTGTGTGCACGCTGAGGCTATTACGTGAAAGGTGGAACGCTCATTGCTAGGAGGAGGTCACCGGACAGAGCCAGGTGTCATGGATTGACTGGCTGAGATGCTGGCAAATGGACCACCTGCGGACCCAACTGTGCCACCTTGCTGTGATTTAGCCAGCCGGCACACTGATCATTGCTGTGAGCATCTCGCAGATGAAAGCATACGTACAAAGACTGCAATAGACAGATTGCAGTCAGTGTGGCGCAGTGGTAACATCTGCGCCTCACAGAAACTGCCTTGCCTGAGGCAGTTCGATTCCTGCCTCGGGCGTCTTTCTGTGTGGAGTTTTTGTGTTGTGACCCGGTTCTGCGTGGGTTTCCTCAGGGTTCTCCGGTTTCCTCCCACAACTTATAAAAAAAAGTTGATTAATTTTTCTTCTTCTTTGCGATTCTTCGAAGCGCGATGGTTAAATTACAGTTTCCCATTAATTGGCCAGTAACATCAAAATAGATAGGACGCAGTGTGCAACAATGAGAACAGCTCTGAAGAGCAACCATCAAGTTGCAGCATGTAAAAAAAAATATATCGTAGCAATTTTAGATGGATTCCCTTTCCAGTTTATTTTCAAACTCTGCAATGATTTGGCAAAGTATACAATCTCCGGGTTTCTTTATTTGATTTATGTAACGCTTTATTCAATTTAAAGTATTTCAAAATCGTTCTTAGGCGGTGGAGCATTTTGTCCTTGCGACCCCGTCGTATAGAGGAAAACACGCTCTATCCATCATGCTCTATTATCTTCTGGGGCAACAACATCTGCCATTCCTGTTACCAGCCTATTCCCAAGGACTAACATAATGTTACAGATGAAGGATATCAGAAAGCATTACTATAAAACTCCTCTTGTCTGATGTAAGGTGGCCGTGGGGAAGGGCGCATTATAAGGCATCATAATTCACGTGCGCTTCTGCCTGAATTACCGCCTTTATCTGAACCGTGAAGCACGGATGAGCACGGATGTTAGGATGCTGTCTCTTCTGGGTCACTCCCGTTATCGGCATGATATCTCAGATAACAGGAAGGACTTGCCGCCACTGCCGAGTCACTCTTATCCAAGAGCAGGCTCGAACGTGGGGGTAAATAGTGACGAGAATAACCGGGATTTTGCAGCTTAGCGGCACGGATCACATGAAGCAAGAATCACGTGGTAACACCGTGACGTTCAGAGAAGTGCACATACACGATTGAAATGTTGGTTTTGTAAAAGCGATTTGGCATCGATTCTATAAATCTGAGACAAATACAATACTGTACTGATGTAGGTTATCACGGCTCGATTCATGATGGTTGGCTCTTCAGAGCTGTTCGATCGGGATCGCTCGACACGGCTATCCCGAAAGAACAGCACTGAAAAGCAAGCATCCATACAGTACTCATAAAGGAAAAATACATGTTAAACGTGGCAAAAAAAAAGTTAATCTTGCAGACGTTAATAAGGTTATAAAACAGCAAATGGAATCATAGCACGTGCAATAAAGAGTCGCATTAAACGCACGGATTAAGTGAAAATATTGATGGCGATATTGCTCGCAACAAGAGAAACGAGAGCGCCGGCGAAAAGCGATTTGTGGTGATTGCATCCGCGGCGCCTCCACCCACCCGGCTCGGTGCTTTAGGGCCTTGTCTGCAATCCCGTCTTTGGCCACCAGCTTGTTGAAAACTATTATTCCCAAGATCATGTTCACCTGGAAAATCAGAACAACAAGCAAGGGCTTATCTTCCATCCATCCATCCATTGTCAACAACCGCTTAATCATGTACAGGGTCATGGTGAGCTGGAGTCTATCCCAGCAGACACAGAGCGCAAAGCAGGGCTATACCCAGGATACGACGCCAATCCATGAAAGGGCACCGGGGGAAATTTAGTCCGCAGGCCAATAAATCTATGCAGTAGCATTTCTTTGGACTGTGGGAGGAAACCAAAGTGCCCGGCAAAAACCCACGCGGACACAGGGAGAACATGCAAACTCCACACAGAAAGGCACCCGAGCCGGGATTCGAACCCGGGAGCTTGTTGCTGTCAGGCGGCTGCGCTACTCACCGCGCCATCATTCCAAAATAACGTAAGCACAGTAAATCCTGAGGAAAGCTTACGGCATCGACACTTGTATTCACGCGACATAAGCCAGCATGCTGCTACCCGCTTGTCTGCCAGCGCTGTTTGGTAATGTGCTCATTAGGACGAAGGCTTAATGTTGACGCGCGCTGGCGAGGCTGCCTGGCGCAGTTGCCAAGTGTGTGGCGCACTGCCACTCACCAGCACCACCACGGCTGCAGGCCCCACAAACGAATAGAGCAGGCCGCCCTCCAGCGACAACCAGCAACTGGAGAGACGCACACAGGTGGACAGAACGGTACGTTAAAACCTACCGAATTGGTACGCGATGCGCTAACATGTTCGGTACAAAGAAAGGAGTTGAACGACGCGTAGAAATTCAAGTGTGAAAATGTCCAGTGTTCTACATGTTAAAAAAAAAATTACTGATACGTATTTTCGTCTATGTTGATTGTATGGGACAAACATCTCAAGGCTTAACACGCCTCTCTTGGCCATATATCTGTTCATTCATTCATTCATTGTCAGAAACCGCTCAATCCTGTACAGGGTTGTGGTGAGCCGGAGCCTATCCCGACAGACACAGGGCGCAAGGCAGGGCTATACCCAGGATGGGACGCCAGTCAATCACAGGGCACCAGGGGCAATTTAGTCCGCAGAACAATTAAGATATGCAACAGCATGTCTCTGGTTTGTGGGAGAAAACCGGAGTGCCCGGCGAAAACCCACACGGACACGGGGAGAACATGCAAACTCCACACAGAAAGGCACCCGAGCCGGGATTTGAACCCGGGGCCTTCTTGCTGTGAGGCGGCAGCGCTGCTCACCGCGCCACCGTGTCGCCCCGCCATATTTCTGTGTTTAATTTAAAGAAGTGAAAAAAACAACGGAGAGGACGCCGCTGAAGACTTATGACATCAAGATAACCTCGTGTCCACTGTACACATCGCAGTGGCCTGAATAAATCACGTGACGATTAAACATTTACGAGTCCTGTGGTCTCAGACATTTTTCTAATTATCTGCTGCTAATGTAGTACTGTAATTATCAGCACTAGACTGCACATCGTAGAGCGAAAATTGGGAGGGATTCTGCACACATTAATGCAGAGTTCCGCATAAAAAGCATGAGTGAAAACATCAAGAGTTTGTGTGACGTGGGAACTCACTAGTGGATTGTGCCGTATCCGTTGGACTTTGTGAAACCCACGGATGAGGCGACGACCAGAGCAGGCAGCCCTGCGACACGAAAATAATCATAAACAATACGAATGCCTGAGAACAATGCGTGCACAAGTTTTCAGCAACTATTAACAATCAATGAATGTGCAAAATGTTGATTGCTGACACAATTATTTTCACCTCCCATGTTCACGCCTGATGATGCTTCCA
>JAZEWU010000011.1:3716606-3752503 GCA_036362915.1 Geotria australis | reverse complement strand
TGGGATTCCCATGCCAGTTGCAAGAGGGTCACTCTCAAGCTTTTCCGTCCAGAGCTGGAGTCTGGTTTCGAGCTATGAATACCTACATAAGAAATATTACAATTTAAATATTTATTTAGGGCACGGTGGCGTAGTTGGTAGCGCTGCCGTCTCACAGCAAGCAGGTCCTGGGTTCGAATTTCGGCTCGGGGGCCTTTCTGTGTGGAGTTTGCATGTTCTCCCCGTGTCTGTGTGGGTTTTCGCCGGGCACTCCGTTTTCCTTCCACCGTTCAAAGACATGCTGCCAGGTTAATTGGCCTACTAAGTAACTTGCCCCAGGTGCGCTGTGATGGACTGGTGTCCTATCCTGGGTATAGCCCTGCCTTGCGCCCTGTGTCTGCCGGGATAAGCTCAGGCTCACCGCGACCCTGTACAGGATTAAGCGGTTTCTGGAAATGGATGGATGTATGTATATTTATTTATTTATTTATTTATTTATTTATTCGGGATAGATCTACTACAAGTCGATTACATACTGTTAATTAGTCTAAACGCGATTTCACGTGAATAAAGGCTCCCTCCAAACCAAATTAGTCCGGCTTTGTGAGGTTCTATTATATGCTAAAAGATAATATTGAAACAAAACTGTAAGTATGTTTTATTAAAACATTATACTAGTGATAAAGTTTAACTATTTGATCATTAGTTTTAAACGAACCAATTACAAACCTGCACGAAAAAATCAGCTCAAGTATTTAAGGCAAAGGCTATAACTAAGTTTGGTAACGAGACGGCATGTGAATTTCAAACGTGTAACAACGTATAATGGTATCCGAGATTCTAGGATTGAGAAGTACATTACATCCGGGCTATCTCCACACACGGGGGACTCAAATTATTCACAAGCAGATTATCCAGATTGCGTAAGGAGTGTGCTCACTCGCAGTGTCTGACGCGCGCTGGTTTATTAATCAACCCCATCTCAGATGTCGACGGTAAATGGCTGAAAACATGTCTGCGAAAAAAGCCAATTATTCTAACAAACGTTAAAAACAGACGGACATTCTATATCTGACGTAGGTTTTCAAGACTCGATTATGATGGTTGCTCTTCCGAGCTGCTCTTTCAGGATAGTCGTGTCAAGCGACCTCCCTCTCTCTATTGCGATGGAAGCATAACGCCTGATAATGCTTCCAGATCAACCATCACATTCTAAATCGTCATGATGACCTTTATACGTGGGCACAAAAAAAATTACGTTTTATAGTCTACTTTATTATCTGTGCTTTTGTTTGATCCAGGCGTCCGATTCCCACATTGCCAGAGTAAATTAATAATTTTCCGAATAACGATCATTATCTAGCAAGTTGATTTATGTACGTCAGCATTTCGCCAAACGGCAGAACACATACATTCGTGTAATATTCCACCATTTGGTACCGTTAATCTCAAATTAAAATGACAACTTCATTCAAGTTCCAGTCAAAATGTATTAACCTCGCAGCTTATTAACATTAAACTTCTTCCTCGAATCAATATTTAATTCGCCCATTATGTGTTCGTGTTCCAGGCCATAAATTGCATTCCGCCTTCACGTCAGTGTCTACCGTTGTTCTTTCGTAACGAGGAGGAAGACAATTTCCATAGTTTAAAATTCATAACAAAGCGGTTGATTAATAGGTTTTGTTTTCCTGATTCAAGAGGAGTGTGGATATTACGCACCTTGTTGTAGGTTTGCGTCTCTCCGACCAGAATCAATATATTAGACGATATTATAGAAATGCAGAAGTTGAAGAGCAGAAGGCTGCGGTCAGATTTGACCGACCTGGAGTCAACAGAATAAATTAAGATTATTGTAATTGTATTATTATTCCATCCCTTCTGCTCACCCCATCCACTTCAGCCATAACAACAAAAAAACAACCCAAACGATATGCAAGCGTGCGATTCATTACTTAGTGAAATAGTGCTGCTTCGTGAGGTTTACGAGATGGATAGATGATTATTATTACATCAGAAAAATACCCAGTGAGCTTGCAAGCTCTTTACGGGATTCCCGCGACAAACACGTGAATTGACAAGAGTAAATTATAAATATAAAAATAACAAATTAACCAAATTAACATGCCGTTCTCTTTGCGGCCCTTGTGCAGCGCTTTATGACCCTCGGGTGAAAGACGCTATATAAAATGCCATTATTATTATTATTAACAAGAGGTAATAGTCTACGCGACGCATGTTACCGTTGCTATGCATGTGAGCAGTGCCGAATGTGTTGATGTGAAATCCCACCACACTGTGTGCTAGCAGTGTGGGGAGGGTGTGAATTCCAAATGTTCTTAGGGCACAGTGCAATCTTCCCACCTCTTAATAACTGACACACGACAATCTACCTTTCGCCTGTGGGAGGTGGTGTAATTGAATTTCTGATAAACAACACATTACATTTTGTGCTACAGTTAACGGCAAAATGCGTGCGGAGAATGTGAGTTGACGTGAGCCGAGGACGCGCGGGGCGGCAGTGAGCGGATTTAAACCGAGGTACCTCCAGAAGGTAAAGTGAACGATCATAAGCAGAATGAGCGCCAGGGAGGAAACGCTGCATCCGACGATGAGGGTCAACGACAGCGACCGGCTGCGATTTATCTTCTGGGACGGGAAACAAAATAATACAGGGGGGGGGGGAGTGGGGACAACGCGTGAGGTGGGGTGAATTCGCTAAAAGGTTACGTCCTTGTTTTCAATCCCGATTTCTCTCCAGAAAAAAAAAGCAATAATTAAAAAGCAACAAAGCAATAAAAAGGCGCTCATAATTACTCCAAGGTGCATTAGGTGAAACAAACACACGCGTTTTGTTATACGCGTAATATTAATCTTGAAAGAAAGGCTAGCGATAAACAATGGCAGCTGGGATTCAGGAAACGTATGAGCCAACTTACATACATCCATAAATCAATGGGCTGTTGGGAGTGAGATTAAATGAAACTGCACCGGACCAAAGGCAACTGTGACATCAAGGAAAGGTCTTCATTTAGCCATGAAAGATGGCTCGTGATAAACGTGTCATGAAAGTTGACGGCGGGATTTTTGCATGCCTCAAATGGCAGCGTGCAAACGAGCGTCAAATTAGCACGTTTCATTTGTGCAAGCTTCACTGGGGTTCTGTTACGTAAACGCAATCAGTGATGCTGGCGCCGAGTGACATCCTACGGTGCCACGAACGCGTGAAACCGTGATGTGACTTTCTTTTGGGAAGATGAGAGGAAGAGGCCGAGGCGGTACCGAATGAGTTTACGGCTAAACCTCGGCTGCTCTATTCACATCATGCTGTACTGCGTCACCTTATTAAAAGGTTCATTAGCTTGATGAGGGCTCCGTATTGGGGGCAAAACACTGTGAAGGAAGGAGGACCAATTGACACTCCACGTTTACATTAGCCCATAACGTTACCCCGTAATGTTACCCCGTAACGTTAAAGCGGAAAAAAACAACGGAACGGTGAACTTACCATTTTAAAGCCTGGCTGTGCCAAAACAGTGAAGCTTGAGAAATGCTCGCAACGGCACTTGGTTCTGAAAGCGTCGCTGAACATGGTCTTACAACCAGCACCACTCCATCCGCTTTCGGAGGCAGGAATACACAGACAAACACAACACACGTAATATGATTCCAGAAGAACCAAAGATAAAACATACCTCATAAATTCACAGTAAACGGTAATTCTATCACAGTGAGCAAGTGAGAGTGACGGAAACATGAAGTTAGACGACGGAAAAGTGACGAGACACATCATGTACCATGCCACCCACGGGGCGTCATCCCTGTAAGGAGCTTGCAAGCTCATTGGGTATTTTTCTGCTGAAATAATAAACATCAACATCTATCTATCCCTGCTCGATGGCGCGTGACACCACTCATCTCCATCAGCACCACTCGGCCAGATGTGGACATTCCACGTTCCCATGGCCGGGGCCGGTGAGGTGCACAGGAAGCCCGTGTAGACTCCCCTAGCGAGCGGCGCTCATTTTGACAGCCCCAGCAGGATGACAAGGTGGCCGATGCCTCAAGGTTTCAAACACACGACCTTCGCGAGTTAAGCCGTCGTGACAGATGACTGCATCCGTGCAGTTAGCATGTACGTGTACCGGAAAATCCCGACTATAATACTCATTTTGTTTTTCGTCAGAAAGTCATCTGAAAATTAGGGGCGTGTATTACTCATAGGATAAATAACTTTTCACGTTATGACAAAACTAAACGTTTGGGTGCAATACTATACATACTATACATTTATACTATACATAAACCTACACAAGTACATCGGTTTGTTTATATAAGTGAATGTGACCTTTATGGTTTACATAGTTTACATAGTACTAGATGCAACCCCTACTGTATCTACATATGCTTGAGCAGACTGGAGCTCTTCAGATATATAACCTGCTCCGCGTGAGTTGTGTGAGATGAAGTATCTGGGTGATTTAACGGATGAAACAGGAGGTGAAGGGTATAGGAACAGCAAGCTAAATTATGTGCAAGGTCTGGTTTCATAAAGTTAGGAACTATATACAAGTGTCTGTATTCATCCATCCATCATTCTGGTATTACTTCCAAAATGACCAGATATTCAAAGTCAAATCTGGCCAAATTATGTTGAAGAGAATGAATCAATGGAAAGTGCTTATCGAACATTCATTCATTATTAGTGACTGCTTAATCCTGTATCGGGTCGCAGTGAGCCAGAGCCTTTTCCAGTGGACACAGGACGCGATACAGGGCTATACCCAGGATGCAACACCAGTCCTTCACAGTACACTGGGGCAATTTAGTAAGGGCAATTAACCTAGGCAGCATGGCTATGGTCTATGGAATGTGGGAGCTTACCAAGGAATTCAGCTGAAATCCACATGGACACGGGCAGAACATGCAAACTTGCAAACACACAGAAAGGCAGCCGAGCAGGATATCGAACCGAGTCCCTTCTTGCTGCGAGGCAGCAGTGGTCCTCACTGTGGCACCGTGCCTATTATCTTCATCACAATTATTATGAGCAGAAGCAGCTGTGGCTCCAGCCTGCCAACCACTGCTCAATCGATATAGCCATAACAAATATTTATAATCAATAGTAATTATGTAAATGTAAATAATGTAAATATTTCCGGTGGGGTGGCGCTGTGGTTACAGTTTGGAAGTTGTGAGTTAAAACCCGTAGCAGGAGGTCAACTCGGCTGATTTGAATTTTGTGGCTTGATAAAATTAGTCACTACTTGATGGAAGTCAACAGTGGTCATTGTATCGAGACTGCCGGCCACGATGGGAATTAAAAATTCCGCCACCGTCTCGGTGCCTTCAGACGGAGATGAATGTTGCACTATTTCTCCATGAGCAGGATGACAACGACCTTACGAATAGAACGAGGTGAACGGTGGTGATACGTACATGTTCACCGGGTCCCAAAAGGCGCAGTATGAGTTCGTACCCTGCAACAAGATCATAACGGTTTTGTTCAGATAAATACGTTTTTATCCTTTGAGGCATTACGCAATATTCATCTAACAACATTGGAAAATGTCATCGCTATGCCATTATTGTACGAGGACATTGTAAAGATACTCCCACAGTTAATAATTCAGGGCACAGGCAAGTATTTATTTAACACCAAGCCATGTATTTAGCGTGATTTATTATTAATCCTTGGCAAATTTAAATGTTGATTGAATTTGTAATATGTGCTATTGAAACATTAGGCATTGAAACGGAACTGTAACCTTGCAACCAAAAAGCCAATACTTAAATATTTACTGGTTGTGGTAAGTTTTGTGCTTTAATACACCGTTAAAATGTCCAAACAAACGTCATCTATTCATCCATCAGCTAATCACAAATCCTACTCCATGATATTTGCGATGTTTTTTACTATTTAGTTGTTGTGATGTTTCTCACTATTTGTTTAGATATAGATAAGCATAAAATATATCAACTGATAATGTTGTTTCTCTGAGCATTTGCAAATTCTGGAATGTAATTTATTGTAAAAAACATTACACACATTGTTAGCGCTAAATGTTCATCAGTTACAGCCACAATGTGCTCCCATGCCTGTGTCCGTGCAAACGTGATTGGACCATTACACGGTACAGTCATCTTGCTGTCATTCTTCGCAAATGAAATACAAATATTTGTAAAAAACATTGAGGTTTGGTGGCGCAGCTAAGATTTTGGATTCTAATCATCAGGTCGATTACAGATTACCACTCTCCTCAACTCCCCATAAACGATGATGCAGGTGTGGCGAGAGTGGAGGAGTTCCTATACTTGGGCAGAGCGCATATGTGAGGTCTGCCATTAAATCAGTATCACAAACATCTAATCATATAATTGATCAATCGATATGGTTTCGGAATTGGGAATTTTTTAACGGCAAGGCAAACATGTCAATTTCAGTGAAATGAAAATATGTTGTTTCAGCGAATGTTATGATTCCACTGCTAGTAGAGGTTTGCAGAGGTATGCTGCAGTTCCTTAGACTTCTGTGGTTAAGCGAACCGAATAAAAGAGTATGATTATAAGGCATAAGCACGTGTGTTGTAGTAATACAAATTTAGCGGATTCTCTTATTAATAGTTGTTACGTGATGTGACATAAATGAGAACAGGGAACAGGGCTCGGATGCAATAATCTGCGTGTATAATTTGCAAATGAATCCGTTGTTTTATATTCCGGGGGCATGCGCCGTCATGCTGAGGAATTTTACGGCGAGACTCTCCGATTCGTGAATTAGCTGTCTTGCAAGACCACACACTTAATATCAAGTGAGATGGCACACATAATAATAAAAAAACAAAGTCATATATTTGATGTCTCATCTGTGAAGTCAAGCAATGCAATATATTGCTTTAGAATAATATGGCGTAGAGGCGCCGCTGCGTGGGTTCGCGCCGTGGCACTGTAGCGCCGTCCGTGATGCACCCGCGTTGCTCGACACGAGGCCCAACGTTTCGACACGTGCCAGGAGCTTCGTCGACAACCGAACGTGAACATCCGACAAACGTCACTTCCTGAAGAAGCTCCCGGCACGTGCATCGCAAACGTCGGACATCCATGCCGAGCAACACGGGCAGCCCAAGCCGAAAACACGCCAGAGCAGGGTACGCTTGTCTTAGTCGCAAGGGAAGAGATCATCGGTGAACGACCGGGTGGCGGTGGCGCGCCTTGGTTGCTCACGTTCGCTGTGTGGCTGAAGTCCAGTTCGAGGCGGACAACGTCCGGAGGGGGGTTCATGCTCACGGAGATGATCCGCGACTGCACTATTGTGTTGTTTCTGAAAGAGGAAAATGTTCACATCGCGCATTAAAGAACGTTGATAAGAGGAATGGCGTGAAGCCAATCTGCCAAACAAACACCTGGTAGAGAACCCGACACACAGAAAGAAGGCCCCGGGTTCGAATCCTGGCTCGGGGTGCCTTTCTGTGTGGAGTTTGCATGTTCTCCCCGTGTCCGCGTGGGTTTTTGCCAGGCACTCCGGTTAGCTCCCACAGTCCAAAGACATGCTGCTTCGTAGGTTAATTGGCCTGCTGACTAAATTGCCCCCGGTACCCTGTGATGGACTCGCGTCCCATCCTAGGTATAGTCCTGCCTTGCACCCTGTGTCTGCCGGGAGAGGCTCCGGCTGATGGCAACCCTGCACAAGATTAAGCGGTTTCTAACAATGAATGAATGACTAGCGAGGGGTCAGGCCCAATCCAGGCACGTGAGTGCTGCATGGTTAAATCGTCTCACAAAACATTAAACGTGACAAATTTAGTTTTCTACCCAACTTTTGGATTTCGTAAGACTCACGATTGTAGGGTTTTCCATGTTTTTGTAAGGCTTAATCCACCTTTGTAGCTTCTCCATCCAATTGTAGGTGCATCACATCGGATTAAGCCCTTGAATCATATCCTAGGGGATGCACCTTGCAGGTTGACACATGGCATCTCCATTATAAATTGGATTTTGTTGATACACAAACACGAATGTCCTGATGACGACTTCATAAATTCGGTCCTGTAATTCCCTTTTTGTTGCAAAATTTGCAAAAATATACAGAAAATGTGAATAGTTGGATCCAACTGCAAACCAATGCTGTTTGAATTTTCATTGTGCTTAGTTCCATTTGCCCTAATCCAAAACTGCTTTTCTATGCATTGTATTGGTCACAAAAGCCTTAACTTTAAATCAAGTTCCATTTGTTTGGCAGGAAATGTAATCCTTGAACTCATGTGATGGCTGATTGGGCCGATTACATCTTGTTGCATAGGTTCCACGCACTGTTAAAACATCAGCAGGGGTCAAAATGTCAAGTGATTTGAGAGAATTAAATAAGAACATTCCCACTTTTTCGCCTAAGTAGTGTTATCGAGTGGGACTGTGAGCCTCTAGTTACGTAGTCAAGCAATGCCAGCATGGGGATTGGAAAACAATCTGGGGAGGTCACCATCATTCATCCATCGCTGGATGCAAGTTGCATAAATTACGACCCACCGCTGAAACACTAAAATAGCTTCTGTTGCCGGTTTATATTACAGTCACATCAATTAATTAATTCATTGGTAGAAACAGCTTAATCCTGTACAGGGTTGCGGTACGCCGGAGCCTATCCCGGCAGACACAGGGCACAAGGCATGGCAAAACCCAGTATAGGACGCCAGTCCATCACAGGGCACCGGGGGCAAATTAGTCAGCAGGCCAATTAACCTATGTAGCAGCATTTCTTTGGACTGCGGGAGGAAACCGAAGTGCCGGCAAAAACCCACGCGGACACATCAAGCTGTTTCCATTAAATTCACGATATGAAAGACACCTACCCCACACCAGTTATGATACATACGAGGGTTGGATATGTTCTTGAAGTACAGTGAGCCTGACAAGGAGGTATAAAACAGATGGGAACACTTTGGATGATGGCATGCTTTCTTGAGTGGCTGTTACAAATTGCCGCGTCGTCAATTTTAATTTAGATCACTTGTGCCGGACTCAATTTTTATTTGTTTTTCTGCAGTAAAGAGGGTCTCTTTTCCGTGTCCACTCCCAGGATGGAGCCGGCACAGAATGGCATAATCAATCGTAATCCATTTGACAAGCTGGCTTGCTGTCTGCTAACATTTCGTGGGACAGGTGGATTCAGCGCTGTATATTTTACTAATCCAATCAGTGAGTGGTAACGTATGTCCTGAATGCAAATCGCGGATTACTGCTTTGAATTAATGGTATGGAAACTCAAAGCAGCATCCATTTGAAGCTGGTTCAGTAAATCCAATCAGTGTGAAACGGTATTGAATTGAGACCATAAACATTCATTCAGATGTGAGCTTCTTCATCATCATCATCAGCTCCGCCACAGGCTAAAAGCAGCCGCCCCTCCCTTTTCTTGTAGATGTGGGGCAAAAATAAATACGTAAAAAAAACATGTGATCCGCGTGAGGCTGCACCGTCGACACTGGGCTCACGATGAAGCTCTCGCCAGAATCCACAGCTAAAGTGATGGTTGCTCTTCAGAGCTGTTCTGTCGGGATAGCCCCGTGTCGAGCGATCGCCCTCTCTCCCGCGCGACGTTTCGCCTCCCACGTTGGAGGGATCATCATGAATCGAACCGTGAAAACCTACATCAATACATAGCTAAAGTAACAATTGCAGTGGTAGTCCAGGCTGTAGGGAAACGATTCTGCTGGCCAGCACTATCTGGCTAGGATAGTTTGATGCCTAAAGTGAAAAAGGTTAACACAGTCCGGCAGAGCATCATATGATGACAGCCACGGTGAGTAGCGCTGCCGCCTCACAGCAAGAAGCACCAGAAAATATGACACTGCGTGTGTTTACCTTGGCTTTGGCAGGAAGGTTTCCAGATGTTTGTAGATCACAATTCCCACGACAAACACTGGCGAATCTGCTGCTAACAAGAAACATCGGAGCATTAGCAATAAAATAGGGCACGGTTTAGTATCAAAACTGTTCATAGTTTATGGACAAATACATCAGATTGTCAAACGATAAAAAAAAATCAATTTAAATGCAAAGTGTTGTGTCGGTCTTGTAAATCAACCCGATCAAAATGCTACAATAATTAAAATTATATTATTTATGCACATTGCATTACAAAATCAGATGTGCTATACATCGCAAGTTCGTGCAACGTTGCACAGCTGTGCTCCTGTCATCGTACACATGTACACGTGTAAATATACCAGGTATATGACAATTACATTCTGCCCTTGAGACTCCATTTATTTAGAGTTCATGTAAATTTCTGTAAATTATACATGTAAAGCGAACGAAGCAGAGGAGACTACATACGGGACAATGTGAGAAGCGGTGCCAGTGAGCGGGTAAACATGAAACAAACAACTGAGATCCCAAATCACGTTAGCAATCACATTTTGGAGTTCAAACTTTAACATGCTAGCTTGCATTTCATCGAATGAATGTCAGCAGGCCATAAAGAATGACATCCATTGCCCATTTCTGTGTCTATTATATTAAATGTGAGCACTTTAGCTTAAACTTGTCCAACAAAACAGACGTCAGCTTTTACCGATTGTGGAAATCGGTAAAAACCTAAAATGCGGAACTGTGAATACTTCAATCCGCCAGACGCAACCTCCCCCACGCCCATCGTTCCACTCCCTCCACTCATACGAAGAGAGAACGACTCAGAGGCGCAAGGAAGCCGCAGTTAGCCGGCACCAACGTTTGCCACACACGGCTGCTATGAGCAACGAAGGCTGCAGCCAGGCAAGGCAGCACTGAGTTTATTTTCTTCTGTGAATCACCACATTGCTTACTATGTGAGTTATACGACACGGGTGGCACTCAACTTGATGACTTGAGACTTCCTCTGGCATGTGATGTTGCGTAACAGAGTTTTAAAGTTCACCTTATCTCTCCAGCAGAGTTAGGCGGGATATTTAATGTAAGAGAGTCCCTATTCCATGGAAATGCCACCACTTATTGTTATTTTACATTGTTCACCTCTTTGTTTGATAATACTAATAATAATAATAGCATTTATATAGCGCCTTTCACCCGAGGGTCACAAAGCGCTGCACAAAGCTGCAGAGAGAACGACGTGTCAACAACGACAGAGCACGGAATGACCAGCATTTTCTATTTTGTTGATAACTTTATCTCACGAGTTATGTAACGATGGTTGTGAATTTATTTGAATGTCCTTGAATCTAACTGCTGCCACCGCGACCCTCACCGGGACAAGCGGTTTAGAAAATGGATGGATGGATGAATCTAACTGTGAAATGTTGGGGTTTTGAGGGAAGCAGGAAGAAAATCCAGAGCTTCAAAGAAGACAGGGTTAGAGTGCAGGCGAGCGTATGATGATTGTGGGACTTGTATCTGAATATGCACTACTGTACAGAGGGGAATGCCACCAAGTTTACATATCATGTCTCCAGGTAAGATGCACTCTAACATCACACTGAGTCACAACACGTGATCCATCACTAATGAATAATGGAGCCTCGTGTGAATAGAGATGCATGCAAATGCATCAAAGTTGCAAAATCACATCACTGGAGATAATGGGAGAGGGACCTTTTCATACACTGCAGAAGTTGACGGTGGTTACGCACGAGGGAGTTGACCAACGTGCTCCTGCATTATTATCGCGGGTGTCAGTGGAGAATAAGCATGGCGAGGCAGTGGGGAACATTAGCGGTAGAGTGAAATACGGTGCATTATCCAGCAGGGCGCATGACTCACGGTCAGAAATTGCGAATTCAAATCCCAGTTGAAAGTCGACTCGGCCCATCATTCCCTCTGGGGTCAATTAAATGAGTACCACTTTGAGAGAAGTCAACAGTTGTCAGCCTCTTAATAAATGAGCTTCTGCCGAGGGAACGAGGGTTACGAGACGGAGCGCAAGAGACACTGCAATAGTGGCACAGGATTTTGATGGACTACAAAAATCCTTTTTTGGAAAAGTAGAGCTATCAATCTTGTGTTTTAACAGAGCGGTTTTCGAGCAGGGGTATTGTCTGCTTTGCTATATGGGTCAGAGTGTTGGACTTTAACATTTAAACTTTTGTTTAGGATTTAATAGTTTTGAGCGGAATGAATGCGGTCAGAAACTTGGACCCTTGCAATAGAATGTGGCAGGAAACCGTTGTAAATGTAATCGGATCTAGGAAGTAGGGATGGCTACACGCATGCAGAATGCACCAGAGGAACTTTTTACCAAGACAACCATTTGAGTGGCATGCGGAGGTCAGTGACCTCCGAGCCGTACTGTGGTACACTGTAAAATCCTCACACAATATTTACCTTATCTGTCCAGTGTACCTTTGCGGATGACCATCAAATTCTGTTCGTGACATCAGTGTTCGTGTTGTTTCTTCTGCATCATATGCATCATAGACCGTGCCACACCAACACCCAAGCAGTCTACTTCACGATGGATGAAGCGGACTTTGAGTGTGCGGTTTATCTCCGTTACAGAGAGATGACGGGAGGGATATTCACAAGTAAAATTGTTGTCGCAGATGCCAACCACAGTAAATATGTGGTGTCCGACCTGCGTTGCACAGCACGCAGACATCACAGCAGTAATCTCTAGGCCTCGAGGGGGACCTTTGGTCTTAATGTGAAAATTAAATATTTATGCAACATGTTCTAGAGACACACAGAGAGGCTAGCTATTCCCATAGCCAGGCTACATCTCAACACACCCAAATATAACCTCATCTCATTGTCAGAAACCGCTTAATCCTGTACAGGGTTGCACTGAGCCAGAGCCTATCCCGGCAGACAAAGGGCGCAAGACAGAGCTATACTCAGGATGAGACACCAGTCCATTACAGGGCACCAGGGGCAATTTAGTCCGCAGGCCAGTTAACCTATGCAGCAGCATGTCTTTGGACTGTGGGAGGACACCGGAGTGCCAGGCGAAAACCCACGCGGACACGGGGAGAGAACATGCAAAATCCACACAGAAATGCACCGGAACTGGGATTCGAACCCGGGGACTTCTTGGCGTGAGGCGGCAGCGCTACTCACTGGGCCACCGTGCCGCCCGCAACATGTAATGTTTGATGCGAGTGTGATGTGCGTACACTTGGCTTGTGCTGCCATGTCCAGCGAGTCCAGCGTGCAGGCCTCACCGGAAACACGGCGGGGAGCGTGCCACGACGTTCACGTGTTAATTGTTGACCCAAGAAAGCCACGCCGAGGCTGAATCCTCTCTCACACGAGGGTCCTGCTACATTGAGTGTTTTTACTACGGGATAACAACTGGAAAGCATGCAGAAAACCCATGCTGAAAAGGGGGAGAACACAAACTCCATAAAGAAATTGGTCACTGATATAGGCCAATCGGATTTCAAGGACAATTCAGATATCAGCAAATTTGCTTCCAAGTTTTACCATGAGTGTGTTGTGTGGTGACTGCAAACGTCATCCCTTGTAAAAAGTGTCTTTGTTCCTTGTATGAAGCGGGTCGGCGGGGGCAAAGCATCACTGTCCCTGTCGCGCAACTTCCAAGTGATAAAAAGGAATCAAATCAAGAGTAATCAAATATGTAGGTAAAAGTAACGATGCTATCAGCAGATCTTAGTCGATCGGCTAAAAATATCAATAACATTTCTTCCAAACAATCAAACACCTTCCAGTCTGCAGGCCCAGCTATGCGAATCCTATAGCTTACCGTAGAGGGCATCTCAGCAGCAAAACAGTCAATCATCGCATCTTACCACAAGGCCGATACAATCTGTCTTGGAGAAACCGACAGTTTCCTCCATTGCAAACGAGGAAGCTGTTTGCTTTGATTATGGCCGTTTCCCATAAGTTAGATAAGCTTTCTCCTGAAAGAGTGCAGCTTTGGGAAGTTTTACCGTACGGTGGTTAATCGTCACGTCCAAGTAAGTAAACACTTTTCAGCACGAAAGCAAAGATGAACTTATTACTAACTTCTGATTCATTACTGGGGCAGCTGCACGATGCATTCGCATCCGATGAAGACGCAGAGACGGGCGGCGGCGCCGACTCCGCGCCCTCCGTTCACAAATCCCGCAAACTTCCACGGCGCCGTGTGACTGCAGGCAAGCCGAATCTCCCCAGTACACTACCCTCTATGTTGTGTTACTAACAATAACCGTAAACGTACGCTTAGTTGTGGCGTTTATCTATTTTAAAAATTCATTCACCATCAGGATAAGCGAGGGGAGTGCGTGCGCGCCCTTGCGGTGCAATCCGTCTTGGTTAAGTAGGTTGTGCGCGATTGGCACGGGGATGCTCTACGTCCACAGCCGCTCTCCCTAGCGCGCCCCTGTGTACTTAGCGCAAATTATTTCAGCTTTCATGCCCCAAACGCCCTTCCAGCCAACAGCGTCGCGCGTAGGGAACACAATTTAACTTCCATTGTTTTGGGGGAATTTACAGAAGCTACGTTTTCTTTTTACCGTTAACGCGAGTGGTGCCAATGCCGAGTTGCACAGCTGCGAGCCCACCGTGACATCACCGTGCACTCCATGTCGCACGTGTCAAGTAAGCATGGCCACTACCACGACAACAGCCGCCGTTCGCCACTAAGTGATGGTGATGTCACCACAGCGTCTGTGCCAGGCCAGGTGCACTTTGAGGCCACTTGAAGTGTCGACGGCTCGCCGACAGGAGGTCACGGGACAAACCCAGGTGTCATGGGCTGCCTGACCGAGATGACTGGCAGACGCACCACCTGTGCTCCCTACTGTGCCAACTCGCTGTGTTTTAGCCGCCCGGCGCTCCGCTAGTTGTTAGTGAGCGTCACGCCTCTGCGCTCTGTTGTTGTTGGAAGGCGATTGCCTCCAACTGCCCAGTAGCGCCCTTCACAAACCTCTACAGAGGTCGATCTTGACACCAGCGGTGTCAAGCTCCTAACGTGGGAGGCGTCTAACGTGGGAGGCGAAACGTCACGAGGTAAAGAGGGAGATCGCTCGACACGGATATTCCGAAAGAACAGCTCTGAAAAGCGAGTCGTCATGAATCGAGCCGTGAAAACCTACATCAGAACACTGATTGGCTTACATCAAGGAACATCGAAATAAACCGTTTTCGTTGGACCTGACCTCGCAACAGTTGTCATGACACCGAATTCGGTTTTGTTGCTTCATGTGGCATATCACAGCTCTGAGGATTAAATGGAAAATTATTTGTTATGCAACGAGCACTGTTCCCAGAGCCTATAAAAAGGTGTGAATAACAGGATTATTGAAAAAAAAACCTAAAGAAGCAGTGGTGTGATGTAATGCAGCCTGTTCTGCGTACTGCCCTAGCTCACTGTGAGGGTTGTTAGCTCCATAGTGGTGGCAGTCGTATGACTGAAACATCCTTGTGTAAGATGAGCGGGAAATAAATTACAAAAAAAACTCGCACTCTGCCCTTGCTTTACTCAGAAAAATATTATAGCCCCGTTGCCGTCTCGTCAATGTGTAGCAAAGAAAACTTTTGACGACAGTTTGTAACCATTTTTCCCTCTACGAAATAATTGGAGAGGGTTGTCACGGTGGCTCGATTCATGATGGTTACTCTTCAGAGCTGTTCTTTCGGGATAGCCGTGTCACTGAGCGATCGCCATCTCTCCCTCGCGACGTTTCACCTCCAACGTTGGAGGCATGATCCCGAAAGAACAGCTCTGAAGTGAGACCGTCATGAATCGAGGCGTGAAAACCGACAACAAAACATTGAAATTGACAAATATTCAGCGAGTTGTTTCGCATCGCCTTTTTAACGACGGGCCAGATTCTAAAACTTAAGCGAGCAAGTGTCCACTGCGTGTCGCAAGCCTGGGCATGAACAGGGGCCGGGCATGAGTGGGGGCCCCGGGCTCGAGCAGGGCCCACGAGCGAGCGCGGCCTAGGCCGGGTGCGGGACCCAGCCGTGCGAGGTCCCAGCAGGCCGGGCGCGGCTCCCGTTACCTGCGGAGGAGCGCGCGAAGGAGCTGCGCGAGATGAGCACGCGGTCGTCGGAGGCGCGCACCCAGTCCGGCATCCCGCGGCGGGCCTTCGCCGGGAACACCACGTCCGCCAGCACCTCGGCCGCCGACAGCTTGCTCACGCCAACCACTGCGCTCGCACGGCACACGCACGGCACACGCAGCGCACACGCAGCACACACGCACGGCACACGCACGCTCGTCTCGACGACACCGATGCCACGCGCGACCCCATGGGCCCTGAACGTCGAGTGGCTCGCGACGAGCGGCGCTGTTATAATAATTAAAACAATACTTTTACATTTATAACGTGTGGCACATATACATTGAATGTCGAAGGTATTCATTCGAAGAGAGAACGACTCAGAGGCGCAAGGAAAGCACAGAGGCAGAGGCAGCCAGGCTGTTTTGCCGGCGCCAACATACTTCCACACACTGCTTCCTGTATATTATAATATTATCGGCCAACTAATTAATGAGTGTTTTTTTTATAGTTGTGAAGGGAAACCGGAAAACCCGGAGGAAACCCACGCAGAACAGGGGGAGAACACACAAACTCCACACAGAAAGGCGCCCAAGGCGGGAATCAAACCGCCTCGGGCAAGACCATTCTTTCGTGATTCGCAAATGTTACCACTGCGCCACCCTGCCCCTCGCAGGTGAGAGGATGAGAGGTTACAAGAGCTTGGGAGAATGGATGATGACCCCCAATTACCTGAGATGTAAAGCGTTGAAAGAGCATCGTTCACGGGAATATTAAATGATTACTAATACGGCCAGAGCGATTATTGATCGCGCCACCGTCAAACTGTTGATGCACAGATTCGCCGCACCCCTTGCAATACAATCCAGAATAATTATTAACACTGTGAAGCGCGTGTGCCAATTACTCACTGCCAGAAATAAGCTATTAAATTGCCGTTTGATGTTGCGTTAGCCAACAATTTTGTGCGTCATTCACTGAACGTACAAATAATTCACTAAAACACAAATGACATTTGTATGCGCCGTTCCTGGTCACGGGCCATCGTCACACAGATTGCAGAGCATGAGGTGATTTATAAATCAAATATACACATCGTTGCACGTAACATTCATAGCAAAATAAACGTACCATCCGTTAATCACGATCATACAATTTAGAACACAACAACATAAAACAAATACCAACTGAGGCCTCTCTACCATGGACAGATGGGCAGAGAGAATACTCTTTGAGAATACTCTCAGAGGTCCCCAACAGGAGCAGCAGAGACACCGTGGTGTGACTGGCATCCCGCCTCACAAACTCTGCCACCAGCTACATTATGATGTCATTTTATCTCCACACTTTAAGCCGCTTTTGTTTGATTGT
Source organism: Geotria australis (assembly GCA_036362915.1). Lineage (NCBI taxonomy): Eukaryota > Metazoa > Chordata > Hyperoartia > Petromyzontiformes > Geotriidae > Geotria > Geotria australis. The sequence continues at coordinate 3,735,215 of JAZEWU010000011.1, read as the reverse complement.
TGGCTATATTGAATCATTTCTTTGCCCCGCGAGTTGCTTTTAATGATGGGTGATGCGCTGGCACATCGTTACTCCTAGAAAACAACAACAACCACAAACTGTGAAAATATGTAATATCCACCGAGCATATTTGTAGAACTATAATTTGTTAAAGTGGGGATCTGACAGTCATTACAATATGATCGTTGATTGAAATGATCTCTTTAATATAAAACTGTATATATGCATTTAAACAAGCATCCACAGAGGATTTTAAAAACTCGCAAAACCTGATTACTGCATTAATAAATTCACATTATATCCACGTTCATTTTAATAGATACAATGTGACTAAATCTTCGCAGCTCGAAAATTCTACGTTCAAATTTAATGACTCAAATTGCTTATCGAATTAAATTGTTTATCCCACTTAAACCACTTAATCCTGTACAGGGTTGCGGTGAACCGGAGCCTATCCCGGCAGACACAGGGTGCAAGGCAGGGCTATACCCAGGATGGGACGCCAGTTTATAACAGAGCACCAGGGGAAATTTAGTCTGCAGGCCAATTAACCTATGCAGCAGCATGTCTTTGGACTGTGGGAGGAAACCGGAGTGCCCGGCGAACACCCACGAAGACACGGGGAGAACATGCAAACTCCACAGAGAAAGGAACCCGAGCCGGGATTTGAACCCGGATGCTTCTTGCTGTGACGGGCAACGCTACTCACCACGCCACCATACCACCCCGTGAATTAAGTCACACAGAAAATATTATCAATGCGAAACACAAATTTTCCCCCCGTACAAATATGCAATAATATTTTTGCACATATTTGTGAATGCTTACCGATGTCTTATCCTGTCATACTTGGCAAATGGAAGCGTAACAGGAATGTGTACAGCTTGCCGGACATAAAAGCGAATCATCTGGCGTTCAGGCTAAAGCTTAGAAATGCGTTACTCGCCACTAAAAGACATCCTTGCTGGCCTGGAAGGCCTACTCTAACTGCTTGGCGGCATCGTTGGCGTAAAGGCATTAAGGACATTAAAATGTAAACGCTTGGGGGATGCAGGTTGGGTGTTTACCAGTACAGTATCCACGTAAACTAATTACTAGTTCTCAACTGCAAAATAAACTGTTTGATTGTCCACACTAATCCTACGGTAATAACTGCACCCAATGTGCATAAATGTGCCTCTGAGGAAGAACGCAAGGCACGCCAAAACACTGGAAAGCACATATTTCATAATATATTTCAATTAATGTTTTCCAAAAGCCGAGTGTCGCATAAACATCCGGGCAGCCAGCGCAGCGGTTTAACTCAGTGCTGTAAGTAAACAAATAAAACACCGTGCCTTGCTTAGAATTCTAATGAAACACCCACCTGATACGTACTACTCAGATCTCTTTAGCAAAGCATGTTTCAAGCTACTCAGGATATCAGTAATATTGTAAATGAGGCAGAGTTGTTGCTCTCCGCACATCCTCAACACACCGTAAATAGAAACACGACTGGAAGATAAATTATTAAAAGCAGCTGTGGTGGAAGTCATTACGTTCATGTTCATGCTCATTTCAAAGCCTGTTTGTAAATTGAACAGTTTTTCGTTATCAACCATTATTTATCCACTGCTATGACAGCAATCCCTCGTGCTCCAGCGATAGCCACAATTCATCTCCACGGTGGAAAGCGTCACGGGCATGATATGCTGCACTGGCTGCTATTCTGTAACCCTATTGTCCTTGGGAGATCATCCCTTCCATCTACACTCCCTATCCAAGCTAACCTTATATCTTGTGTGTGTTCTCCCCCCCCTAATTATAATAATATCCATCCATCCAGAAACCGCTTAAACCTGTACAGGGTCGCGGTGAACCAGTGCCTATCCCAGAAGACACAAGGCACAAGGTAGGGATATACCCAGGATGGACGCCAGTCCACCACAGGGCACCAAGGCAATTTAGTCCTGATGCCCATTAACCTATGCAGCAGCATGCCTTTGGGCTGTGGAAGGAAACTGGAGTGCCCGGCAAAAACCCATGGGGACACTGGGAGAACATGCAAACTCCATTCAGAGAGGCCCCCGAGCCGGGATTCGAACCCAGTGCCTTCTTACTGTGAGGCGGCAGCGCAACTCACCGCGCCACCGTGCCACCTGCTTCAAAATATCGATATATTTCAATTAAATAGTTTATTCGTGTTTCTGGAATAACTTTTTGCAATCTAACTCTTTACGATGTAGTCTTCGGTTACCTGCCAAAATCGCAGTGTGAGGCGGTGTACCATTTCGCCTAATGACGACAGAAATAGTGCCTGAAGGTTTAGTTTAACGTATGCGTTTAGCGATCGTATTGTGTGTAAACAGCACTTACCCAAATTCTCCTTCACAAAGTAGGAGTCGTAGTAGTATTTCATCCCTTCGCCTACGATGTGCAGAAAACCTTCCAGCAATTCCATGAAGTTAGAGATTGCAGAGTACATCTGGAAGCAAAAGAATACGTACAAACACATTTCAAAACAATAATAGTTTACAGTGATGATGACCATCAAACACATTTTAAGATGCTAACTCGAAACGGATATTTCTCTGCAGACCAAATATGAGTCCTACAACATCACTGCAGACAAGTTCTGCAGGAATTGCGATTGTTTTATTGATTGAGAAATTATAGTTGCTCTTGAGAGCTGTTCTTTCAGAATAGCCGTGTCGAGCGCTCTCCCTCTCTCCCTCGCGACGTTTCGCCTCCCACGTTGGATGATGATGCTTCCAACCTGGGAGGCGAACCGTCGCAAAGGAGCAACGCTCCACACGGCTTTCTCAAAAGAGCAGCAGTTGAGAGCAATTCTGATACATCGAGCTGTGAAATCCTACATCAATAAAATCTCCATTCACATCAATGAGATTCTAGCACGGATTCCGCAATGGAAGATGAGCAGTATAATGGTGTTCTAGCGTGATTCTACTGTAAATCTAACTTTAGATAAGTGTCAGCTATGCTTAGCGTTACTTGAGATAAGCTCACCTAAGCAAGCAGCCAGAATGTTGATTCAGCTTATAATATGGCTAGAATCGCCATCAAATGCATTGCTGTGTATTGCTAATGCACAGTAATGCATCAAATTGGCCCAATTCCAGCCTGATTCTGACAGTAGACATATTACACAGGCACAGACCATAGATGTCGCTGGTAATTCCTCTCGAATTGCCAGACCACAAGGGCATTCTTGTCTCACCGGAAATCTGTGCCGTGTTCCGCATAATCCGACCTTCCCCAATTCCGCCAAACTGCTCCCGTTTGGAAGGCATCGAATTCTGTTTTAAGATTGGAATCATGAATCCAGACGAGGAATGTTGAAAATCGCTAGGCTCCAACGATGAATTGGTGGATCAGGGAAACCTCTACACGTTTCTGCAAAGGTGCTAAAGCCATAAACTTTCAAGATCTTCGGTTCAATAGCCAAATTCCAGGAAAAAAACCCCTTAGGCATGGAATAAATGTCAATAGTGCAATGAAAAAAGCTATTAATTTAAAAGGTTTTAACCAGCATGGACAGCCGTGCCATATAAAGGAGGTTTATAAGCCGAGAGGGATGTTGAACAAGCTTTTGTTCGTCTCATGGGTGTGAGATTTTCTCCCTCTGAATAACAATTATCATTGAAAAGGTGCTACAAACAGAACAGTCGTGAGATTATTCATCAGTGGTCCGGGCACTTGAGGGAATTATATTTTAATATCTGGTTGGTTATTTGCAGGAGCATTAAGATGAAGATGTTGCTTTGCAAAATATGAATTCGTTTATTTCAATAAATATGTATGACAAATATGTATGGCCCAATGTGCTGAATGTAACACCGGCATAAGTGAGTTTCTCCAGAGCAGAGGTTTTCCTACTATAGTTCAGCGCCGCGGCATTTGCCCTCTAAATAAACGCGCAAAGAATAGTAAATAAATAAATAGACAAGACACTACCTCATAGCTGTCTGTCCTCATAATAAAATAAAATAGCTAGCATGCATCCCATAAGTGCCACATCCTCCTGGGCCCTCATTCGACTAAAGCAATAGGTATTTAAGGATCTAAAGGGTCATCATCATCATCACAGTCAGAAACCGCTTAATCCTGTACAGGGTTGCGGTGAGCCAGAGCCTATCCCGGTAGAAACAGGGCACAAGGCAGGGCTAGAACGCCAGTCCATCACAGGGCACCGGGGGCAATTTAGTCAGCAGGCCAATTAACCTAGGCAGCAGCACGCCTTTGGACTGTAGGAGGAAACCGGAGCGCTTGGCGAAAACCCACGCGGACATGGAGAGAACATGCAAACGCCACACAGAAAGGCACCCGAGCCGGGATTCGAACCCGGGGCTTTCTTGCTGTGAGACGGCAGCATCACTCAGATCCAAAGTGTATATTCCCCAATTTGAATCGAAACAAATATATTGCATTTATAAAAACAAAAATCCGGACGTTCGCACGGTAGCGTTTCACTGTACGAGTTAGGTCACGCAAAAATACATGTCGTAAACCCGCCTCCACCCGACACAGCCAATCAGTAAAGGGTTGTCACATGACCTACCTCGTAAAAAGAGCTATACTATGGATAACATTGGTCACGAAAGCCTTCGTGTCGAACGAACGGCAGCGTTCGTTGCGGCGGCAGCACTCACGTCGGACGTGTCCTCCCAGTGCTCCCGGTGGATGTCCGCCACCAGGTTGCTGTACGACTGGAGCACATTCTGCGCCAACAACAAATACACCGCGCGCTGTCAGATGCATCAAAAGAAAACATTAAGTTGTATTGAAAATATCCTGCATTTCATCCGGCCGCTCTCGTAAGTGACAGCTGAAGGATGGAGTCATCAATCTTGGACTTTCAGTTACGGCGCTGCCCGGGTTTTATGGGAAAGGGAGAGGTGATGGAAGGCGAGCCGGAAGCTGCCCTCGTGCCGTTGTTTTTCAATTGATCCCAGTTTAGCTCCGAGTGTGCAATATGCTGAAACAACCAACCACCTTAGATATTGTTTTTCTGCCAAGATAGCAATTGAGGTGAATTGTTTTTTTTCCGCCCCCTCCAAAAAATGCAAAAACGGCGAACAAACGCGAGAACGGCGATGTTGTGAGCGGCGTTTAACCGACAGCTCCGAAAGTGACAAAGGTGTAAATGGTTATCATCCTCAGCCTGAAGCAAATCGGTTATCCCGCACTTTATCAAACACAGTATAGCACACGGGTAGTAATAAGGGAGGTGTGGGAACGTGGCAGAGACGGGGACACCTCACAGCTGTTGTGTACGGTTTAGCGAGCGCCCCGCTACGCTAAGTGTACGTGTCAAGAGCGAATGAGAAAAATGTCCACCGACTAAAGCTAACGGATGAAGTAATCGCCAAGCCTGCGCCTAATGGGGGCGTTACGTTTACAACACAGATGTGATTCACGGAAGCCCACCTAAACAGAATCCAAATCCAAAATTACTACCAAATAACTTGAAAACATTCTATCAAGCATTCCACGTGCCGCTTATACATAATTCAGGTGCTTGAACAGAGGTTTGTGAAATCGTCCAAAACTGGATTTCCTTTCAGAGCTTCCACGCCTTCAGAAACAGCCCAATCTTTATCCCAGATTGCAAGCTTTTTATCCAGTTGTTATATCTCAGCGATTGTTGATGGCGCTTGCTCGGATCAATGCGCTATCAATGCTGTGTTCCCCGGGGCTGTGTCTTGCCCTCACCCTTACCTCGTTCTTGTTAATGTTCTCCTTTTCCAAACAATCAATTCAGCCTTATGCTTAAGATACTGCACTTCATTGTATTTCCCCATTTAAGAGCCATGTAGAATGGATTTCAGTGCCTCTTTAGAGTAAAACCTTTCAAAGCCAGGCTAATCGGGGTGGGGCAGGGAACTCTCCCTCTTAGGATGGGTGAATAGCATGCTACAAATTGAGAAATGGTTAGCTCTAAACTATACAGCATTCACACGCGATAGGTACGATGTAACTAAATATACAGAATTATATATTATTTTGTATTGATTAATTAACTGACCAACAGTTTAAGCCAAGTCACTTACCATCATCATAAAGTAGAGCTAGACGGCTTAAGGTTCGCCTGATGTAAAAGGCTGGGTATATTTTCTGACAGCTGGAAGAATGTATTGTGCTTGTAAAGTCAACGTGAAAAATGACCGAGGGAGAGAGAATAAATAGACCATGGGATGCCCAAAGCAAGGGTTCACCAAATTACATACAGTTGATAAGCAGAAAGCTTTAGAACCGCTAGTGAAAACCAGCACTGGGGTCAAACCCAGCGCTTCAACGGTGCCAACTCAGCACGCTGACCTTTGAACCATGTGGCCACTTTGCTAATCAAGGGAAAAATATGTTAAGGTAGTCGAGTCAACGCAGTAATTATATACTTCTAGTTAATCGGAATAAAAACATTATAACCATCCCGCCATCCATTGTCAGAAACCGCTTAATGCTGTACAGGGTTGCAGTGAGCCGGAGCCTATCCCGGCAGACAAAGATACATTTGACGTCGGCGTTTAGGGATGGATGTGGCACCTGCATCTCGGGCGTTCATAAGAAGTCGCGATATTTTGTTCACTTTTAAAGCAATGTTAATAAAGCGTGGGCTTTGTAAAAGGGGTCAGACGATATCCTGCCTTAGCAGGGTGTGGATTTGAAACGAATGCATAGATAGATAGGTGTTTATTAGTACAGCTGAAAATGCCCAGTGAGCCTGCAAGCTCTGGAAGCGGGATTCCTGCGACACAACAAGCGTACGCACTGATAACTCGCACGAGAAGAGAAATCAATCTGACGTGTTAATGAAAGAACATATTTTTTTTTATCTCTCTTTTCCTTATTACATTTCAAGTGTGGTCGCGTCGTCGCACCATTTGACAAATTATTTTTCATTCGCGATGCTCACAGCGAGCAAATTACACAATTACACAATGTCGCACTGCAAGCAATTGTCAAAGAACATCCCCAGGGATTTTCAGAATTACTTATGACCCCCACATAGTTGCGCGAGCGTACGCGGTATAACTTTTTAACGGCCGTTAATGCAGGAATCCCGCATTCGATCCGTCTCGCTGGCACCCTCCCGCGGTGACAGACTCGACTGAACTGAACTACCGGACCGGCCTTGCATCAGGTGTCTCTCACACGGCGATAAGACACAAACAGTGTAATTCTCAGAACTAGAATCTGTTAAGGCTACACGGGGGATCTTTGTCTTTGCGTGGGCCCGGGCTCCCCCGTTGCCCCCCCGAAGAGCCGGCCGCCACGCGGCGCGACCCGCGTGGCGGAGCGCCCACCTGGATGTCGTCGCTGGACGGCTGGAAGGGCGCCCGCTGGAAGGTGTCGCTGACGTTGCGCAGGATCTCGAGCGCGGCGAGCACGTCGCCGCCGTACAGCACCTGTCCCTGCGACGCCTCGGCCAGGTCGCGGCTCGTCTGCGACAGCCCGTCCGGCAGCGACGGCGCCCGCAGCGCCTTGCGCCGGTGGCTCCGCAGCTGCGACACAGCGCGCGGGCGCGCCGGCGGCACGCTCACTACTACGACCGCGAGCGCCGTCGCGAACGCTCGCTCGCTCTCTCTCTTTTCAACGTTTCATTTCGTCGTTTCGATCGTTGACGGTTTCCGCGTGAGGAGGATGCCTCCAACGTGGGAGGCGAAATGGTGTGAACGAGAGAGGGGGCGCACTGGACACGGCTATCATGAAGGAACAGCTTTGAAAAGCAACTGTCAGGCATCGAGCCGTGAAAACCTACGCAGCTACATTCATTCATTGTCAGAAAATGCTTCCCCCTGTGCAGGGCCGTGGTGAGCTGGACCCTATTCCGGCAGACACAGAGCGCAAGGCAGAACTATATCTAGGATGGGACGTCAGTCTATCACAGGTCACCGGGGGCAATGTATTCAACAGGCCAATTAACCTGTGCAGCAGCATGTCTTTGGATTGTGGGAGGAAACCGGAGTGCCCGCCAAAAACCCACGCGGACACGGGGAGAACAGGCAAACTACCCACAGAAAGGCACCCGGGAATTCTTGCTGCGAGGGGGCAGCGCTACTCACCGCGCCACCGTGCCGCCCAACTCATGGCCCTGTTGGTATATTTTGCTGTTACAAAAAATTTGCAATTCCCCAGTTATTGAAATGTCAAAAACCATTTCACATTTTTTAAACTTAGTAATCCATACATGAAAAAAACCAATGAAGAGAGGAAATGAACCAATTAGTAGTTTAGGCAAAAACACAAACCCGACTCCCAATTCAAAAATCAAAGAGCAGCGTGCGTAGCGGCAGCTGGGTTTGCTGGCGAGCCGCATCGGAGGGAATCGCGGGTTCCATCCCCCGTCGACTCCGACACTCCGCGCGTGTCTGCGTCTCTCCCCGTTTGCAACCCTCCGACTCTGTTCAGCGTCGCGTCTAATTTGTCGATAACCTCCTCCTCCTCCTCCTATCGCACACAGCCACTCGCTCCGCAACGATCGTCCCGGCGGTGCAGGGTATGACTCAGCACCGCGTTATAAAACGTCAGCATGCACGGAGGCTGGCGCGTAAGCCCACGCGGACGCGTTGCATGCACCGGGCTACTGTTCTGGCGAGACGGAGTTTTTATTTTAGCTACGTACAACACCAGCAGCCATTGTTATCTGGAGTTGACCTTGGTATCACTTAGGACGACTCAGCATGTATGACTTGATATTTTTAAGTTAGGGCATTCAACATCAGCAATGTGAACACAAAGGCGAGTGTCCACATTCATAGAGACTGAAACCCATTGTGGTTTGAGTCTCTATGGTATCACTTAGGACCACGTGCGAACAAAACCTGCTCTCACAGTGAATAATGCCAGAAGAGGGATCTATGTTTTGGTGAAATATGCACACACGTCATGAGCAGATGTGCACATGATTGTACTTACCAGAGACCACATTCATGCGTGTGTCGATGTGTACCTGTGTGCGTGTGTGTGTGGGGAGCGGCAGTGTATTGGTAGGTCAGTGGTTAGGGGTAGGTCAGTGAATAGGGCGCTGGGCTTCAAACCTGGCCACCCGAGTTCGAATCCCGCTCACGGCCAACACCAGTTACGATTTTCTGAACCAGTCCTGGGCCTCCCCTAAGTCGACTCAGCCTCAAATGCGTACCTGGTGTGGTGTGTAAACATCGCCACTAAGGAGACAAAGGCGGCCGTGCGTTGTGCTGGCCACCCACCCTCTTGTGTGCCATGTCGCCCTTCATAGGTGCTCGCTAACTGCACTTGACCCTACAGTCTGTTAAGGCTACACGGGGGATCTTTCTCTTTGTCAGCTCGGGAATGTGAGCGAGCACTCAGGTAACTCTCACTCTCTACCGAGTGCACAGTCCCTTCATTACTCCCTCACTGCAAAGGGGCCTCTTATAGCGAGTGGCTGATGGCGGCTCCAGGATTCTTGGATGGGCGCGACAGCCGCTGATTTACCGCTGCTTCCCGCCACCGCAGCCTCGCACTCAGGCACGAGGCACAGTAGCAACGCTCATTGACAACGTGCCAATTCAAGTGCCAATTGGAGATAGAGCTTGCCTTCTGTCTTTCCGTTGCACATCGTGATTGTTTTTAAGGCGGGGACGGAGCGAGCCGCCGTCGCTTTGCGAAGAAGCTTACCGACTGGACCACTGTCTGCAGTTCCAGGGAGATGCACTTGGAAAAACTCGGATATTCCCAAAATGCCGTTCCGTTCTCAGATAATGAGCATTTCCTCGTCACCACACCTGCAAGGCAGTCATCGCTCGTTAAAAAATGATTGTCAACCGCGGTCGTCAAAATGAACGTTTAAACGATTATCCATCCGTCCATCCATCCATTTTCTAAACCGCTTGTCCTGGTGAGGGTCGCGGTGGCAGCAGTCCAAGGAGAGTGGACCAGATACCCCTTTCCTCAGCAACAGATTCCAGCTCTTCCTGGGGGATTCCCAGGCGTTAAACGATTAACCTAATTAAATAGTATAACCCATTCACAATTATCGCGCGGCAGCGAATGCACACATCTGCGGCATTACGTGCGGGATATCTCGCGCGGCTGCAGGGCTCGCGACGTCAGGATGACGCCGGGGCGACGCTTACCGTTGCACGGCCTCTCCTCCGCGCAACGTGCGAGAATCACAAATGAGACGAAATCAAAATTATGAAGACTCGTGCGAGCCAATAACGTCGATGATAAAAGGCGTTTCTACGCGGCAGCTTCGTCGCAAAGTATCCAGGAATTACCATAAAACAATGTACAGTGTTATCGGTCTCACATTACGTGTTCTGGAACGGATTAATATCGTAAGGCGAGGTCACCACTGTCCTTAATGAATATCCTTACGTCACCACTCTTAAGGGACGTGAGGACAAACAGATGCAACGCGCTGCCGTCGTGTCGCCTTCGTGTTGCCGGCGCCGTGTCGCCGGTGTCGCGTACCTGCGGCGTCGGGCGGACAGCGGCTCACGGCGACGCTGTGGGCCTCTGTCTCCTTCCACAGGATGGAAGCGCTCAGCTCCTCTGTGCACATCTCGTAGGGCTCTGCGTACGTCGCCCAACGGACAGCAAAACAGAGTTTACCAACTTCGTTACATGCGGCAAATACAATTCATAATCACCATCCTTCCATTTTATAAACCGCTTGTCCTGATGTGGGTCGCGGTGACAGCTCTTTAAGGAGGGTGGACCAGACATCCCTTAATCATCACGCAGGGTTATAATCACTCTCAAGGAAGTTAGGGCCCAGCAAGGGCGATCGCGGGACTTTGATTTTGCTATGGTTGATGTCCACAACAAGTGCTCGTTCAAGGCTGACTCACGACAGGAAGGGCACCGAATAAATGTAAAGTGTGCGCGCCTCTCGTATGAATGACTCTCACATTGGACCCCATTGGGATTCCACACTGATCTGATCTGACAGCAACGAAATGGAATCTCAATCATTCGATTCATCATGCATTCCGATGATTCCAAGGCAAGGTATTACGCAACACGGTATTACGTAATTTTTTGTATCTATTTCATTATGCGGTTGTTATTTAAGCTGAGCCTACGTTAACGGTTTCTGTTTATCAAACTCTTTTCAAATTATTTGGTAAAATGCTAGGGCATTGGCAGTGATGCACAAAGTGCAATTAACAAACAAACTCAACACATTACTAATAACACCGCGACCTTAAGCGAAATAAATAAATACATATATCCTCGGTGACCTTTCTGGCAACAGCCCTTTTTCATAGAGGGGGTAATAAAAGGTGGAGACAGCACTTTACACTGTGGGGCCTGAATTACAATTTTAAATTGTTTCTGATGACCAGTGCTTAACTTGCCCTGTGAATAGTTACCCAACATTAAATAATAGGCAACCCACAAAGCCTTCAATGATACAAATATATTCCTAAAACGAATTTACATTACAAGATAGTTTGTAATACAAAGCTGCTGATACATTGCATTGTGTGAATGTCATTTTCCAGTGAGCAAGAGGCACACTACAACCATCGATGCATTCCTGTGCAGTCACCATCTCAAAGGAAATAAATTGCCACACATTCCCGAAAACTCTTAAGGGGTAAAATTGTGAGGTGCACATTGAAGAAACTAAAATGAACAAAACTGAAAATGGCGAACACTCGCCGAGCACTCAATAATAAAGCTGTGCTTTCAGTGAAAACCAGGCGTTGTTCAACGGTATTCGGTTTGAATGAGGAGGCCTTCTCTCCTTTTTCTGATCTGGACATGGTGAAGGACATTCGTGCCACCGGAGGCTGTCGTACTCGCTAATGAAGTGATGAGTCACCAGTGAGGGCACGATGTTTGCACGGTGAGCCCATGCAATATTCATTCATTCATTGTCAGAAACCGCTTAATCCTGTACAGGGTTGTGGTGAGCCGGGTGGCCTATCCAGGCAGATACAGACCGCAAGGCAGGGCTATTCCCACGATAGGACGCCAGTCCATAACAGGGCACTGGGGACAATTTAGTCAGCAGGCCAATTAACCTATGCAGCAGCATGTCTTTGGATTGTGGGAGTGCCTCGCGAAAACCCACGCGGACACAGGAAGAACATGCAAACTCCACACAGAAAGGAACCCGAGCAGGGATTCGAACCCGGGACCTTCTTGCTGTGAGGCGGCAGCGCTACTCACCGCGCCACCCTGCCACTATCACGTAATGGGTTAAATGCCCCTTATTAGGGAATGAAGTAGAAAATACAATTTAAAATTCCCTCCAGCCAGAGATTAAACTGCAGACTTTCATAACTCAATGTAGGACGAGGAATGTGGTGTCCCCAAGTGCCACTGGATGTAAAGTACATAAAGATTTTGCAATACATTTCAGCGTGAGTGCAATTCACATTTATTTTTAACAGTTAAAAGGATCATTACCATTTCTAGTTATAAATAATTTGAAATGCCTTTTGAAAACTCGGCTAATACAAAACACATTTGATTCGTCAATCACGTTGTGAAGTAGTCTTAATTGGGTCACATTTCAACCCTTTGATGAGTCAATATGATCACCCACACAGATACAATGCTCTTCAATAAAGACTGGTTTGCTATTCAGAACCGAAGCAACCTTACAGAGCACTTGCACTCCCTAGCATGAATATCAATTAACTATGGGCAGGATTAACGTTGATTATCGGTGCTATTTAACTGTAATATAAATTTACCTTGAAACAAGAGCACAATCATTTCCAATATCCTGCCAGGAAATGCAAATGAGCACGCAAAAGATAGCTTACGTTTTCACGCTTCAACGAAAATATACCTCGCAAAAACAGCATTAAAATAGAATAGTATATATATTTCAAACGATACGATGAAGTGTCATAATGTTTTCGTGCTGCAATTATTTAAACATCTAAAAAAATACATGAAATATAGCAAGATGCATTTGTCCTTTAAATTATAATGCTAAAATGAATAATTAACAAGCACTGATAGAAAGCAATTTGTTAGATTTTTATGTTTTTTAATTAAAGTGTCCCGTGCAGTTATTTAGTAGCTGCGTGTAATTTTAATTATTTCTTTAAATCACACGGCATTAATTGCGACGGGGTGGTGCTCCCCGCTCACCCCCGGGTGTCACCGCAGGGTCGCCCCCGCGGCCTCCTCCCACGGGGAACCCGGACACAAGCCGGGTCGACGCGGAGCAGAATGGCACGATCCGTTTCCCCATTATCTCGCGCGGATTTGACCGTTAGTATGTCAAAAGAGTGGCAGAAGAAAGGCTTCCATCTCTGCATGAATTGCGCCACAGCCTTTGATAGGATGTTGCATAACGGAGGCGTCGTATTTTGCCGCGCGTAATGAGGCTGCGAGGCTTCCAGATTTCGAGCGTGCTGTGTTGTGTGATAATAATGATCAAAAACTGGCACAGGTAACTTCCACTGCGCTCACAACAAAACTCAGCCAGACACAGGGTGAGCTAAGATGAGGTAAGGCGTGCTGTAAAACCCTCCTACTGTCGGTGTTATCATGGACCTAGGGCCCCGAAAACATAATAATAAGAATGATGTCAATTATAATGCGTTCAAGATGCTTAACGCCTGATTATGCGTCGAACGTGCTAGGCGAAACGTTGCGAGGGAGCGAGGGGGTTCGCTCGACACGGCTATCCCGAAAGCACATCTCTGAAGAGCAATCATCACGAAGAAAACCTTGAAAACCTACATCGGTAGAAAGCGCACCTGGACATCTAGGGTGGGTGCAGTTGGCCGGCTCCTTGTCGGGCCCGGGGCAGAGGCTCCCGCCGTGGAACGGGCCCCAGCACCTGCGTTGCCGCCAGCGCAGGCCGAGGCCGCAGGTCACGGAGCAGTCTCCCCAGGCCGCCCACACGCCCCAGCGGCCGTGCACTGTCGCACAATCACGACAATCGCGACAGCCACAACAACCGCAGCGGCCGCGTTCCTCGCCGCGCCTTAAAAACCGCTCGCGCTCAGCCTCGAACGGGAGAGTCGCTCGCAAGGGCCGATCTGTTGGGAGTCGCTGGCTGAAAATGCCTTAGGTGTGGGAGGCGAAACGTCACGGCAGAGAGAGGAGGAACGCTCGATACGGCTATCCCCAAAGAGCGGCTCGTGAGACCAAATCTCATACGCCGAGCCGTGACAACCCACAACGATAGTTTTTAGCATCTTATTTTTATCTTGTGGGGATCTATGAAATGTACGTAACGTCATCATCATCATTGCCAGAAGCCGCTTAACCCTACACAGGGCCGCGGTGAGCCGGAACCTATCCCGGCAGACAGAGGGCGCAGGGCAGGGCTATACCGATGATCGGACGCCAGTCCATCACAGGGCTGTTACGTAACGTCATTATTATATTCTACGCATACGTCAAGGTCAATTTGCACAGAAAATATTCCGCGTATAAAGATCGCCCTATTTCACGCCATAATTACACACGTGAAGTGTATGGATTACATGTGTGCCACGTGCAATCCGAGCGTCCTAGCGATCGGGGCTTATGGGCACGCGCAACGCTTGTCTTCCCCGAGTCGGCTCGTCTGAAGCGCCAGCACCACATGTGCAATGTTTACGGGTTTTGCAAAACATTGGGGCTCGCGAGAATTGGAAACATTCTCGCGAAAGAAAGGGCGTGATGCATTTGCCGTCCCCGGGGGCCAGGAGACCGCGCTGCATTTAAAACACACCCTCTGAAGCCGTGACGCGTGACATCGCCGATGTTTTCAATGTTTTTGCTGCCGTCTCAAAGTTGCATCGACGTTTAATGCACCGGCCTCTTACAGACCTCGTCACAATATTACCAGCAAACTCCCAAACAACCGATTGTAGAATTCAGCTGAATTTAGCCGCTTAGAAATAAATGGCTGCTACCAATTACTAGTGGCAGTAATGTTTACCATTGCCTAACAGAATGTTTTTTCAGTCAAGCTTCGTAAAAACATGTTGTTTTAATATTAAACAAAAACTGTCACTGCGACCTTTTAACTATGACACAGTGTTTGCCTGCTGCTCATATTTCCTCTCCTTTGCATACTCTAAAATACTCCGACAAATCATTAGTATAACGGTGTCTGTATTTAGATCAAACCAGAGTAATTGAGAAAGCAGAAGACCAACACTAATGAACCATGCCTTTTGGGTCAATACTTCATTGCATATCTGCACTGCTGACATTTACGCGTTTCTGTACATCAATGCTTAAGACACACAGCTTCCAATAATTAGATCTGCTGCGTTTATGTTCTGGGGGTGTTGTGGGTTTTTGGATGTGTACACCCTTTGCCTCAATATATTTTTTTCCATCCTTAAATTACGAACATGCCAATGTACTTATGTAGATTTTCACGGCTCCATTCATGATGGTTGTTCTTCACAGCTGTTTTTTCGGGATAGAAGTGTCGAACGTTTCACCGCCCACGTTGGAAGCATCATCATGCGTGGCGCTTCCAACGTGGGAGGCGAAACGTCGCAAGAGAGAGAGAGATCACTCAGTGACACGGCTATCCCGAAAGAACAGCTCTGAAGAGCAACCGTTATGAATCGAGCCGTGAAAAACCTACATCAATACAAAGGCCGTGAGGTGGTGCTTGGCGGGTCGAGCGGCACCTGGGCACGGGTTGCTGTGGCAGCGCCTGCTCTCGGACCAGGCCCCAACGCACTCCGTGCCGCCGTAGATGGGCCCCACGCACTCGCGGCTCCGCTGCTGCGTCCCGTTCTCGCACGTGACGGAGCACGCGCTCCACTTGGACCAGTCGGCCCACTGCCCGTCTACTGTAGCGCACAACGTCGCGTTAGGGCAGCGCACACCGCGAGCGCACACCGCGGTCGCACTCCGCTCGCACTCGCCCCCGCGCCGCGGCCGCGCGGACCACGCCCGCGACACGGCTGCATCGCGTCGTATTGAAGCCGAACGTTTGTGATGCTGGAAGTTTACTTTTCTGCACGGTGACTAACACTGTTTTTCAATTCGTAATGGCTGGGAAACGGTGCACGGGGAGGAGAAATGTGACAAGTGATTAATTAGGAAATGCAAAACAACCGAAAGCCGTGTTACGGCGAAATGAAAGGTTTGAGCAACGCTATTGAAACAAATGAGAACCCGAAGAATTGCACACGCTTTCCATTTGCATTTTACAACATAATCATAGCGCTCGCTGCTTGCCTGCACGTCTTGGGAAATCGAGCGATGTCCTCTGTCTTTAATAAGAGAAAGTTATTTTATCTCGTGTGCAGAGATAGCTGATGCCTGACGGAGTCAAGGATAAGATACACGCGGAGGAGAACGCAATTTGGCTGTGAGCGCACAATCCTGTTAACATCGCACTTGGCCACCTTCGAGAAGCCCTCACACGATGACCTGCCCCGGCACGCCACGGGGAGGACAAACTGTTTTTATTCACACTTCCTGAAGAACATCCGTAAACAACAAAGTGCGGAGTTATATCATTGGTCATTAGTTGAGCGATAATTTGAAATTACAGTGAAGAAATGTAAAGATGCTTAAAAATGCGTCTGCCCCCTGCCTGGATTAAGGGGCATCGTTGCCGCAAGGGTTCCCCTGAAGGTAGATAGATAGTGGTTAATTATGACAGGAGAAAAATACCCAGTGAGCTTGCAAGCTCTTTACGGGATTCCTGCAACACAACAAACACGCTAAATGACAAAAATAAATAAAAATATAAAAATAACAACTTTTAACCAAACAAAAAACAACCATTTACACACAGCATTGCACATAATTGACAAAATAAATAGAAAAAAAATAAAAAAATACAGTCAAACATTGCGATGGATAAATATATATATGTAGCTTGTTGGACATTGAGAGGGAACAAGTGCAACATTTGCAACATTTCAAACACAAATGCAGATTTGCAATCACAACTAGGCAGAAATTTTAATTCTAATGGCATCGGAGGTTGCTCATCGAAGGTAGTAACTGTAGCTTCAAGCTCATGGCAATATTGTTCCAAAAACGTGGGCCAGCCGCCACAAAAGCTTTTCCCCATATCTTACCACAGAGTCTCTGTGTCTGGAGCCTCATCGCTCCGTAAAAAAACAAACAATCCCCAACGCTAACCGCTAACAAAACCTACCTAAAAAAAAAACCTTCCTCGCCGCTTGCCGGGCTAATGCCTAATCACATACGTGCCTTGGGCACCATTACACTTAAAGTTACTTAAAATAACCCGTTGTAAAAGCGCTCAACGCTTGGGAGACGGCCTAATGGGCTATGAACTATAACTGCAATGTATATGTATCGTACGGCGCGTTAACACATTGAGGCGTGTGCACAACGCCCGCCAGGGGCCAAGGGTTCCGACAAGAAGGCACTGGGCACTGTGTGTGTGTGGTGCACCAGCCTGGGCCTACATAGATACAGATGTTTATTATTACAGCAGAGAAATACCCAGCGAGCTTGCAAGCTCTTTACGGGATTCCTGCGACACAACAAACACGCGAATTGACAACAATTTTTTTTTTAACCAAACAAAACAAAACCAAATAACCATTTACACGCAGCATTGCGCATAATTTACCAAATCAATAAATAAAAATACAGTTACACGACCTCGTTCCACGTTGGAAGCATCATGAATGATGCCTCTAACGTGGGAGGCGAAACGTCGCTAGGGAGAGAGGGAGATCGCTCGACACGGCTTTCCAGAAAGAACAGCTCTGAAGAGCAACCATCATGAATCGAGCCGTGAAAATATACATCAATAAATTTCATAACTCATTACATGGCAAACCATAGCACACACCGGCCGCTTAGTCCCAAGGTGTGCCCGCTAACGTACTGCAAAACGTACGTGCTGAAAACGAAGAGGAAGACATAAAGCCAGATGGTGGAATACACGGAGGGAGAAAAACCACGAAGATCCTGCCTGTCAGATCGATTCTGTTAAAATACACTTTACAATAGAACCTGTGCTGCAAATAAAGCAAATAAATGGAGCTCCGTCGCGCGACCCCTGTGTTATGCACGCGATGCACATGACTACACTTTCTATTCCCTCAGACACAATGACATTGTGAGCAAATGCCCCTTCTACTCAATGCCGTTAAATTCAACACGAAGGCTTTGGTAACCAATGTTATCCATAGTTTAGCTCTTTTTATGGGTTAGGTCACGTAAAAAAAACAAGTGTCGTAAACCCGCCTCCACCCGACACAGCCAATTAAGTAAGGTTCGTCACGTGGACAAAACGTGCCGATTCTTTACTACTTCAGCACACCGGTATGCTGGAGAGCAAACCCACGACAGGTTCTTGCAAGAACCTTTGTTCCTGTTGAAGCTGATTGCTACTGTCAGCAATGCGTCGTACCTTCATTGGAATGTTGTGGGTACACTAATTGGCTGTGTCGGGTGGAGGCGGGTTTATGACACGTATTGTTTTTACGTGACCTAACACGGAGAAAGAGCTATACTATGGCCATTAGCTTCCGTTTGTGAAACGCTCAACTGAAGCTCAGCAAATGCCAAAGGCCTTCACTCACAAAACCTACATTATCCACACACTTCAGGGGCCCGCCCGAGTCATGAACCTGCATTAGCTGTTGTTCGGCTGACTACTGATGCTAAGACAGCCGTGTGCAGGCAACCGCAGGGGTAACGTCCGCATCGCGCGTTCCA
>JAZEWU010000011.1:3701239-3716548 GCA_036362915.1 Geotria australis | reverse complement strand
TCCCATTTTCTTACACAGCCCCTTGCATTTTCATTGAACTCCGCAAGGTCTTTTGAGCTGCTCTTTTGAGCTGCTCTTTTGAGCTGCTCATTCAGGCATACCCTGGGCAATGGGAAGACATCATGGCACATTCAACTCTACTCGGGAGACCGTATGTTGCCAATCTCTGAACACTGGTCTGTGTGAAGCGGTGGAAATGATGGAAGGATTCTGGCTCCGTTCGGCTCGACCTCCCCACAAGCCGTCCTGTCCTTGCAGAAATTCACCTTTTACGTGTCGGGCGATGGTTCCGTAGACGCGAGAATGATTCGTGAGCCTTGGGGTCATTGTCTGAAGAATTCACCGCTGCTGTTTCAAGGCATTATTCATAATGACGGTAGTGAGTGGTTTTTTCCCCGTATGCAGTCATTATTCTTCGTGGTGCATGGTACTCCTTTAACAATGTGTGCGTGGATAGAATTAATCTCAATTAGCAGAAGTTTTAAGCAGCTTCCACGTTTTCTGTTCAACTGGCTATAAATTATGAAACCATTCCGAGTGCTGCAAATGCAAATATTTAATGTGCGAAACTATTTTGAATAATACGTTTTTTGAAACAGCAAAACTTTTAGTTTTTCTGCTTTGTTTTCTTTGTTTATCCAATATCATTAACGTAACTGTGTATACACAGCACGGGGAAATAGACAGATGCTTGCAAAGTTGATCTTCTTCTTTGCGATTCTTCGAAGCACGATGGTCGATAAAACAGACAGATAAAATGCTGTATTATCCATTCATTCATTGTCAGAAACCGCTTAAACATGTACAAGATTGCGGTAAGCCAGAGCCTATCCCGGCAGACACAGGGCGCAAGGCAGGGCTACACCCAGGATGGGAAGCCAGTACATCACAGGGCACCGGGGGCAATTTAGGCAGCAGACCAATTAACCTATGCAGCAGCATGTCTTTGGACTGTATACAAATGACAACTGTACCGATGTAGGTTTTCACGGCTCGCCACGTTTCGCCTGTCAAATGATGCTTCCAACGTGGGAGGCGAAACGTTGCGAGGGAGAGAGGGAGATCGCTCGACTCAGCTATCCCAAAAGAACAGCTCTGAAGAGCAACGAAAATGACAACTGTCTATGATTATCCGTGGCAGAGAAACAGGTTCTGCAGTCCAGTAATCTGATTCGAATTGATTGGCAGACCCATGATGCATCATGGTTATCAGTACCCGCTTAATTCTATACAGGGTCATGGGGGCAAAGCCTATCCCTGCAGACTGGGCACCAGGGGCAATTTAGTCAGCAGGCTAATTAACCTAGGTAACAGAATGTCTTTGGGTCGTGGGAGGAAACCGGAGTACCTGGCGAAAACCCACGCAGACGTTGGGGGAACATGCAAACTCGACACAGAAAGGCACCCGAACTGGAAATCGAACGCTCAAATCATTTCGCCACCGCGCCGGCCACTCACGGTGAAAACCACTGAAGGATGCGGGTGCTCACCAGGGCAGAGGGCGATGTTGCAAACCTTGGTCTGGTTGTAGGGCCCCTCGCAGGGGTTCCCCCCGTGCTGCGGCACGGAGCAGTGGCGCATGCGGGTGCGCAGCCCGCGGCCACACGTGTACGAGCACAGGGACCAGGGCGACCATTCGCCCCACACTCCGTGCACTGCCGCACACACACCACACACACACACACCCCACACACACACACACAGTGATCACTACTCACGCTTCATGCACCGCACACACACAGGGACCGCACACTTCCTCCAATAACAAAAGACCAAGATCCCCCGTATAGCCTGAACAGACGGTAGGGTCAAGTGCCGTTAGCGAGCACCTATTAAGGTCGACACGGCAAACGATGGGGTGGGTGACCAGCACCACGCCCGGCCGCCTTTGTATCCCTAGTGGCGATGTTTACACACCGCACTAGGTACTAATTTGAGGCTGAGTCGACCTAGGGGAGGCGCAGGACCGGTTCAGAAAATCGTTTACTAGTGTTAGCCGTGAGCGGGATTAGAACTCGGGTCGCCAAATTTGTAGCCCAGCGCGCTTACCACTGAGCCACCGCTTCCTCCATACAGTACCGCACACACATAATGCCACTGCCATCAGTTGTGTTTGGACCAAGGTCAAAACAAGAACTGATTTATGGGGCTCCAAAATGTTTTAGTTGACACTAACATTGCTACAATTAGACAATGAAAATATGTACAGTATATTGTAATCACTCTCGCACTAGAAAACTACATTTCCACTGCAGATTATTCCGTTTAATTGACTTGGAAAATTATTTAACTAATTGGAAAATGCAATTATGTTCAAGAGTCAAAACTCACCATGCCATCATATAATTAATAAAACCCCATGACAATCAGAACATAAAACAAGGAACAATATGCGTTGTTAAACACAAGGCAAACGAAATCATCACACAGGGTGGTCCAGATGTCTTGTGACCGCCATTTAACTCACTATGGGGATTTGCTCAACAATGTGTCTCAAAAGATAGCTACGGAACAACGGAGGAACTGAAGGAGGCTGTGAAGAGTGCATTTACTCATGTAGAGCTAGTGAGGTCGTGTAACATTTCTCAGACGGCACGTGCCGTCGAATCACCCTGTGCAAAGTAAATGTTGGTTCTCATACACACTTACTGGCCCCTAAAGAAGAACATCGTTCATATTTACAATTATGATATTACACACCGATTGGTATGTGAAAATACTACGTTTTAGACAAGGGTGGATTTGGACAAAAAATCACTATGGGAGCACACCTCGGTCCGCGTCCCCTCTCTATCGGAGGTCTGGGTGTCCAGAACACGTTGAGTTTATGAGAACACGTTAAGTTTACGAGAACACATTTCCTGCATTTTTGTGACTTCCGAGAAACAAATTAACCATCCAAACATAAGACCACGAAAGTCTAATACGTTACATCCATCTATTGTCAGAAACCGCTTAATCTTGTACAGGGTCGCGGTGAGCCGGAGATTATCTTGGGAGACACAGGGCGCAAGGCAGGGCGATACCCATTACGGGACGCTAGTCTATCACAGGGCAGCATCATTGCATCAGGAGTTTTCACTTTGGAACAGTCTTCCGGTGCATTCCCTCCCAGTTCCTGCCGTAGTTCAATCGCATTGACCGGAGCTCACGAGACGTCTGGACCGAGTGCCCGTAGCCGCTGAGCTAGGGGAGCGGTGAGCGAGCGACCGCGACGAAACGGCGATGGTGGCGTGTGTGCGCGTGTGGGGACCGGTGGCTCAGTGGTCGGCGCGCTGGGTTACAAACCTGGCAACCCGAGTTCGAACCCCGCTCACGGCCAACACCAGTGAGGATTTTCCGAACCGCTCCTGGGCCTCCCCTAGGTGGACCCAGCCTCAAATGAGCACCTAGTGCGTTGTGTAAACATTGCCACTAGGGAGAGAAAGGCGGCCGGGCGTGCTGCTGGTCACCCCCCTCTTCATGCGCCGTGTTCGACCTTCATAGGTGCTCGCTAACCGCAGTTGACCCGAGCGGGTGCGTGCGTCTGTGTGCGTGCGCGCGCCTCACCGGGACACACGGAGGAGCTGTCGCAGACGCGTATCTCGCGGAGCGGCCCGGAGCAGGCGGCGGGGGAGCGTGGCGGCGCGGCGCACAGGCGGGCGCGCAACTGCGAGCCCTCGCCGCACGACGACGAGCACACGCTCCACTCCGACCACTCCTCGCCCGCGCCGTCGCCGCCTGCGCCGCGGACACGCGCGCGCACGCGTCACAGGTGTTGGCCGTGAGCGGGATTCGAACGCGCGCTAACCACTGGGATACCGCTCCCCGTACACGCACGCGCACGCCGCGTCCCCACCGCGTGTCGCCGTCGCGCAGGGCTGCTCAACCTCCCGCAGCCCGGGGCCCACGTCACCCGCGGGCCGCTAGGTGGCGCTCGAAGGTTGAGACAGACTCCCGGGGGCGAGCGCTGTCAGTGAGCAGCAGCCATGTCAGGGACGGCACGGCGCACGAGGGGGTTGGGTGGCCGGCACCGCGCCCGGCCGCTCTCGGCTCCCCTCCGGTGATGTCTATACACTGCACCGGCTACTAATTTAAGTACTGAACCGAAAGATCGGAGGGCACATGGCCAGTTCAGATACGTGTCGGAGATATTGGTCGTGAGCAGGAAGCGAACTCATAGCGCAGTGCGCTGTGCGCTGTGCCACCGCTCCGCGCCACCTGTGCCGCACACAGCACCGTCTGCTGTTCATCGCCCGAGCGTGTGGAGGCTCGGGTGAGTCTCGAGGGTCGAGCGTGCTGGAAGGAGGGGGTGACACGCGCACTGACGCCAACATGCTGCCAAGTGCATCACTCAGCACAGGTCGCCGGTTCCATCCCCTGGTGCGGGATTAGAAATCACTAGCAGAGTACTCGCCCTACGGGTGATGGTTCCAGGCGTGGAACAGGTTCTTCTGATGTCAGGATAAAGGCAGAAGAGTACAAAAGTGGGAATTTTAAGCTGTAACAGTGTTAACCTTTCAGAAGAGTAATCATCCATACATCCATTGCCAGAAACCGCTTAATCCTGCGCACGGTCGCGGTGAGCTGGAGCTTATCCCAGCAGATACAGGGCGCAAGGCAGGGATATACCCTTGTCGGAACGCCAGTCCATCACAAGACACCGGGGGCAATTTAGTCCGCAGACCAATTAACCTATGCAGCAGCATGTATTTGGACTGTGGGAGGAAATCGGAGTACCCAGCGAAAACCCACGCGGACACGCGGAGAACATGCTAAGTCCGTGGAAGAGTAGGCCAACCACTATCCAAGGCGTGGAGGCCCTTCTGCCAGCAGTCATGCAGGGAATCAATATCAGGACTGCAAATTTCCCTACATCGCTCAAGACCGTTTCCTTAACTCCGCTACTAAGCTTATCATTATTCAACGCAGGGTGTCATGGTGGAAAAATATTAAATTAAAGAATATTCGGGTTGTCTTGTGTTTAACAGCACATTTATATTGTTTCTTGTTTCATTTAACATCTCATTTGTACAGTTTTGCTCGCGTCATTACCCTCAATGTAATTTTGAAATATAATTTGCATATACTGTATTAGAATTGTTCTAAAGAGCCGCTCTCTCGTCACAGCAAATACAAACCGATTCTCGCATGACCGACTTTATACGGTCATCGCAAGCGTAAGCATCCGTATTAATCGATGCATCAACACGTAATGACATCGCTCCGTATCGAATCCGCGACCGCCGTCAGCCCGTTCATAACCCGTTACCCGCCCGAGCAAACCCAACACTCAACGAGCGCGAGGACGAACGAGGGACATTTATCCGAGACGGAAAACGGGAGCGTTGCAAAAACGTCAGACGCTGCGTTTCGGTCACTTTCCCCCCCGATAGTCGAGCGAGCGCCGCGAGGGGTAAATGACGGGATAACGCGCGTTACCGCGGGGCTGGCGGCTAGCGAGATCTTATAAACACCAAAGGTGTCCAGTTAAGAGAGCTGAACTAGACGTGCTGAAGTTAGACGAGAACATTCATAACGTGACCGGTTATTTGTTTTGTTGTGCGGTCACGCGGAGACCGTCAACTCACCAAACTTTCATTCGTTGTCAAAAACCGCTTACTCCTGTACAGGTTCGCAGTGAGCCAGAGCCTATCCTCGCAGGCACAGGGCACAAGGCAGGGCTATACCCAGGATAGGATGCCAGTCGATCACAGGGCACCCCAGGCAATTTAGTCAGCAGGCCAATTAACCTATGCAGTAGCATGTATTTTGACTGTGGGAGGAAACCCGAGTGCCCAGCGAAAACCCACACGGACACGGGGAGAACATGCAAACTCCACACAGAAAGGCACCCGGGCCAGGATTCGAACGCGGGTGCTTTTTGCTGCGAGGCGGCAGCACTACTCACCGCGCCACCATGCCGCCCAACTCGCCAAACTTCGATTTCAACCACGAGCGGGTGCCAGGATTCAAACCCAGGGTGTCGGCAGTGGCGGCTCAACGCTCGGACCACATTGGTCCCCGTGCCACTCCACTCCATTTATCCCCTTAAATCGTGAGATCTATTAGCTGCAGGGCCTTGATTGGGACGCTGATGAAGAGTCCGCGGCCGATAGCGCGACCTCGAGCCGCTCGTTACTTCACGGCGCCTGCGGTGCGACTCAATTTTCCAAAACAGTTAAAATACGAGTTAATCTGCGATCGTTCCCACGACTTAGCCCGCATCGCGTGGTCAACGAAGGTCGCTCGCGTCACTCCGCCCTCCCCCCCGGCCTCGCCTCGCCGCTCTGCAAGCGGACGCGAGGCGAGCGCGCCATTCTCCGCGCTCGTTTATGATCGGAGTGAGAACGCATTAAATATTGATGAAGGCCGCTCGGACACACACGCACGGACGCACGGACGGCAGCATGGCTCAGACATAGGAGGCCCGCGCTCGCGCCAACCTCCGTCTGGGTCAGCTGGAGACGCAGAGGTGAAAGTAAGCCGGCGCGGTCCGGTGCGGCGTATCGACAAGTGGACGAAGCGTTCGGCACGCTGCAGGCGGAAAGCGGGGTTGCCATTCGACCGCATCGGTAAGAGGTAGGAGTTGCGCTCCGGCTCACCGCTGGGTCGACGCGAGGTGCCAAGCGCGGTGTCGGTGCGATGAGCGCTGCGGGCGTTCCGCCGATGGAGGGAGCGCGACCCTTTGCCCCATACCTCCAACTCGCTCACGTTATTATCAAAATCAGGCCATGTTGAGAGGAGAGGTAACGGTGCTAACTCCGCAATTGCTCGCTCAGGCAACTGCTGACAAAAAGTCCTCCACTTGAGGGAATTCGAGAGAGCTCCTCTCAAGGAGATGCGGTGTATTTCGAGGGAGCTCTTCCTGGCTCCATGTACGAGAACTGCTCTCGAGAGCTGCGTGTCATCTCCCACGTTGGAGGGTAATGTGCAGGCTTCATCAAGCCTCATCAGGCTTCATTAGCTATCATAAAATCACAGTCCATCCATGCATTATCAGAAACCGCTTAATCCTGCACAGGGTCGCGGTGAGCCGGAGCCTATCACGGCAGACACAGGGCGCAAGGCATGGCAATACCCAGGATGGGACGCCAGTCCATCACAGGGCACTGGGAGCAATTTAGTCCGCAGCCCAATTCACCTTTGGAATGTAGGAGGAAACCAGAGTGCCCGGCGAAAACCCACGCGGACACAGGGAGAACATGCAAACTCCACACAGAAAGGCATTCGAAGCCTGGGAATAATTCTGCACTCCTGCTCTACACGACTAAGTGAATAATGCATCTGTGGTGTCGCGGGCTGCTGTCACCGCGCGCAGTGATTGTCGCGCGACACGGGGGCACACGGCACATCGCCCGCGACAGAGAAGATCCTTCCCCAGCACTCCGACCGCCACTCCATCACAGACACGGCCTGACCACACGCACACACACCTCGCATTCTGCTCTGCCTGATTACCGTCCAGATTCATTGGCGTTTGCCTTCGGCCAAGCATCACGCGAAGGAACGATACGCAGCCGGACAATTGAAACAAATGACTCGCTTGCCGTTAAAATAAAAAAACAAGTCATCGCTGAATCACTCTGCAACCCGCGTTCGCGAGCGTCGACCGCGACCACGGCGGTAACCGCGACCGCCATGGTAACCGCAACCGCCATGGTAACCGCAGCAGCTGCGTTGGCAGTCAGCGGCAGCAGGTTTTAATAATAACTTTACATTTACAACGCGCACATATTCATTCAATGTCGCAGATAATCATGCGACGAGAGAACGACTCGGAGGCGCGAGGAAAGCGCAGAGAGGCGGAGGAGGCAGCCAGGCGTTTAGCCGGCGCCAACGTATTGCCACGCATTGCTATCGGCCAATTAAGCAATGAGTTTTTTTTAAGTTGTGGGAAGAAACCGGAAAAATTGAAGGAAATCCACG
Source organism: Geotria australis (assembly GCA_036362915.1). NCBI lineage: Eukaryota > Metazoa > Chordata > Hyperoartia > Petromyzontiformes > Geotriidae > Geotria > Geotria australis. Next base: position 3,708,640 of record JAZEWU010000011.1, on the reverse strand, counting down.
CAGAACAGGGGGAGAGAACATACAAACTCCACACAGAAAGGCGCCCAAGGCGGGAATCAAACCGTCGCGGGCAAGATATTTTTTTCTGTGAGGCGCAGATGTTACCACTGCATAGACACACTGCCGCCCGGGGGTGGGATTGCGCGGGAACGCGCGGGGACGCCGTTCCCACAGTGACAATCCCAGAGGGATTGCGATAGGTGTTCATGCTCTTACATTTGTTCAATGTTCAAAACTAGCGAAGACAGCTGCAGTCTATGGGTTGTTTCGTTGTTTCATTTCCACTGCAGGTCGCGTGTAGTCATGCAGAATCCGAATATCGACTGGAATCGAGCCCGTGCTCCTAAATAAAAAATAAACAAACAGCATAGTGACAAAATGGATTCCTTCTCTGCTGCAGGCCATCCATAAGATCCAGCAATAATCATCAGGCGCCTCAAGCTGTCACCTCAATGGCAATATTACCCATCCCAGGCAGTCATTACCGGCTGCCAGTCTTCCTTTGATCTCACTGAATGCCTTTCTCCCACACATCACGAGTGCTCTCTTCAATCCACTTGTCATTGTCTTTAATTAAAGCCACGCTCATGCTCCGCTGATTAATGTGGATGCGTCTCGTCATTTGTTAACTCCCTCTTTGTAGTCACGGCTTTTTCTCAATGCCACTGGTTACTCTCCACATCACAGAGGCTGCACAAGAAAGGTTAATTTAAGGTAACATCACGGCACTTATACGTACATGATATCACATACATCTTATTTGACTATGGAACATTCACATCGCTATCCTAAACACTTGATCCCGGATGAGTGTGTAGCGATAAACCGCGAACATTCAGCGACCTTCCCAGTGTCCATCCATCCATTTTCTAAACCGCTTGTCCTGCTGAGGGTCGCGGTGGCAGCAGTCCAAGGAGAGTGGACCAGACATCCCTTTCCTCAGCAACAGATTCCACCTCTTCCTGGGGGATTCCCAGGCGTTCTCAGGCCAGACGAAGGATATAATCCCTCCAGCGTGTCCTGGGTCGGCCTCTAGGTCTCCGCCCAGTGGGCCGTGCCTGGTAGACTTCCCGGGGGAGCCTTCCAGGGAGCATCCTTACCAGTTGCCCGAACCACCTCATCATCTCCCAGGGATTCCCAAAACAAATCTCAATACCCACAAGCGTAAACAGTGTAGGCTGGGTGATCACTCGTTATTGCTGATTACACATCTGCCATTCACGCTCGTGTAACGGCCCGCGGCAGCGCGGAATGCTGGTGTGACGTCCCACCAGATGTCAAACTCCGAGTTTACCCCGCCTGCATGCTCGGTGAAATCACTCGACCTTTAGATTTTATCCTGTGAAGGATATATCCGCGTGGGTTTTTGCCGGGCACTCCGGTTTCCTCCCATAGTCCAAAGATACGCTGCTGCATAGGTTAATTGGCCTGCAGACTAAATTTCGCCTGGTGCCCTGTGATGGACTGGCATCCCATCCTGGGTATAGCCTTGCCTTGTGCCCTGTGTCTGCCGGAATAGGATCCGGCTCACCACAACCCTGTACAGGATGAAGCGTTTTCTGACAATGAATGAATGAATTACTATTATTGAATAAGGAGAGTGGTGGGGATGAGAGTGGTGGCGATGGGACGCTTGAGTAACGGAAATGACGTAACCGGGGCCACTTCTGCTAAAAGGACTCGAGCACCTCCTGCAATCGTGGCACTCGAGTGGGTTTGCAGCGCTCCAGCTGGGACATTTCACACCTTTCACAATTCCGCACGTTTGCAGCAGCGCGCGTTTTGCCGTCCCTCCAGAGTGGTTCGTTTGGCTACTATTAGAGCTGTCATAGAAAATCGATGTGCAGTTTGCCGAGGTTTGATTTGCTAGAAATGCGCATGAAGTCGTTTTCAATTAACAATACATGGTTCTGATGTAGGTCTTCACGCCTCGATTCACGATGGTTGCTCTTCAGAGCTGTTCTTTCGGGATGGCCATGTCGAGCGACCTCCCTCTCTCTCCTCGCGACGTTTCGACGCTCACGTTGAAAGGATCATCAGGATTTAACACGAAGGCTTTCATGACCAATGTTACCAATAGTCCAGCTCTTTTTACAACACCTATAATGTACCTTCGTTATAGGTATTGTGGGCTCGCTAAAAGCGGGTTTACGACACTTGTACACTTTTATATGTGACCTAACTCATAAAAAGAGCTAGACTAGGTTCATCAGGATGTTGATGCTATCCCGAAAGAACGGCTCTGAAGAGCAACCATCAATACATGATTTCTTTTCATGAAACCCTATTCACGTAAAAGTGGAGTTTAACTCGGAGAGTGTGGACAGTCTGTCCTTTGACAGAAAGTACGGCTGCATCTTGCCCGGTCGGCACGCGGCTCCCTGGGGCACGTGATGAGGACCAGTCCACGAGGAGCACACGCCGGGTGCCGCGCGGTCCTTACGAAGCGTTTACGCACAGACCGCACGAGTAGACGCATTCAACTCCACCGTCTAGACCCCCTGGCCCCTCCGCAGTCCAAAGACATGCTGCTGCGTAGGTTAATTGGCGTGCGGAATAAATTGCCGCCGGTGCCCTGCGATGGACTGGTGTCCTATCCTGGGAATAGCCCTGCCTCGCACCCTGTATCTGCTGGGATAGGCTCCAGCTCACTGCAACCCTGTAAAAGATTAAGTGGTTTCTGACAATGAGTGAATTAGTTATCTGCTTAGCCGCAATCATCAACATTTTCTTTTCTTTAATACGTACTTTCATCTTACAAATAGACTAAAAAGCACCTGTAGATAATTAAATTAACCCTGCTATCTTTTTTTTCTGCGTGATTATTCATGAAATGTGTAGCTATTTCGGTGAATGAGATTAAATCTGCACGATCCTCATGTTCGAATGAGCAGCATACGGGGCGGTGCATACAAACAACGAGGGATTCGGTGAAACTCCTGACACTGAGAGCACGATTAAAGGCATGTGTATTGATGTGGGTTCGATTTTTTTTCTTTTGGGATAGCCATGTCGAGAGAGGAGGAACACTCAACACGGCTGCTCCGGAAGAGCAGCTCTTAAGAGCAATTCTCATTGGGCGGCAGGGTGGCGCAGTGGTAACATTCGCGCCTCACAGAGAGAATGGTCTTGACCGAGGCTGTTCGATTCCTGCCTTGGGCGCATTTCTGTGTGGAGTTTGTGTGTTCTCCCCCTGTTCTGCGTGGGTTTCCTCCGGGTTCTCCGGTTTCCCCCCACAACTTAAAAAAACACTCATTAATTAGTTGGCCGAAAAACACCATAATATATAGGAAGTAGTGTGTGGCAATATGGCGCTGGCAAACCGACTGGCTGCCTCCTCCACCTCTCTGCACTTTCCTCGCGCCTCTGAGTCGTTCTCTCGTCGAATTAATACCTTTTACATTGAATGCATATGTGCGCGTTATAAATGTAAAATTATTATTGTTATTTAAGGTATATTTAGGATTTTAAACATAAATCGCAAATGTTTGATATTCGGATAGATAGATAGATATAGATAGATGTTTATCATTTCAGCAGAAAAATAGCCAGTGAGCTTGCAAGCTCTTTACAGGATTCCTGCGACACAACAAACACGTAAAAAAAACCCTCAAATAAATAATTTATAACTAACACATTAAGCAAACAAAAAACAAAAATAACCATTTACACAGCATTCTCAGATTAAAGTGGAAATAAGAGCTAAATTAAAGCATGTTTATGGGATTCAGTTGTTCGAGGCCGAGCTGAAAGACAACGATGTCCAGACAACGATGTCCAGAGGCTGACCATCGTGCTTCGAAGAATCGCAAAGAAGAAGAAGTTACAATTCCCAGGAAGTGTCAAATGAAGATAGGCTTACGATTTGTATGTTAAGGCAAACCGTGTGGAGCTTAAACACCGTTGCTATTGCTGTAAAATGGGGTCACACGGAAGGTGAGACGCAGAGGCAATTGGAGCTACAGGGTGTAATTAAACAGGCGCTAACCCAGAGATCACCTTAAATGTATTCATCAACACCTATTAGGATAATGCACTCTCTAACTGCACCGGCAAGGATATAATCGGCATTATGGGCTCAGGGAAACTTGCGCAAGAAAGTTACTAAAACCCATCAATGGTGTGTGTGGGGCAGATCATTCCCACAATACCATTGGCTGATGTGTTGATGTGTGGAATCTGCTTCGTCAACACGGTACCTTCCCTGCCGAGCACCACCTGAAAAGCTGCCCCGATTTGGGAGCGGGGAAATTAGCAGCCCGTGCTGTTGTGATTTGTAAATGAAGGTGACAATGCACCACGACCCCTGTGATGGACTGGCGTCCTATGCTTGGGTATACCCCTGCCTTGCACCCTGTGTCTGCCGGAATAGGGTCCGGCTCACCGCGACCCTGTAATCTGTACAGGATTTGGCGGTTTCTGATAATGAGATGAGAGGAAACAGAGCCATGGTGCAATGGACATCTATAAAAATAAAATATCCAACCACGAACTGTCTCAACGTTCGCTTGCTCTCTCACCCCTGAAATACAACGATCCCGACTGCCACTCCCATGGATCTTCTTATGATCCATAACAACAATAACCGCCGTTCGGCACTAAATGGCGGTGACGTCACCACAGCGCCTGTGCCAGGCCAGGTGCACCTTGAGGCTATCAGTGTCGAAGGCTCACTGACAGGAAATCGTGGGACAGACCCAGGTGCCATTGGCTGCTTCACTGCGCTCCCCACCGTGCCATAACACACTCGCATCTCCAGGTGTGCGCGTGTGTGCGTGCGTGCGCGTGTGTGACCCGCGGGCAAAGTAAAATCCTGGCGGTGTTTTTCTTTAGTGGCCCTGAGTCGGCAGTAGAACGCACCTATGGCCGCGTACGTCTGTAGCGGACAACGGTTGGCTTCGCGCAAAGAAGCGGCATTACTCATTATAGCGACCCCAGACGGTTGGCCACTTAAGGGATTGTTGTTTGTTGCTATGTGGCGTGTAAGTGCCTGCATGCTATCAGCATGTGCCACACGCTCTGGGAGCACAGGTGCTGCCGCGGCAAACCCCGCTTGGCGGAGACGGGAACCTCGTGCCCTCCCATCTCGGCGAAACTCTGGAAACAACAGACGGCCGCTACAGATGGCGGTGTGGACTCTTCAAACGTTCGCTCGGGAGCACAGGCTGCCAATCCACTGGTGCGAGACAAACCGGTGCCACCGGTAGGAATGCAGGAGGTCGGGCGTGCGAGGCTGCAGCTGCGGGCAGTCCGAGCCACGATCGCGATGACGAGAGTCTGGTAAAACGGTCGCGCATCTTGCAGTCAATTAATTTCGTTGATCCATCCCTGGGGCGGCACGGCGGCGCGGCGAGTAGTGCCCAGGAATTGGTTTGTATCGAGATCTCATACCGGTATCGCGTTGACATTCATCACACTGTAATGCACCGTTTTGATAACCAGACATCGTGCTGATTGAGAGACATGTGTGGCTAATTCTTGATGATGCTGATTGTAACCACGAGGGAAACGTCGCACTTGATTGTAAGCATTGTGGGTCTGCTCTCTAACACACCGGAGTGCTGCAGGAGTAACACACCGAACGTTCTGTTCACGTGACAACATCACTAATGAAAGTGGGCGTGCGACACATTTACATAGGCGCCATCAAACCCGAAAACGCTTCATCGCAGAAATACGTCTCGTTTCGAACGGTGAGAAAAGTGGCCACCCGAGCGTTCTTACAGCTACGGCTGTCGTCAAGATCCTCGAAGGGTGGCTATGGGGAGCGGTGGCTCGACGGTTAGCGCGCTGGGCTACAAACCTGGCGGCCCGAGTTCGAAAACAGCTCTCGGCCAACACCAGTGACGATTTTCTCAACCGGTCATGGGCCTCCCCTAGATCAACTCAGCCTCAAATGAGAACCTATTGCAATCTGTAAATATTTCCACTAGGGAGACAAAGGCGGCCGGGCATTTTGTTGGTCACCCACCCCTTCCTGTGCCGTGTCGACCTTCACAGGTGCTCGCTAACTGCACTTGACCCATGTCTGCGTGGGTTTTCGCCGGGCACTCCGGTGTTCTCCCACAGTCCAAAGACATGCTGCTGCATATGTTAATTGGCCTGCGGACTAAATTGCCCCCGGTGCCCTGTTGTCTGCCTGGCGTCTTATCACGAGCATAGCCCTGCCTTGCGCTCTGTGTCTGCCGGGATATGCTCCGGCTCACCGCAACCCTATATAGGATTAAGCGGTTTCTGACAATGGATGGACGGGGGATCTTTGTCTATGGAGGGGGCGGCGACTCACTGTGGCACTTGTGCTTGTTGCACTCGCGGCCCTGCTCGGCATTGCCCGGGCAGAACGGGGCTCCTCCGTGCTGGGCCGGGAGGCAGGTGCGGATCCGCAGCTGGATGCCGCCCGAGCAGGTGCGCGAACACGGGCTCCACGGCGACCAGGCGCTCCACCTGGATTCTGGAGGAACATCGCAGGGTGATCGCGGGCACGCCAGCGGGGCGTGCGTCAACGAGACATGTCGGCAAGTCACGATACATGTCTCGCGATCCGAGATTGTTTACGGTTTTCTAACAGCGACGGGCGACGTACAGGTGATAATGATGAGACGGAGCGATGTTTACAGGCACAAAATAAAAATTTGCCACACACAAGCAAATAGCCTTGTCAGATTGGAAAACATTCAATGGCTAAGCAAATAACAATAAGAGTTACGTAACTATTAGGGTATTTTACTGCTATTGAAAAGGATGATCCTCTGACCCAGGTCAAAACAAGCAGTCAAATGTATCACCTTGAAAATCCAAACACGAAAAGGAAAGGAAAGCAACGGGAGAAAAGATAACAAAGTATTAAGATATCTACGCCTGCCTGTGCCAAGATGTGCCATTGTACTTGTAAATAACATGCAGGAATGTTTGATAACTCCATCCTAGGGAGCACTGCCAATACCGGAGAGAGGGGCAAGACAACCTCAAGATAATATTCATTTATTTTCTGGGGAAAAGAAATTGCCTCCTCGAAAAGCTCTGGCTGTGCTCGTATTTGCTCACCCAAAATAAATGCTGCCTTTTCTTATGATGGCTCCTTCAAAGATGCTTTTTCGGGATAGGCGTGTCGAACGCTCTCCCTCTCTTATGTCAACAATGAACCCTTCCACAGAAATGTCGAAATTGCAACGTTAGTTTGACAGCCACTAGAGATTGAACACTATCAAAAACTATTTTGAGAATGTGTCAAACCGACTCTGAGGAACACAATGCCTCATGTCAAGGCGACTGTTTATGGCTTTTGCGTAATGTATGTTGGTTGAAACGTTTGATTTTCCGGCCTTCACTTTTTCTATCACAGTGGTTTGTTTAGTCTCGTCACTTACAGATTTAATGACATTGAAACGTAAAATATTATTT
>JAZEWU010000011.1:3669191-3693099 GCA_036362915.1 Geotria australis | reverse complement strand
AGACGCAGATCGGAAGAGAGAGAGAGAGACAACACCTCGGCACGGCACCACTGACCCGCTCAACAGTCAAGCCAGAGGAAGGAATAGATGTTCCTAAGAAGGAACATCTATACCCCCAATGCTCGACACAGCTGGAAAGGGCCTTCATCCAGCAGTAAATTGACAATTGGCTGTTAATACATCACCGTTAAGAACGGTTCACCCCTTTGCTTTTTTTGCTTGAACAAAAACGGAGAAAGCATCCCCGTTGCTTATATTATTCCACGAAATTCTCTCTGACGATCTTATTGACCAGGCATTGTGAGAAAAGAGAAAGTGCCTTCCAATTGGGTTTTCAACTCGATTACAATCCAGTCAATCTCGACGAGATCCCCTGGGATCATCTTGCTATTGCAAACAGAATTGGCATTTAAGCTGTAATGAAAAACCATCAAAATTTAATGTGACATTAAAAATACATTCAACAATATAAATCGTTCTATTTACAGTACAGAGATGTTTTGGCCGGTCACATCTCCGGCAACATCATCTCCCGAGGCGATGCACCATCGTTTCTACATCGTTGTAAAGTGCTACAATGTGCAACGTTCGGGTATTTATTTTCCAACACCTCAAACATCTGCAATGACTTTCGTGACTTATTGCACTTAATTACGTCCTGCTGACACTCAAGACGGATGTGTTGCAGAGGCTCGGCTTGTGGGGCTGCGGGCCCAGGGTTCACCGGTTCAAGCTGTTATATTGGCCATTATATTTCAGAATGGAAAAAAAAGGTGCACTTTCGGTCCCAGAGTATATTACACCGACTCCCATTTAAACTATTTCATTAAAACCATCCTTTACGTGATAGTTTTCCGCGCCAAAAACGCCTTCACTTTTCTTTACAATCACCTAAATGGCAAACTACTGTGCCAAAGGACGGCGTTTTACATAGTGCGCCATAAGGCTAACTCGAGCAAACACACACACTGTACAAAAAGTGATTTACCTTGGAAAACGCAATAATGCGCGTGTGAGCACGCGTATATGCGCCACATGGCCCCGTAGCCTACGCGCCTAATTTGGGGATTTGTCTTGGCGTGTGCGTTCGCGTGCGGACAGCCGAGGAGCTCCACGGTTGGTTTACCCCCGCACCAGTTTGCACAGATTGAATTATTCACAACCACCGCTACGAACGCTTGATCATTTCCGCGGAAGAGTCAGGCTCCGGTGAAGTGGATTTTCAGCAATGCATCGTTCGCGGCCCAATTTCCGAATTACCCACAAACCCCATTTGCCTCCTCAGACGCGGTGGTTGCAAACATCGATATGGCTACAGTGGTGGCGCGGTCGTTTCAAATAAATCAGCTCGTGTGCCCTTAAGAGGGGCCTCTGGAGAAGACGCAGAGCCAGATGCAGTCGTTGCCTGATATACAGTGCGTGCCTTCGTGTTTTCCATTCTAATATTGCTAACTGCTTGCAAAACTAATTTAACAGAAAGGTTTTCTAAAATGAGCACATGGCCATTCAGCACACGGAGCTTTCATACAATGCAATCTGGGCACCCGCTCCGACCAAAATATTGTATCGAATTGCAATATTGTGTACACAATTCAGTTTGGCTGATTTTTTTTGGGGGGGGGGTAATTCCCAAGGTTGAAAACCTGATGGAGAGGGAGGGAGGGAGCCGTCGGGGTTGGTGGGCTCTGGAGACCCAACGGTGGTGGTGGGGTCTCCAACACGTTTTCGAGAGACAAATGAACGTGGGAAAATGGACGGAGGAGAAATTAAACATGCCAGGGGGGCGCAGGGTGTTATAATCGGACAAGCAGGGAGACGTGGAGACGCTTGGCAACGTGGGGAGGCACACGGGGAGGAATGTGCGAGTCGCGGCGAGCTCGCCTGCAACCGGCGCGGAGGACCCCATCACGGAAACAAACCGCGCGCAGCACTTAGCCGAGGCGTTCACCAGAGCGCTCACTCCATGCGGCGCGCCATCATTTCAAAGTTAAAATTGTTAAGACAATCATTTCAATTGTTTAAATTGCACAGTCCTGTAAATGGTCAGGCGCTATCCGGCACTATCTAAATTGCAGTAAATTGGCGCGTGTTCAACCGGTGGCGCGTGTGAAGGAAGCGCACAATCGGCGCACCCTCCACGCAGCTCGACGCTTCAAAACCGTGAAACATGAACCCGAGTCGTGATTGAAAATTAATCTCATTCACTCTGGTACCCCCCCCCCCACCCCATGGCTAGTAACCTCATCGATGTGGACGGGTTTGTGTGTTAGAACGATCCCCCGGAGCGATGTCACCTGGAGTCTAAAACTCCTGCTAGGGTCTCCCTTGGTGAACAGGTCTGGAGTCCAGCACTCCGGCTAGGGTCTCCCTTGGTGAACAAGTCTGGGGGGAAGGTGCCAGACAAAAGGATGTTGGCATCAGCAAGGGCATCCAGCCGGAAAATTTGCTCCAACACCCCCACCATTGGGGGACAACCGGCAAAAACAATCACATTTACTCTGGTCAAATATTCCCACAGACTAGCGTGGTGTGCAAGAGAGAGGGCCCATCCGGCAGTGGATTGACAAAGGGGTATACGTTTACCCATACAGTTCCATTTCGGTTCATATTTTAAACGTATAATGTTCAAGATGATAACTTTACTTTACGATAATTTATGGTTGTTCTACAGAGCTGTTCTTTCGGGATAGCCGTGTCGAGAGATCTCCCTCGCGATGTTCCGCCTCCCACGTTGGGAGCATAATCATGTGCCTGAGGAGTCCACCAGTGACCAAGATATGACGGTTCAACCCACCATCATGGACTTCAGCGTTCCAACCACTATTCCATCTGCCCGTAATGAGCTACATCAATATTTAAGACCGTATATAAATATAAATTCATTAACAGATACCCGCACAGTCGAGGCATCCCAGTGCACGCAGGGGGCAACCACCGCTCCTCCCACACTCTCATCCGATCTCCGGCGTGACGCGCAAAGCACTGGGAGATGCCACGGCATCACAGGGACCACATCGCGTTTCCCCAGTCACTCTTCCACCGCACCGGTGGAATATTGTTCCAGTAAACAAGGCTTCCCAATGTTTGCAGCCTAGGCGGCGACTGATTTGATAAACACAACGATCAAAGGGACGAGAAAACAATGCTACGCACTGTTTGTTCCTGTAGAGCCGCCGTCATTGCTCGATCTTGCCCTCGTTGGACAATTTGTAGGGGAAATGGGACGGCTATTCGTTTCGTGTTGGAGCACGTACAATTCGTCTTCCTTTTGGATCCGTGGGATTGCATGATGCAACGAGCCGCAATACGGCACCGCAGCACTCACACAGGAAGTTGTGATGGAAATGTGAGTGGGGAAAAAAAAATCAATAGTGTTTGCGGAATTCATTCAGCAAACATACGTGCCACACATTGTGAGGGTTAATGGCAGAGGCCAATGTTTTCGCCACGGACGGCTGCAAATCTCGCGATAAGGATAGACATCGCAGCCATTCTGCTGGAGCCTCGTGGTGTCTGCTCGCGAATGGGGTGACAGATCAGGCCCAGAAACGGGCCGCACACACGTGGTGCGCGCGCGTGTGACTCTTGCCCTGTGATGGACCAACGTCCCATATTTGGTAAAGCCCTGCCTTGCGCCCTGTGTCTGCCGGGATAGGCTCCGGCTCACCTTAACCGTGTACAGGATTAAGCGGTTTCTGAAAATGGATGGATGACAATGGATGATGGATAGATGGTATTCAAAGTTGTTCTTTCCGGATCGCCGTGTCGAGCGATCTCCCTCTCTCCCTCGCGATGTCTCGCCTCCCTCGTTAGAAGCATCCTCAGGCGTTGACTGTAACGGCTGAATGAGCTGAGTTATAAATTACGTGTTCACGTGGCACCCAACACAGGAGATATAACTCAGCTCATTTAGCCGCTTACAGAGAGAGAGAAAGAGCACTCGACACGGCTATCCCGAAAGAACAATATGAATCTAGCCGTGAAAACCTACATCGGTACAATTAATAAGGGTTGTTTTAGTTGTAGGAGGAAACCGGAGAACCCGTAGAAAACCCAAGCAGAACAGGGGGAAAACACAAAACTCTGGTCAGATAGGTGCCCAAAACAGCGATCAAACTGCCTCAGGTGAGACAAACTTTCCCTGAGATGCAGATGTTACCACTGCGCCACCCTGCCACCCAACCAACGGCTTAGAAAAGGGGGCGAAGATCAGCATCCCACGATGCACAATATTGTGAACGCAGTTCATTAGGAAATTGTTAGATGTAGCATCATTTGACAACGATTTAAACTCAGCTGTGTTAATTACCATAGATTATGTGTTTGATTCAGCACGGTAATTAATTGAGGAAAATGTAGGCGCCAAAATATATTAAAGTTGCAGTAGCTAAAAGCTAAAAGTGAAATGATATTTCTGCGGCTTCAGCAAATTCCAGTAATGAAAAATAAACACGCTTGTAAATCACTATAACAAAATACAGTGCTATTACAGTAATGTGTTGAAGCTGCAAAAACGAAACTACTTTGTTCAATTCAGTGATTTGTATATGGCTTGTGGTAAATTAGTGTGCCTACAATTTTGAATACACTGCTCAATAAGATTATAAATGCAACGTGGAATGGTGATTAAATATGCCTAAAGTCTACTGATAAGAAACATATTTAATGCGTGTTCGTGAACACCTAAGGTGATTTATACCACGGCGTTCCACACTTTTCACTACTGTAACAAGGCTGAAAAGAGCAAATTACAACGAAATCAATTGCAGAGATTATACAGCCCGTGCCTGAGTATGCGATTTGAATTTTAATTAGCGCAGACATTCTTATTTATTGTAACTATTATTGTACAACAAAATATAAATAGATTGTGCGCTTAGCAAGTGCATTTTTATTAGCGATATATATTAGAGTAGTCGTGATATTGGCCTGCATTTGATGAAACGGAAGCCAGGTTGTAGAATTATATTTCCTAATAATTTACTGAGCTCTGAAAATGCTCTAATCCCAAATCCCCAATTAGAAAATAAAAAAGCTGTTCAAATTACCATTTGGCAATATCAGAAATTAACAGGCCCGTTCGTTCTGGCGTTAAATATACAGGAAGCAGACATCACATGCTTCTGACTTAAAGAACATTTTATTAATAAGTAATTTCTAGTGCTGTAGCATCATCAAGCCTGATGATGCTTCCAACATGCGAGGCGAAACGTCGCGAGGGAGAGACGGAGATCGCTCAGTGACACGGCTATCCAGAAATAACAGCTCTGAAGAGCAACCACCATGAATCGAGCCACCGTGAAAACCTGCACCAGTACGTGTAGCCGTTTCCTTTAAAGCATGGACCATGAATACACTGGTATTTCATCATTATCATTATCAGGACCCGCTAAATCCTGTACAGGGTCGCGGTGAGCCAGAGCCTATCCCGGTAGACACAGGGCGCAAGGCAGGGCCATATCCAGGATGTAACGCCAGTCCATCACAGACCACTGGGGACAATTTAGTCCGCAGGCCAATTAACCTATGCAGGATGTCTTTGGACTGTGGGAGGAAACCGGAATGCCCGTCGCAAACGCACGCCGACAGGGGGAGAACATGTAAACTCCACACAGAAAGGCACCCGAGCTGGGATTCAAACCCGGGTCCTTCTTGCTGTGAGGCGGCACCGTACGGCCCTGATACTAAATCAACGTAAAATATGTGATCCTCTACAGCGGGAATATGGTAGTAGATCTAGTTAACACCATTTCTTCTAAGTATGGTATGTTTGGGTTACGAGAATATTTCTGCTGGTGGTGAAAGAGATATTAAAGTACTTATTGATTTCTTGTAACATCGATCTTTTCCATCAGTAAGATTTCCATGCCAGTTGAATGCAATGCCTCGTTAAGCAAAATTGAAAAAAAAAGTGGCATTCACAATGTCCCTGCAGTACGGTAATGTTTTCATTTGCTGATTGAAAACAGTATCACAGCAACACAGCTAACTCAGCTGTCACTGTTTTCTGAAAATAGCATCAGTCGCGTTTTAAATTCCGCATTTGGCCCGTGACATAAAACGGAGGCACACAGGCTATCCAGGGTGGCAGATGCCAAAACAATGCATTGTATGGGGAGAACGGCACCGGTGGAATTGGCCGCGGTACACGATACCAGCACCACTTAAAAAAAAAAACTAACATGCCTTGCTGGCACTCTGTGCCTATTCTGCGGTGTTTCCAGCGAGGGCGAGCGGGCAGTGAACAGGCTCTGCTGCAAGATGAATAGCTTTCATAGGGCCGCCCCTGCATTTACATTTAGACTGCTGCAGAGCAGTGTATAGCAGCTTTATCATCACTTTGGAAGAGATGTGTTTCGAACAAAAGGCTGCGGTGTTCCCACATACCCACTTGAAAGACCAAAGGATGTGTACTGTACTACAACTCAGTGTTTCAACACATGTATTGCTTCTTCTTCTTTGCGATTCTTCGAAGCACGATGGTCAGCCTCTGGACGTCGTTGTCTTTCAGCTCGGCCTCGAAGTGTTTGGTAGAATTCGCAGGCAATACCAAGTATTACCTGACAGGGATCGCGACGTGAACGCTTCTAGAAGTTGTTCAAGTCAACACCAATAAGAATCGACGATTCACGATATTGGCGTTCCATCCTCGATATAATAATAATAATAGCATTTATAGAGCGCTTTTCACCCAACGGTCACAAAGCGCTGCACAGGGCTCCGGAGAGAACGACATATCAACAACGACAGAGAACGGTAATCAGCAACAAATTATTATACATTTTTCCTTGTGCTCTGTGTCTGCCGGGATAGCGTCCGGCTCACCACAACCCTGTACGGGATTAAGTGGTTTCTGACATGGATGGATGGAGTACAATATCCTCATAATAATACACTCTATTTATAATGCGCACATATTAATTCATTTTCGCAGGTATTAATTCGAAGAGAGAACAACTCAAAGGCGTAGCAAGGGAACCGCAAAGAGGCTGAAGAGGCAGCCAGGCGGTTTGCCAGCGCCAACATATTGCCACACACCAATTCCTATATATTATATTATCGGCCGATTAAGTTATTAGTGTGGTTTTTTTAAGTTGTGAGAGGAAACCGGAGAACCCGGAAGAAACCCACAGTGAACAGGAAGAGAGAACACACAAACGCCACACACGCTTACAACATATGACTTCGTGGTCGAGATATCGCACTATAACCCACGTATGTGCCCTCAGCGTGCACGGCGGGCACACACTGTGTTAACCTGCAGCGTTAAAGATTATCGTTCGTATAGATTTTTTTCAGACATTTCATATCGCTTTCCAGATGTGCCCCACCGCGCTCCCACCCGCCTCTCATCCCACCGTGCGGCCCCCCCTCGGAGCCATCCGGCTCCTGAGCCACACATTCTCACTCTCAACTACGTCTAATCATTTGTATGTCGCTCATGTTTACCTGGAATCCAACTTTGCGGCCTTCTTCAATACAGTCTTCTGACATTCACTACAGTTCATCTTTTCATTCATTGTCAGAAACCGCTTAATCTTGCACAAGGTTGCGGTGAGCCAGATCCTATCCCGGCAGACACAGGGCGCAACGCAGGGCTATACCCAGGATGGGACGCCGCTCCATCACAGGGCACCGGGGGCAATTTAGTCCGCAGGCCAATTAACCTATGCAGCAGCGTGTCTAGGGACTGTGGGAGGAAACTGGAGTGCCCGGCGAAAATCCACACGGACACGAAGGGAACATACAAACTCCACACAGAAAGGCCTCCCGAGACCGCATTGTTACTCGCGCAAGGCAATGGCGAGTAGATTCGGAGCCCTTCAACGTACCTCCGCTGTAAAGAATACGAATGAACCGTGTTAATGCGGTTTTAGCCAGATTTATGAACTAGCAAATTGAACTAAAACACGGAAAGTAAATGTTCGATTTACTCGGCGACAATAGAGTGTGGCCCCTTTGCCTGAAAAGCGTTCCACAGACAGAGCCATTCAGCGGCTAACAGCGTGAGGAACACCACCGGAGATTGCCCTCGAATGCGTGCCAAGCATAACCTGCTACTTTTAGTTGCCCTGCAGTGCCGTAGCTCCAATTATTCATCGCCCTGGGTTTTTAAAGCCAGACAGTAGTCTGTAACTGGGGCCAATGGGCTCCGAATTAATCTCTCTATTCAATGCTATGGACCGTTTGGTGGTTTGTGATGTACAGGCAGAGGCGTATTTCTTAGAAAACAAAAAGCACCTTTCGTATTTGTTTACTATTTTTGCTTAGACACGCAGTACAGTTCTCCGTTATTCACCCCCATCCAACATATGCTTACATCCTATATCCCGTTTATACATATAATCATCCTGATGGTCAATTTGCAAAAGAGATAAGTTCACTTAAACAAAGTTTAAAGTATAGATTATTGGAACCGTTAACACCTCCATTCTCCTTATAAGGTAATCTTTATTGGGCATATTGGCCACAGACATAAAATGCTGAAGCTTAACGACACCACAAAGGGGATGTTTATAAGTATTTTAATTCTATTTGAAGGATTTAACAGGATATGTATCATTGACCTCAATGTTGTTTTGCTGATTCGTGGAGGTTAAACCCAACCATTGTTTGAGAAAACTATGACAGCATAAAAATGCTTGTCACCAGAGCCAGACTGTGTTTAAACTTCAGCCATCAACAAATCCCCTTTCCGTAGAGAAATAGTATCACAGATGATGCACACAACTATTTAAACTAAGCACATTTGACCGTATAATTCACACATTCGTTATTACTAGTGACCTTCGCTTATGTTAATGCGGCTCTGGCAAACAATGACAGTAGTAATATTATGCAAATCGGTTATTGACAAAAAAAACAATGTTTCCTTTCACTCGCACAGTTGGAGCACAAATTTACGAAAATTTAATGAAAATGACCCATCAAATGTTGCAATGAAATAAGCAGACACTAATAAATGCATTGACATTTCTTCTATAAAACCCCAGGGCAGCACTGAGAGGACATGCTTGTAACCAATTGGATTGTGCGCCGCAGAGACAAGGTACGAGAATCGTAAAAAGCTTTTCTCTGCCGATAATTTCACATCGTTTGAGCAGAATGGTGACCTTGTTGCAAAAACTTAGAGGATGACTCAACGAGCCAATTTCCACCACTTCCACAAAAGAATTCCAGTGTCTGCATTCCGGACGGCACAATAAAAACAACAACGTTTGTTGGGGCCATGAAAAGGAAAATCGAATTTTAAATTCGTATCATAATAGTCTGCGTTTATAATCGTGGGATGGGGGTCAAGGTAGAAGCGTTCACGTCGCGATCCCTGTCAGGTAATACTTGGTATTGCCTGCTAATTCTACCAAACACTTCGAGGCCGAGCTGAAAGACAACGATGTCCAGAGGCTGACCACCGTGCTTCGAAGAATCGCAAAGAAGAAGAAGATCGTGGGATTATCAAACTGAGGCGTGTGATCACTCCAGTAAGAACGAGCAGAGCGTGCAAGTAAGCCCATACCGTGACATTCAGCACGAGTTCTGACACATACATTCCGAAATGTCAAGATATTCTACCACCAGTTACCGTTACCATTGTCATTTGTTATTTTTATTGTTATTTTTTTGCGAATTTGCTCATGTCTACACGGTGCTTGCGATAGATAGATGTTTATTATTAAAGCAGAAAAATACCCAGTGAGCATGCAAGCTCGTTACAGGATTCCTGCCACACAACAAACACACAAATGTACAAAAATAAATAAAAATATCTAACAGTAACAAATGAACCAAACAATAACAAAAAAATAACCATTTACACACAATATTGCACGTAAGTGGAAACGTGTATTAAAATAAATAAAAAGACAGGGCAATTAAAATAGTTGAACATTTAAAACGGTTAAGCATTGCGATGGGAAAATGTATTGCAGCTAATTGCACATTGAGAGCGAACAAGTGCAACACTTCAAACACAAATTAAGATCTGCAATCACAGCTAGGCAGACATCTTAATTGTAATTTGTGATTATCCTTACGTAAGACAAAAGCTAATAAAGTACCTGCCAATGATGTCGCTCGCTGGCACACTGATCAACGTGCTCTCCTCGCCCGATGCACCAGCCGTGGCTTTAATAATAGTCATTTTAATTCATTTTTAATTTATAACGCTTCTTCTTCTTTGCGATTCTTAGAAGCACGATGTTCAGCCTCTGGACATCGTTGTCTTTCAGCTCGGCCTCAAAGTGTTTGGTAGAATGTATAACGCCGCGTGGCACATATTCATTCAATGTCGAAGGTATTCATTCGACGAGAGAACAACTCAGAGGGCGTGAGGAAAGCGCAGAGAGGCGGAGGAGGCATCCAGGCGGTTTGCCGGCGCCAACATATTGTACACAATGCTTCCTATATATTACGATGTCATCAACCAACCGATTAACGAGTATCTTGTTAAGTTGTAGGAGGAAACCGGAGGACCCGTAGAAAACCCAAGCAGAACAGGGGGAAAACACAAAACTCTGGTCAGATAGGTGCCCAAAACAGGGATCAAACTACCTCAGGTGAGACAAACTTTCCCTGAGATGCAGATGTTACCACTGCGCCACCCTGCCACCCACGCAGAACAGGGGGTGAACACATAAACTCCACACAGAAAGGCGTCCAAGGCGGGCATCGAACCGCCTTGGGCAAGACCATTCTTTCTGTGAGGCGCAGAAGTTACTACTCGTCTCGGCCTACTCACCGTCTTGTGTCAGTTTCTTGGTTGGCACTGTATAGATTTGCATAAGCCAAGGGGGTCGCAAGGGGTGACGTGAGGGTGGTGGGCCCAGGGGTCTCGTGGGGCCAGGTCAGGTGTTACAGTGACCCCCCTCCGTAATGGGAGGGGGTTAATAAGTAACGACTGGACTCGTGACTCCAGAGGAGAGAGAAGAGGAGTTCGATTCTGGTTAAAGCCTATTATTGCGAGTGGATTTTTTGCCAGTTGTGTGACTGACGGTGGTGAAAGTCAGTGCGCGCGGGAAGAACGATTTTAAGTTCTACGCAGGAGTGCTGTGACTCGAAAGATAGCGCGCGCCGCCGAAAAATAAACCCAGTCTACGCTGAAACCCAGTGTCCGCGTCAGGAATGGATGCCTGAGGAAGACGAGGTGACTTTTAAGCACCCAGAGAGAATCATCAGTTGTCCACCAGTGGTGGACATAGAGAGTGATGAGGAGGGCAGGAGGAAGAATCCCCGGCCGCGCCGTCAGCGCCGGAGCTCTCGCGGCAGCGCGACTCATCGGGCCAGCGTGCCGCCCTCATGTGCAAAAAAATCACTTAACATCTCTGGCCACCCTACGTGCTGTGAAGGGCCATTGCCTGAAACGTCGCCGAGTACAGGGCTGCTCAACGTTTTGCACCTCAAGGCCCACTTGGGTCTGGTCTCCACGGACAACTAGGTGGCGCTCGTCGCCTACTGATGGGTCACGACCCACCGGTTGAGAATGGCGGGTGTGGCATAAACTTTGAAAGGTCACAGTGTTAATGGCACATGTTTTGAGTCTATCGTTTGTTATTTGTGTAAAAAGCAGAGTGATTGGTATACGTCTTGTATTCGCTTGGTGCTTAAGTAAGAGTTACTGTGGCTGCGTGAATATAGTCACTATGGGACGACAGTGCAAACAGTGCGACTCCACCTCAGTGGTCATATTTCATCATCAATATCGTTATCACAGTTTTATACTGTATTAACTAAATAATTAATTGAGTGCCACTTACATTGCCGGTGCATCAGCCAATGAAGTATTGTCGCTATAAATAAAATTAACAAAAGTTGCATATGCCAAGACGTGGCACATTAAAACCATCAGAGTTATAACTGCAATGCTTGTAAAACTGATTTTTTTACGACATTTGTTAAATAATAAAGCCGAGATAAAACGTGTCAAATATTCAGCTTCACGGGCAAGTTCCTCATTTATTTCAGCAGCTCTCAGCCAGCAGTGGAAATTCCTTGTTACTATGGCAGCCAGAGTAATGTGCAATTGACATTATACGGGGCAACCATTGTGTGCAGTATTTGCTGTGTGAGCAATGAATGGTGCAATTGCAAACACTGCACTTTTAACAAACCTTTGCGTTAGGTTTATGTCAGGGCCGATCAGCCTCAACACTTTAAAAAGCACTTTGCAGAAATGCAAGTCTTCAAATGTGCGATATATTTAGCAATGGCCACAAGCTCTGCAGACGTGCCCTATCCGTACGTCATCTCGATCATCGCTCACGACACAAAACATGAATGGATAACAGGAAACCCTTTTGTGTTATCTTCTTCACATCTAAGAGAGTCTGAGTGATGAATGGCATGACATCATAGGAAAGAAAACATGAGTGCCTGTGGAGAACAAAATTAACATTCCACTTATCGGTGATTCCTCGTAATAAGGCTCTCCCTGATGATGCTTCCAACGTGGGAGGCGAAACAGCGCGAGAGAGAGAGAGGGAGATCGCTCGACACTGCTATCCCGAAAGAACAGCTCTGAAGAGCAACCGTCAAATCGTGAGTTTTTTTAGCTATGAGAGGAAACCAGATCAGCCAGCGAAAACCCACGAGAACGCGGAGAAAATACATAAATGCCACACAAAAAGGCCCCGGAACCGGGAATCGACCTCAGGTCATCATGCTATGGAGGCGCGAGTGTCACCACTGCACCCCCGTGCAATCCATGATATGAGGAGGCCTTCATCCAGCAGTGGATTTTGAAATGTTTTCTATGATTCATTTTTATAATTCAGTAGCTGTGAATAATAACGGTCATTTTATAGTCACCAAAATATGTTTCAACGGTCCCATTGCCGAAGACTGATATTGGATATTGCTTCATAAGGTGGTTCACCTTTAAGACAAATCAATAACCAGTTCTCTATATTTCATTTATAAGCAATGGAATTTTAATGGTGAAGATTGTGTGACCTATTCATGTTAAGGATTATGAATTTTAATGAAAAAGATTTAAACTCCTGCAAATCCGGGAACCCATCATTTGAGCATTGTTGAATTTTCAATAACCACGATTACGACATGTTTTGCAATAAAAAAATAATGTAACGATGCATTACAGGAGCGATATCTGCTCATAGCAAATGCAACAATTCTTCTGTGTTAACCGTAAATAGGATCACATCAAAACAATTCAATTGCCAATAAATGTCAGGCAGTCGGTTTTCATTTAACCTGGAAGGAACATTGAGCCATGTAGCTCTTTTTAACAGTTGTCCAGCGGGGATCGGTAAGCAAATTACAACGTCTCCGGTCATGTGCGGAAATTTAGTCAGGACACTTAAGCTAGGCAGCATTTCTTTGGACCGTGGGATTAAACCGGAGTACCCGGCAAAAACCCACGAGGACACGGAGTTGAACATGCCATCTCCACACCAGAAAGGTTCCTGAGCAGGGAATTGAACCCAGGGGCTTGTTGTTGTGAGGCAGCAGCGCTAATGATCGCGCCACCGTGCCTCCCCAAATGAATGTGAACATCCTAGCCCCCAAAAGTATAATTTATAAGATGTATCACTGTGCGTTCACGGTGTTTACAAAGTATCTCACTATTATTTGACAGCACGAATGCATCAGCTCCCCGGTGACGTCACCGTCGCCCCGATTAGCTGCTACGGACTCCTGCGTCAGGAAGGCCCTCAGAGCATCTCTTGAAAGTGTGCAACAAACCACTGACATTTCACACTGTCTGGTGAGGAGCAACAAAAGTTCCCGTTTGCAGTCAATTAAACAAAACAAAAACAGTGACACTGTTTACGCGTTTATGTCCCCCTTGACGTGCATTCAAAACAGCAAATTGCACAGCACTGGCACCGGCTGAATTTATTAAAAGAAATCATTAAAATATATAAATCACCGTCCTCCGTGTCACCATTTTCTTCGAGTGCGGAGCGCTCTGTTCGCTCTGTTCGCGAGCCCTCCGCGCTTCATTCCGCCCCAATAACGCCCACATTGCGCGTCGAATCAAACGTGAAGGGAGACCATCAAACAAAGCAGCGCACACCCATAACATTACATCTCCAGGACGAATCTCCCCACACTATCTGTGCACCATTTGTATAAAACACCATTACAGAAGCGAGCGCACAGCCTGGCCCGCTTTGAAGTCGCGAGAGCCGGCTGATGTGACGCGATACGTATTCGGACACCCTGCGCGCACATGTATGCCAGCGTACATCACGTCGCAGATTTTCTGCGCGCAGTTTAGTCAAGCCTGGTTATTTCAATTAACGAGTTATCTCGCTGTTTAATACGTGGAAATTATGTCGCTGCTTGACACAGCCGGCGTCTCGCTATGCTCGGCAATAACAGTGACGTTCTCATCGCAGCGATGTTTGGTAATTATGCGAACGAGATGATTTTTCTTTTGGGGGGGGGTCAAAGCTATGTGGTAGGAGGTCAGAGGGTGCAGGAGGTACAGGTTAGCACTACGTTTTCGTTCAAGTTGCAATTCAATTATATTTACGATGTTGAAGATATTTGTTCAAAGAGAGAACGATTCGAAGACGCTAAGAAACCACAGGGAGGCGGGGGAGGGAGGAGGCGTATTAGCCGGCGTCAACATTTGCCAGACACTGCTTCCAAAACATTATAATGTTCTTGGCCAATCTATTAACGAGTATTTATTTTTAGTTGTGGGAGGAAACCGGAGAACCTGGAGGAAGCCCACGCAGAACAGCGAGAGAACACTCAAACTTCACACATACATCTGTCCGGGTTGGCAATCGAACCACCTCGAGCAGGACCTTCTTTCCGCGAGGCAGGATATCTACCCCTGCGCCACCCTGTCCAGCATCTAATGGCGATCCTGGCCAGGGAGAAAACAAAAGCCAGAGAAGAGGAACGCGAACGCGTCAGGGGAAAACGCTCACGGGCCATTTCCCGTAAGCATTTTACCGAGCCACCGCGAGACATTGGCGGTGCCTGACCTGTCACTGGTGGAAATAAAAAGTTGTCGAGAAGTGCAGCGTGTGCGATCCTGCGATGGCGCGTGGTCACGGTGCGCCGAGGGTGGCAGCCCGGGGAACTCGGCGCTCACGCCGCCCTCTCGCAGCGGCGGCCAACGTGCCGTCGGTACCACGGCGCGTCGCGGATAACAGGGCGCGCGTTTGCTGCTCTCCTCCCCTCGCCCGTTAATAAACTGACGCTGTAAGCAACGAGGCCCGAGCGCGTTATTAATTTCATCGACACAATGTGAGCGGACGGCTGCGAGAACGTCGATCTGCGGACGCCAGCGTCCGATAAGGCCGACAAGCCTGATCCTGCAGGAGATAACAAGACGGCTCACGAAGACGAGGCTTCCGGAAAGGATTTCACTTCACTCGTCATTATTATCGCGCTAAACAGCATTACGACGACTTGCACTGCGCTGTTATTAATCCGTGACCTCGAGTTTCCACACTCGCCTCGCTTGTGCCATTCACGGCGTGCGATTGCGTTTTTTAAATCGACTGGCAAACCTCGCACGGAAATCCTTTGGAACTCTCAACGGCTTATGCCATTTCTGAACCCATTCGATAATCAACGGAGCGCTTTACGACAAACGACTTGAGTTGATCGAGGCTACAAGCCAGGTTTAACCAAAAAGCCACCTGATTGAGGGAGTTTAATTTGTGAATGATGTGTAAAAATACCAATGTTATCCATAGTATAGCTCTTTTTACGGGTTAGGGTGGAGGCGGGCTTACGACACTTATCATTTTTACGTGCGCTAACCCGTAAAAAGAGCTATAGCATGGACTTGTAAAAATTCTCATTTAATTGTTTTAAAGAAATAACAAAGCAACAACATATGGCTGCTCTTCAGAGCTGTTCTTTCGGGCTCGCCGTGTCGAGCACTCTCCCTCGTGACGTTTCGCCTCTCACGTTGGATGCTTCCAACGTGAGAGGCGAAACATCTAACGGAGAGAGCGCTCGACACGGCTATCCTGAAAGAACAGCTCTGAAGAGCAACCATCAAGAATCAAGCCACCGTGAAAACCGACATGAGGTCACTAACCGATCATCATGACACTTCACATCGAGCTGCACTTCGGTATGAAGTGACTTGCATCCCTTGACTCCATGAACCCAATGTACACATACCCTCGCATCCTCTTGTAGGAGTCTGAGCTTGGCTTAGTGGTAATTTCCTTTAGTGGAATGTTGACCAAACAGAAGTGCTCTCAGCAGATGACACCGTGTGAGAGTGAACCTCCTAAAGCTCCAATATCGTGCTGGCAACGCGAGTGAGAAACCTTTGATCCTGAAACCACACATTTCCACCACGCAGCACCTCACTTACCCCCAACCGCATTGGACATGATTGCCTACATGCACTGCCAAACAGAGGACCCATTGCTGCTACGCTGGGATGCATATGCACATGTCACTACACTAACAACGATGTCCAGAGGCTGACCATCGTGCTTCGAAGAATCGCAAATAAGAAGAAGACCCGGACCAAACAATCGCAAATCTCTCCTCCGTGACAACCCCAAATCCCTCGTCTCCTCATTCCAGAAGATTCCAAAGTGAAACCGCCAAAAGTCTCCCCCATAGCCATACGTGAGACACACATTACCCCAATTCCATAATCCCCGCACTAGTTCTCAATCCAATCCCAGATCAATTTCAAGATCCTACTCAGCGTCTTCCGCATCCTGCACGGACTCCCCGCTGCTCACCTCTCCACTCCCACCCCCACGCCGCCCTCCTTCGTACGAGCCCCGGCGCCCCAGGCTTGCTGTGGAAGCCCCGAGGGCAAGCTTTGCTCACTCGGAGCCCGCTCAGTCCCCCATAACCCTGGCGGCGGCCGGAACTCCCTTCTCCCAGCCAGCCTTGTTGTTGACTCATTGCCTCGCTTTCAAGTCCCGGCTTAAAAATCTTCCTCTTGTTTCCTCTGCCTCCACACAATCAATACGGCCACTGTTCCTGTACGGCGTCCCGAGATGGGGTTGCGTTTCGACGCGATGTAAACCCCAATTGCACTGTTCAGTGCGTTGCGAGATCACATGATACCTTGTCAATAGGATCAATACATTGTGATGAGTCGCATTCATACAATTCAGGATCTGAATGTGAAAAGGTTTCGGTGTGTTGTAACCAGAATGGATTGCAACTGCTGTACGGGAATAAGAACAGCAATTACAATATTTAAGAAAAATAAAGTGCGTTTTTTGCAGGGTCCCTTCAGGTCACTGCAGTCGATCATGCTTCCACCAGAGGAAATATGTAAACAGGTGACGCTTCGAGCATTGACCCTTCTACAGAGCACATCTTCTACATAGCTCACGAAGAAGGGCAAAATATATTATTTTTAAAGCCATTATTAATGAGGGCTATGCCGAGTTTTCTAAGGCTACCAATAGAGGCTAAACGATGAACTCCCTCCAGTACTCCTGACCACTTCACTGTGCCGCCCTGAACGAGTTATTGATAAGTCAAAAAATAAATACATTGGATCACAGGTGGTGATCTTCAATTCAAAACAAAATCAGCCGTAAAATCTGAATTAATTTAATGCAGTGTATACCAGTGTGTGTCTGTTAAGGCTATACCGGGGGATCTTTGTGTGTATATATTGCAATTATATTTCCTTTGAAAGAAAGGAGTTAAGGAAAAATATTAACTTGTTAATAATAATTTCCCCACACACAATGCTCTATTATAATAGATCATTAAATCTCTACAACACCTTTACAGTGAAGTGAAATGAAATGCAAATTGCATTGACAAATTGAACTTTTAGTTTTTTGTATTAAACCAGCGTCTGGCCAGGTCCATATCCTTCGCTCTGCAGCCAGGACAATGTATTTCTTATTTGAAAAACGATTTGGCCTCTCCCCGGAAAATCACTGATTGCGTAAGGTCGTGAAATCTTTGGCACAATCATGAATACGGAATGCGCCGTCCGTCTGGTGTTCCTAACGCTAGCCATGAAAGCCAGCAAGCCTGTCTGTCAGCTGCCCAAACTTTCTCCCTGGATAAAAGTAACAGTGTATGTGTGTAGGTTTTCACGGATCGATTCATGATGGTTGCTCGGGATAGCCGTGTCGAGCGAACTGCCTCTCTTCCTGATGGCGACGCGTCGCGTGGCGGAGAGGGAGATCGCTCGACACGGCTATCCCAAAAGAACAGCTCTGAAGAGCAACCGTCAAAAGTAACGGTGGCAGACGGAGATAACGCTTGCCATTACCGACCTTACAGTTCTTTGCAAAAACGATGAAATGCAAATTCACTTTGCAATAACATCCAAATTGGCACCCGGTGCCTTGTGATGGACTTACACCCTGTGTCTGCCGGGATAGGCTCCGGCTCACCTCGACCCTGTTCAGGATTAAGCGGTTTCTGACAATGGATGGACGTGTGGAATAACATCCGACAGTATGGTGACAACATCCAATTCAGGCTCCGGCTCTGCCGCTAGCGTTGTCCTCCCATTGCTGCCACGAAACGAAAGACATATGTGCTGTATCTGCTCCCACAGCGGGGGAGGGAGCCGAGGCGCTGCGGGGCAGGTGCGGAGCCCGTGTGCGGACCAGGAATCTCGCGACGAGGCGCAGCAGCAGCCGGTCTCGCTCACAATTAGTGCTGGCCTCCTCACACAGGGCTCGCCATTGATTGCGTTAGTCCGCCGATTGGAGTGTGCGCGCCGCGTTGTTGCAATAAGTGCTGGTCGCGTCGATCACGTGCTCCCCCAGACCCGGTAAATCAGGCGGCGCCGCCACGACGTGGCCACGCAATTTAAGATTTCACGCTCGGTTTCGCGCGCGCGAGATTTGGTGCTCCGACGGTCCCGCTCGCCCTCTGTGCGTGCGTCGAGGGCAGATTCTGAAACTATCACGAACACGTATCTGGCGAAGAGATTCTTACGTGCAGGAAAAAAAAATGCCCTTCGATTTCCTCCGACTGAAAAATATTTCGTATTTTAAATGCAACCAGAGCGCCGGATGATGCGTCCAACGTGGAAGGCAAAACGTCGAGAGGGAGATTGCTCGACACGGATATCCCGAAAGAGCAGCTCTGAAGGGCGACCGTCATGAATCGAACCGTAAAAACCTACATCAGTACTATATTTAAAATAGTTACTTGCAGCGAATGCAGCAGAGGCTCACGGGCGTTACAAGCAGGGGATCCACTGTGCTCACTAGGGTCACTCCTGCACAAGCAACAGAGCTCTACCGCGAACAACACACGTTTGACAACGATATAAAGAAAACATAGGAATGCAATCAAGTCGCGTGACCCGCGTGTGCATCAATTCTAATTGTACTGATGTAGGTTTTCACGGCTCGATTCGTGCATCTTCCAACGCGGGAGGCGAGACGTCGCGAGGGAGAGCACGCGGTGACACGGCTATCCCGAAACAACAGCTGTGAAGAGCAACCATCATTAATCGAGGCGTGACAAACACGCATCAGTAAATTGGTTATTTGTCACATCTGCACTTGCAGATTGCACGAG
Organism: Geotria australis; assembly: GCA_036362915.1. NCBI lineage: Eukaryota > Metazoa > Chordata > Hyperoartia > Petromyzontiformes > Geotriidae > Geotria > Geotria australis. Next base: position 3,673,623 of record JAZEWU010000011.1, on the reverse strand, counting down.
CGAGGCCATTCCGATTGATCATTGCCACACCGTGCCGTCACACGCTGCATTGTAAACAGGTTCGGGCGGCTTGACGGCTTCCAAACAGCGACACAAAACGTACATCACCTGCAAATGACCGGCAGTGGCGCGTACTCGGTATTGAACCCAGCGAAACTGCCCGGTGCGAGTTGAATGCTGCAGCGACGTGACCCTCACCGAGGCGAGCAAAATCACGTAACGGACACCGAGACCAAAAACGCCGCTTTGTTGTTTCCTTCCATTTACTACTCCATAATCCTTCGGAAAAGTGCGACTGGGTCTCACTCCCAGGCCCCTTTTGTGGCCGTCACAGGCTCCGCGGCATGCCCTGCATTTTAAACACATCAATTTACTCCCGTATAATGAAAGCGGTCACAGCAAACAACGGCACCGCCGCCGCCTCCGTCTTTCGCCTCGGTCGGAGCCGTGTCGGGCAGCGACACGCAGTGCCAATCGAATGTTTACATTTATGCTTTTATAAGAACACTTCACCCCCCGCCCTCGACAGCCCCCCCCCCCGAGCCCCCTATTTGCAATAAAAACAACGCTATCAAACCCTACTACAGCCCTGGCGGCTCTCCACAGCACTTCGGATAGGTACCTCTGTGCTCCTCGAAACGTGCAACTGCCCTGATATCATCAACCGGCGGCGCCTGTGCTAGCTGCGTGCACGAACGCCGCATGCACAACAGCGATACGCACACCGGGCCCGCTGGCGCCGCGCAGGTACACGGAGGCGCGCACTCCACACAGCACGGGCGGCCGCATCGACACACTGCGGTGCGGGGGGTGAGCGCGCACGGGCGAGCGCGCCGGCACGCTCACCCGGGGCGCGCCGGCTCACCTTAGAGAGCCACGCATACATGGGCGCCGCGTGCTCGTCGTCCCGCTGCTCCTGCGCGCCAGCCAGCGCTGCGCGGCGATCCAACTTTGCGCGGCATCACCGCCCCCGCGGGGAGAACGCGGCAGCAGCAGCAGGAGGAGCAGCGAGCGCCAGGGCGGCACTAGCGGCCAGGGCGGTGTGGGGCGGTGCGAGAGCGCATCGTCGCTGAGCGCTCTCGAGCGCACCTTCTTCTCCTCCTCCTCCTCCCCGCCATCAGATCGCCATCCTCGCTCGATCGACGAGACTGCGCCTGCGCATGGGGAGGAGGACTCCAGACCCCGCCGCTCTGCGGGGGAAGCGAGCGAGCGAGCGAGCGATGATGGGGCCACGGTGGTCGAGCGGGGGGGAGGGGGCACGGTGCGGAGGGGGGATGGACGAGGGCCGAGTGCCGCGGGGTGCGGGGGAGGGAGCGCTACAAGCAACCTTAAATAAAAGATGCAGACCGCACGCCGTGGCGTCCCGCAGGTAAACGAGATAATTGTACCTGCCCGAGTTTCGGTGTCGCACCCGCCCGCCGCCTTGTTGTAAGAGCGGCTCACACGAGTCGCACACGCGATGGTATTGCTGCCGCTGCTGTGGCCGCGCGCGCGCTCAGATGTGTGGCGCCAGAGGGTGGCACGGGACGCGAGTTGGCGCCACGCAATGGACGCGCGGGCAGTCGGCGTGACGGCCATGGGGCTTGCCCGTCATACACGAGGGGACAATCGGGAAGAAATCGCAGGGAACCCACCCGGCTCCCAGGGGCCCTCCGCCACCACATGTTGACTTCATGAGATCGCCTTTCCTGCATATCTGTGACTGTTGAGTTGTAAATAACCACACTAATGTATCGGTCTACCGCGACCCTCACCAGGACAAGCGGTTTACAAAATGGATGGATGGATTGGTCGTTGTTGTCCCGTGAAATACGCCGTTATTGTTAACTTTATGATGATTGTTAGGGTTTCATTCTCGACTTGATTGAATGCTGTAAATTCGTTGTATCGCCTTGTGATTTTATATATCGTTTGCGTTGGTTCGAACCTTTGTTGCGATGTTCACTCTGCGAACGGCGTTCTCGATCGTTCCCGTCCAATTCCGCACCTGGTCGTGTGGAGGCGGGGTGCCGGCGCTCGTCTAACCAGCTGAGCTGAACGTGCGAGCAATTAAACCCGCTCCCAGGGCGCCCTCTCCCCGATTGCGCAATGATGCCGCGACGCCGAGGCGCGCCGTTCGGACGAGGCGACGGGCCCATCCATCTCCGAGCGCCGTGAATACAATCACGGGACATCTCTGGGCCGCCCCCCCGCCTAGCGAGCGCGGCGGTGTGCCGTCCGCCTGAATATTGATGCGAGACGACTTGACGAATGAGTTGGGAATGCCATCAGTGTCGAGGCCGCCCGCCCGCCAGTCCGTGCCCGGGGCTCCTGCAGGTGCCACCTCCGCTCACTCCCCGCCCGCCTCTGTGTCCGGGCTACCCGCGTGTCTTTCTGGGCTGGGGGTTGTTATCGGTTCACAAACTCCTTCGTATAGTAATTCACTCCCTCCCCGCCTGTGTGTCTGGGATGTAGGTGGCTGCATGCTCCCAGATTCCTCCAGGTTCCTCCCCTCCCTCCCTGCTAGCCCGCTATCCCGCTAGCCCTTCCGTCCAGGCTCCGGGCTGCTGTGGGTTGCCTCCATTCCCTGCAGTTCGTCCGGGCTCGGGGCTGTCGCGCGCGGGAGGCGGCAGCGCGGCGCTGTCTCCTCCCGCGCGGCGCTCCGCCGCCACCAGGGGTCGCCCGCTATTGGCTCGCTCGCGGACGCCTGGGACTATGCCGCTGTTGATGCGATGACGTTAACATGAATCTCCCCATCCAACCATTAACATTCGTTCGTTGAATGTCAAAAAACGCATAATTCTGTATAGGGTTGCGGTGAGCCGGAACCTATCCCGTCAGACACAGGGCATGGCAATACCCAGGATAGGACGCCAGTTCATCCAAGGGCAGCGGTGGACATTTAGTCCGCACGCCAATCGACCGATGCAGCAGCATGTCTTTGGACTGTGGGAGGAGACCGGAGTGCCGGGCGACAACTCACGCGGACACGGGGAGAACATGCAAACTCCAAACAGAAATCCACCCCAGCCAGGATTCGAACCCAGGTCCTTCGTGCTGTGAGGCGGCAGCGCTACTCACCGCGCCACCGTGCCGCCCTAATACGACCTCTATGAAAGGAAATGCCCAAACTACTGTAGTACAACTGTAACAAGGCGAGGCAGCTGTGACGTGATTATATTACTCGAGGCGAAATGCATTGGCTCGTGAACTCGAATAGCGGCGACTGTTTTCAAACAGGTGCATCCAATTGGTCTGGCGATGAGTTAAGAGTAACAGTGCTCACCTGATTTGTGGGAGGGCATTCTTTACCCAGGGTAATTGGCCCATCTCCTGCTGAGAGAGAAGGTACAGGCAGGAGGCTGTGACTGTATCTATGCTATCGTGCCTCCTGATGTTGGTGGTGATGACAATGATGCCCTTACGAACCTCTGAGTTACAACTAGAGCGTTACAAATGAGCCCTGTTTTGGAGTTGAGCTGACACTGCCATAAACACTGTCTTGCAGAGATGGTTTGTGCAATGTTATGAAGCAGGGTCAATGCCCGTACACCCGCATATTGTTGCTGTTGATGTTTTTCCCTTTTTAGAGCACTGTTATTGACAAATGTGAGTTTGTTATTCTTGCTTGCACACCACTGCCAATGTACCATCGCCATTATTTAGTTTTCTTGTGCAAAGAAATCCTTACAACTTGTTTTTCTTAGACTGGCAGAGCAAGCATTTTGGCATATTAGAGAGCATCACTGACTCGAAGAAATAACTAAAAAAAGCCAATGAAATGTGCCCCGTCTGGCATAAAGAGCGTGTTTCTGAGCAGCCCTTCCTGGGTGTCGTTCAACCGTACCACGCATTGTACTCCTGCAATCACCAAACGTAATTTAACATCATCATCATCATCTTCATCACGCGCCAACGTCAATCCACAGCTGAATGCAAGTTTTGCCGAGTCACCGCCAGGTCCCGTGTTGATTTATATAATGTTGTTTACACGTGACTGCACTTTAAAAGTCCTCTGAATGGACTTGAGGTGACGTCGCCACAGAGCCACGTGGCAGCCTCCTCCTCCTCCAGGTGCTCACCGCTAGACACCACAAGGCACACACCACAAGGCACTCACTGCCTTGTGGTGAGCACTCGGCACCACATACTCACCAGTTCGCACTCTTCACAGCCACCTTAAAGGTTGCCAAATATAATTTCTCCCCACATGGCATCTCGATATGTTCATTGTCTTCTTAACCGATCCATGCAATCCACGTGAGCGCAAAGTATCCTCCTTCCCAATGAGTGAGTACTTGCTAAGTAAGCCCGCTTGTGAAATGGGCCACAAATGCTTCAGTGTTGATTGTATGGTTTGGATTGGCGTTGTTTCCCCCTCGTGTCTGTCTCTCTGTCTTCCTGTCTCTGTGTTCCTGTGTCTCTCCCTGTCGCTCACCCTCCCTCCTGTCTC
>JAZEWU010000011.1:3595616-3665097 GCA_036362915.1 Geotria australis | reverse complement strand
CACAGCGCACCGTGGGTAATTTAGTCAGCAGACCAATTTAGCTATGCAGCGGCATGTTTTTGGACTGTGAGAGGAAACTGGAGTGCCCGGCGAAAAAGCACGTGGACACGGGGAGAACATGCAAACTCCACACAGAAAGGCACAGCCTTCTTGCTGTGAGGCGGCAGCGCTACTTACTCACCGCGCCACCGTTCCGCCCACGAGCAGTGTTATAATTATGAATTAGCGTCTCTCGGGTGAGATCGTGTCGGTATCACGTCAATATTTAACTATGACCCTATATCGCCCGACTAAGGCAATCAAATCGAGTTGTACCTGGACAAATATGCAAATGTATTTGTTTAACTAGCAAAACCGGAAGATTGAAAGGAAGGAAAAATTGTGACCGTTGTGCAATCAAAATTACAAAAGGCATTACATAAATTAGGGAGAGGGTCACGTAAGGGGAAGAGTTATGCAAACTAATTATTTTCCAGAAAGCACTGAGGGAGATGAACTGATTAAGCTGGTCGTGTCCAGCATTATCTGCCCATTACACGTCAAATTGGACAGTGCAGAAAATCCATACAGCATCAATCTAAGTCAGAAGAGGTCGTCAATATATCTCACAACGATCCCCTTGACCTGGAGAGGCCAACTACTCTGAGAGGTGCTCAGGGGCAGCACAGCAAAGGTGTCAACATTTGCCAGATGTGATGACCTCACAAAGCTAGCTATCGCAGTGTGGGATAAACACAGTTTGAGAATTGCTGCCCATAGATGTTCTTTCGGGATATACATGTCGAGTGTTCCTTCTCTCTCCTTAGCAACGTTCGCCTCCCACGTTGGAGGCATCATCATTGAGCCGCTAAACCCCACATTTACTGATGTAGGTTTGTACGGCTCGATGCATGATGGTTGCTCTTCAGAGCTGTTCATTCGGGATAACCGTGTCGAGAAATGTTCCTGTCGAAAGAACAGCTCTGAGGAGCAACCGTCACAAAACCCACATAGTTTTCTGTGATTCTAAACCAATGCCTGCTTTAACAGGCCTCTACATAGCAGGCAGTAAAGACAATTTCTTCATAGGATACATGTCTGCTTTTGTCGTTGTTGTTGTAAAACCCAACTCCTATACTATCATGGTGAAGAGAAGGAATGTCCTGCCCGAGACAGTTTGATTCTGTATGTAGTTTGTGTACCCTCCCCCTGTTCTGCGTGGTTTTCCTCAGGGTTCTCAGGTTTCCTCCCACAAGTAAAAACAACCTCATGAATGGGTTGGCTGATGACATTGCAATGCATAGGACGCAGTGTCTGCAAATTGTTGGTGCTGGCTGACTGCATAGCTCCCTCCCCCTGTCTCTCTGTGGTTTCCTCGCATCTTCATATCCGTGTCTCGTCCAGGACCGGGCGTACAATTCGTGCGCGTTACAAATTGTATTATTATCGTTCAATAATTTTCCGTGTGGAACATTGCACGATTACCCTTTGTTTAGAAACACGTGCCATCACTGACCTTTCAATGCTTCGAGTGCATGTCTGGCGAAAATGTCCAAACTTTCCACTAGCGTCCAATCGCCGTGCATCTTTGGGTTGCGTGCTCAGCTGTGCGAACGTGGAGATGATGCTGCTGAGTTGAGCAGATTTGAAGCGCTTCGTGGCAGGGGCATTACTCCCTGTTGGCCTTTGTGATGGCCTGCGGCTACCTCGGCCAGGTTTATTTCTCCATCCATCCATTGTCAGAAACCGCTTAATCCTGTACAGGGTTGCGGTGAGACAGAGCCTATCCCGGCAGACACAGGGAATAAGACAGGGCTATAATCAGGGTAGGAGAGCAAACCCACGATATTTACAATGAAGGCACGACGTTTTGCTGATAGTTGCAACTATAATTGTAAATGTCGAAGGTTCGCTCTCCAACACACCGGTGTGCTGAAATAGTAAAGCATTTACACGTTTTGTTCACGTGACAGACCTTACTGATTGGCTGTGTCGGGTGGAGGCGGGTTTACGACACTTATTTTTTACTTGACCTAACCTTTACAAAGAGCTATACTACGGATAACATTGGTCACGAAAGCCGTCGCGTTAAGTGTTTACAGTGTGTAGTTTGTAGAAAGTGCAGCGTGTCGTTTGGGGCACAGCTGCACCGTTCCTGTGCCATCATATCTGCCTAGCTGACTTGCATTAAGGGAAGCGCCAAATAACAGGCCGTGACAGTTGGAAAAACGAAATATAAATCCCGAGCACAGAGACAAATTGTAAAGTTGCTCTCACATGAAGAAATGCGCCTGTGCTCCCACACAAAACCACAGCTGCGTGAGCGACTGCGTTAGCGCTGCTTTTCGTGACCACGTACGTGAATGGCAGCGTGCGCGCGGCCTGTGGATTGCTCGATCAAGGAAATGACGATCCAGCCTCTTGGCTTTTGTTGATACGAAGACATTTCTTCCATGCAGAAACTCGTGGTTTCATGTTGAGTGCCGTGTGGCCTCACTTTGATATATATGTCTGGAACGTATTCATTTTGGAATGCGCTCTTTGGAAAAGTCAATAATATTTTAATGCAATCGTAAGACATGTTTAACCACAACTTGTATTTTATACTTTATGACCTACAGTGATTCAAGCTGCAGGACTACAATTCTATTCCTGCAATTCCACTCTGGATAATTTCCGCTAGAATGACAATGGTGGTTAGAGCTACATCCACGTTAACATCTCCATTCATGTGAACATGTTAACGTCTCCAGTCATGTGAATGACATTCTTACAGCCATGATGACGTGGAAGGATTTGTGCAATGGAATGGGATTACATGGCGATGTTATTGTGAACCCAGCTCAGCCTGGCGTTGGCTATGCTTAACTTCGCTAAGCATCGCTGATTTCAGCTGGCAAGATTGGTGACTCGGGCCACTTGCAATGGACCACGATTACCAGGGGACCCAACATTGCCATTCAAATGTATGACTTGTTGTTGTATCCTTTATTTAAACCGGAGATTAGATGAACCCTGAGAGACACGTGAAACGTTGCCTCGTTGCAAGGGCTACATGCAACAACGCATCGTGATGCCTAGCCTGTCCTATTGCTCCAATTTTACCACAATTTTACCACAATTTTGGCATCGCATTCAGGCAAGGCGGGAGGGCTCATGGGGCCTCGCTAGATTAGAGGAGGCTGGCTCCAGCTCGCTCTTTACCTTTGCCTGAGTGTGACCAGCATGCACAGCGTGTAAGAGTGTCCAGCCAAGGACAGGATTGCCGGAGCCAATGCCTGGGCAATGTGTTTCAGTGGTGATTCCACGAGGCTGACGTGGCTCCACGGGCCCCGTATTGCTATCAGAATGCCACACGCGGCGGCTCCGTCATTCTAAATACCCACTCGATCCTGTAGAGTGTAGACTCTGTAGAGGGTCGTGGTGAGCCGAAGCCTATTCCGGCAGACACAGGACACAAGGCAGGGTTAAACACAGAATTGGACGCCAGTCCATTGCGGAGCATCGGGCAATTTGGTCATCATGCCGATTAAACTAGGCAGTAGCATGTTTTTGGTCTCTGGGAGGAAACTGGAGTACCCAACAAAAACCCACATGGACACGGGGAAAACATGCAAACTCCACACAAAAAGGCACCCGAGCGGGGAATCGAACCCAGGTCCTTCTTGCTGTGAGGCGGTAGCGATACTCGCTGCACCACAATTCTGCCCTTATTGATTCCACGATTCTTCCAATTCCACAGTCCCATTAGAAATCATATTCGATTTTAAGAATGACATTGCATTTGGCGGCGAGGGGCATTAACATTCAGCCTGTTCCATCCCTCACCAAATTGTCATAATGTTTATTTAATGTAAATATTCATATTATTCTACACGCTGAAGTGCAGTTCGAAGCCGTGTCAAATATTGCAATATAGTGCAATAAATCATATTTGTGTTGCCATTAATCTCTTTGGACGATGCTGGCAGCTCCCTGTCTTCATAGCGGTGTTGCATAACCCACAGAGAGCGAGGCTCCTCCATGAATTTCTTGTGGAAACAGGGAAATGCTCCCCCACCCCGCCCACGAGAGACCCTTAAACTCACCAGCTTCAATCTGCTGCCCTCTGTGATTACACAGGTTGGAGAAGACATTTTGCTGAACGGTTGAGGCAGCCCATTATGCGGAGTGTAAACAAGGTAGCAGATGACATGTTATCAATGGGAGGGTGTGGCGGAATGGAAGAAAAACAAGCGCAGCCTGCACTGGCATTTCAACTAGGTCATGCAATGTGGTTTTAGACGCAAATTTATTCTCTAATATATCTGCATTTATGTGTCAGGGAAGGTGCTTTTAACAATTTATACTGCCATTCAGCGTTATTGCCCTCTGACCATTTCAGATGGCGGGGTGGTGCGGCAAAAAAAATATTTGAGAAAATAATACATTGTCTGTGGGGTCTAAATTTTCGAACACGGTTAATCAGTGTGTTGGCATGCAACATGGGTCATTACAAATCTACGTGAATGACCTGCATCAGCGAAATATATGTCGTACTGATGTAGGTTTTCACGGCTTGATTTATGATGGTTGCTCTTTAGAGCTGTTATTTCGGGATAGCCGTGTCGAGCGATCTCCCTCTCTCCCTGGCGACGTTTCGCCTCCCACGTTGGAAGCATCATCAAGCGTTATGTTTTATGTTTCCTTGCATGTGCGTGTTAAGTGAGCATGCCTTTGCGATGGAATTGGCCGCGTGGTCAAATCAGAGCTGAGTGGGAAACGCACAGGCCAATGGTGGGAACTTTTCAAGAACAGATTTGATCAATCAGTAGTTCTTTTTCTATATCTCAAAAACTAGCTTAGCCGTACAAAATACAACCAGGATCCTTTAGCATGTTCCCGCTCTCCTCCACTGCTAGATGGCGATGATGATGATGTGATCAGCTCTGAGCCGACAGAACAGCCTCCAGCCGATTTACGAGAGTCTATGGGTCTCTGTTTGAGTCTCTGTGTGAGTCTCTGTGTAAGTCTCTGACAGCAACGGATATAGGTACGCGAAAGCTGCACAACTATCCATCCATCCCTCCATCCATTGTCGGAAACCGCTTAACCCTATACAAGGTCGCGGTGAGCCGGAGCCTATCCCGGCAGACACAGGGTGCAAGGCAGGGCTGTACCCAGGATATAATTCCAGTCCATCACAGGGCACCGGGGGCAATTTTCCTCTGTTGGTCATAATCCAGCAAGCACGTGACCCATAGTGAACCGTTTCTCCATGAAAATAATTACTCAAACGAAAACCGGCATATTTATTATCTAACTGGTTTCGATTGCCTTCAGTATTGGGTTTCCTGGCTCCAAAAGTGCGAGTGGGAAACATGCCAGAAGGATATTTGCATATATACAGATGGGATCGCTGCCTATTTAAAGTCATGCTCAGAAGCATGGAATACATTTTATAATAAGTAAAAGGGAAGAACGTAACTTTGAATTCATCACTAGTGCAAACTGCATTCCATATGCTCAAATGAAAAACAATCTGCATCTAATTCTGGGAAGCATTTAGTGGTTGCAATAGAAGTAAGAGTTTGAGGATAGAGGAAACCGTGTAAACTTGAAATTTGCTCCAGATTTTTGGAATGAGAAAAACCAGGCTGAGACATTTAGGAAGGATCGAAAAATACAGGTTTGTATCATCATCATCATCATCGTCAGAAACCGTTTAATCCCATACTGTAAAGGGTTGTGGTGAGCCGGAGCCCATCCCGGCAGACACAGGGTGCAAAGCAGGGATATACCCAGGATAGGCCGCCAGTCCATCACAGGGCACCGGGGGCAATTTACTGCGCAGGCAAGTTAACCCATGCAGCAGCATGTCTTTGGACCGTGGGAGGAAACCGGAGTGCCCGGCAAACACCCACGCGGACACGGGGAAAAACATGCAAACTCCACACGGAAAGCACCCCAGCCGGGATTCCAACCCGGGTCTCTGTCTGTGAGGCGGCAGCGCTACTCACCACGCCACCGTGCCACCCGAAACAAACATGCTTTTTAGGTTCTAAAAAGGGAAGTGACATCACTAACACAGCTTTTATTTTGATCAAGGGCATGGATTTAGTGTTGTCAAAGATGGATGAGTCATATGGTGGCTGTCAGCAATTATATTTGAGTTTTTCCGTGTTCTTGGAGGGCAGCATGGTGGCGCAGCAAAGAAGACCCTGGGTTCAATCTGTGGCTCAGGTGCCTTCGTGCGTGGAGTTTTCGTGTACTCCCTGTGTCCACGTGGGTTCTTTGCAGAGTACTCTGGTTTCCTTCCACAGTCCAAAGACACGCTGGCTAGGTTAATTGTCCTGCTGACTAAATTAATCCCGGTGCCCTTCGATGGACTGGCGTCCTATCCAGGGCATATCCCTGCCTTGTGTCCTGTGTCTACCAAGATAGACTCTGGCTCACTATGACCCTCTACAGGATTAAGCAGGCACTGAAAATGATATTCTTAGATTTGTATTGTTCTTTAAGATCTTATACTTTGTCTCTGTTATTTGGGAAATCAACTCCCAGGTTGCTTTGTTGATCCACTCTTTAATATTTTAGAATATACCCAAGCACAGATGTTCTTTAAAGGATGGGGGATTGTGATGGTGGTGTTCCCCACATTTCAGCTTTCCATGTATATTTTATGACATGCCCGTTTCACATCCTTAACTCCTTTAATATGGACGTGTCTTCTGCTCTATTTGCCGTACTGTTGATGGCAATGTGTTCAACTGTAAGACAATGGTGGGGCGGCACGGTGGCGTAGCGGTGAGTAGCGCTGCCGCCTCACAGCCTGAAAGTCCAGGGTTCAAATCTCGGCTCGGGGGCCTTCCTGTGTGGCGTTTGCATGTTCTCCCCGTGTCCGCTTGTGTTTTCGCCGGGCACTCCGGTTTACTCCCACAGTCCAAGGACATGCTGCTGCATAGGTTCATTGGCCTGCGGACTAAATTGCACCCGGTGCCCTGTGATGGTACTGGCGTACTGGCGTCCCACTATAGGTAGAGCCCTACCTTGCGCCCTGTGTCTGCCGGGATAGGGTCCGGCTTACCGCGACGCTGTACAGGATTAAGCGGTTTCTGACAATGGATGGATTGATGAGAGAATGGTATGGCACGTAATCACAGTACTGATGTCCAGGAGTGTTAGCAATTGGCCATTCTCATAGTCTATTGCTGATTGCTGTTTGCCAGCATGTTGTGAAGCTTGTGCTCAATATCGCGATGTTGCCTTCAGCAGTGCAGCTCCAGCAGCGCTCCTCCACTCTGCTCTGGCAGGACGTCATCGTGCGTCGCTCTTCCCTCTGGTCACAGAAATGTCCTTGGATACGCACGAACACATCACGTCTTCGTTGGTCTGCCATGCACTCTGTTGGTGACTTATGTAATGCTGTTCCTGGCTTGTGTAAATCTGGGATTTAGTTGCTGTTGTTCATCAAGAGTCGGGCCGACTTCCCTCCAATGTGATCCGGAAATTGTGCCCTTACCGAAGGGCCCTCTAATTTGTCTGCATCATACTTGATTTTCATTTCACTTGAGTGCATCCCTATGGCAGCAACGAATAAGTTTCGCTTCTTTGTGGTATTGATTGTGGACTTCACAACCGTGGACATTAGAATGATGGATCGTTAGCAATAATGTATTGTTCACTGGGTGCTTGTAACATCACTCTACCGATCAGCTCATGTGGGTGGAATATATTGGTCAGGATTGGTTTGCGTAGCCAGGAAAACGTCTCAAGTCGTTCATCTTATCCCGTCTGGTTAACCGGTGGCTTCAGACGTTTCATGACTGAATTTAACATCATTCAGTCAGGAAAAGTGTTAGGCCACCGGTGAGAAGCTTCTCTGGTCAGAATTATATCAATACAACGGCAGATATAAATGTCTTGGTAAATATAAATCTAACCTGGATTTAAAAAATACATTATTAATAAAAACATGATTTACTGGTGCCCTGGGGCCTACTATTTAGGACTTCATATGAACATGTGATACACCTTTAAATGAAAAGTTCTCCACTAATGACTGATAAAGAGCTTATAATTACCGTGGTGTAGTCTTCCTTTTGGGATAGGAACGAGCTTCAAATGGACCTGTATAAGACGGTGAAGTGGTGTGTGAAAGACTTTCAAAGAGCACATGCCCTGGAGCCGTGTGTGTGTGTGCTCTGAAAGGGCTTCCAATGAACGTACTCTATGTTTCAAAGACACCGTGACTCGATCTGTACAACGCATGTTGGTTTCTTTTGGGGCGGCAGGGTGGTGCAGCCGTAACATCTGCGCCTCACAGATTAAATGTCCTGCTCGACGCAGTTCGATTCCCGCCCCGGGTGCCTTTCTGTGAGTTGGTGTGTTCTCCTCCTGTCCTCATGGGTTTTCTCATCGTTCTCCGGTTTACAAATGAAAAAACACTCATTAATGAATTGGCCGATAACATCGTAACCTATTGGAAGCAGTGTCTATGGGGTTGGCGCCGGCTGACCGCCTATCTGACCCCCGCTGTCTCTGCGGTTTCCTCGCTCATCTCATCCATGACCAGGCGTGAAATTTGCACGCGTTATAAATTGGATCATTATTATTGATATAAATAAGATAATATCCTTGTTGGGTGCGGCGCGGTAAGTAGCGCTGCCACCACACAGCAAGAATGGTCCTAGTTAGAATCCCGGCTCGGGGGCCTTTCTGTGTGGAGTTTGCATGTTCTCCCCGTGCCCACGTGGGTTTTTGCCGGGCACTCCGGTTTCCTCCCACAGTCCAAAGACATGCTGCCAGGTTAATTGGCCTACTGAGTAAATTGCCCTGCGATGGACTGGCGTCGCATCCTCGGTATAGCCCTGCCTTGTACCCTGTACGGGATTAACGGTTGTCCGCATTATTATTCCAACCCTGTACAGTATTAAGCGGTTTTAGAAAATGGATGGATCCTTGTCACTTTGTCTGTTTTTTTCCTGTTTGAACTAATTGTTGCATATGATTGGCTAATTGAACCTGTCCAACTGCGGCTTTTTCTAATTGAATACAACAAACCAACACGCAATTTGAGTGAACATAGCAATTTAAACGCACGATTACTTTTTGTAAAAATGCATCACTATTTATGAAGACACAGCTGGTCTTGTTGCAATTGGCATGATAGTGTCTCCTTAGGCATTTACAGATTTCTTCTTAACAATTCTTAATTTATCTGGGAAAATTATAACGGTGTCAGCACTGACTTAGAATTAATGTAGAATAGTTAATTAAAATTGTAATCCTGGTAACAGGTTCATAAAGCCAAGACATACAGACTTAATCCCATTGCCATGATATTAATAACTAATGATACAATGGATTCAGTACATCGCACACATGTACTACATTATAAATATGCACAATGTTCTAATATTATTAGTATAGATATATAGGTGATAGGAGTTGCTCTCTAAGAGTTGTTTTTCAGGATAGCCGTGTTGAGCATTTCTCCTCTCTCCTTCGCGACGTTTCACCTCCAATCGTCCGGTTTGCGAAACCTGATGATGCCTCCAACGTGGGAGGCGAAACGTCGCGAGGAGGAGATGGAGATCGCTCGACACGGCTATCCCAAAAAACAGCTCTTAAGGGCAACCATCGTTAAAATGTTTGTTGTGAATATTTCTGTAAATGTGTGAAAGGGTGCACGGCGCGATAGGAGTGGGATTGTTTGGGATTGTTTACCTGGAGAATGGAGCAGAAAGCTTCCGAGTGATTGTTCCATGTGTTACGCTATTAGTTGCGACACATTTTTCACGGTTTGTTGCACAGTTCACTCCGAAAGTTGAATCTTCAGCAAGAGCGGCTTCTTCTTTGCGATTCTTCGAAGCGCGGCTGAGCGTGACTGAGCCCCTCGTGCCTTAGGATAAGGTGTACATGGAATGTTTAAGAGCTGTTAGATTCCACTTGAAGGCGGAACAAATCTCTGAACATTGTGAGTCAGCCAACTTGGTCTGCTACTGTTCCGACAAAGAACGAGTGATCACAGCTAAGGATCCGTGGGGAATCTGGCGCCCCTTCGCTTCGCCTGCTCAGCAAAATGTGATGATGTGGGGTGGGATCAAACAACTCCGGACCCGGCGACGGAATACATATGTATATATATTGCGTGAAAGGAAATTTAAATCCGAGCGCGGTTCTCGAAACGATTTCATTGGCGGCATGTAAATTAGTTATCCTGTATGTAAATGTTGTGTCCGAGGCACCAAACGTTTGACGATGTACGTACGTGCTTGGTCCTTACAGTCGCCGTGCCCCACGCTGGAGTGGTGGACGGCTGAGCAGCGTGCGTCTGTAACGCGTCAGCACGGGGATGACCGGGGGGATGGGTTCGCGTTTCCATATTTTGTCATTCATTCATTCATCCATTCATTGTCAGAAACCGCTTAATCTTGCACAGGGTTGCGGTGAACCGGAGCCTATCCCGGCAGACACAGGGCGCAAGGCAGGGCTATATCCAGGACGGTACGCCAGTCCATCAACAGGGCACCGCGTGTAATTTAGTCAATAGGCCAATTAACCTATGCAGCAGCAATTCGACACTTAATGAAAGAGAGTTTCACAACAGTTGTGCGAGCCTCCACAGGGCTGGCTCGCAGGTAACACCACTGACTCACGGGTAACATCACTGGCTCACGGGCAGCATCACTGCCCGGCTGTCGCGCAGATCAGCCGGCTGGCGAGCGAGCGGGCCTTCACGGGCAGCGTGCTGTGTCAGTACGAATCCTTCTTGTCTTGCACGCCCGTCTTTTCCCACCGGCTGACACGCTTCCGAGTCTTCAGGTGGATTAGCTGGATTTAATTTTCCCTTCGTACAGGGGCCTCCACTCGCGCGAGTCACCCGCGCCCCATGACCCCAGCGCGGGTGACTGACACATTGTTTACCGGTGCCGCGTCGTTATGGATCTACCTGTGAAAACACTGACAAGGAAGTGATTGCAGGATGATGGGAGACTCATCAGAGTGAATCTCACCCGAGGTCCATCAATCCACCGAACTGCTCAAACGGTCACCTAGCAACAGGAAGCTCTACTCTAGATCAAAAATTCTAAACATTTTTCACCTCAAGGCCTACTGGGTCTGTTCTCCACGGACCACTAGGTGGCACTCACGGCCCACTGATGGTTGAGAATGGCAGACCTAGATGGCGAGTTGGCATGGATAGGCAGATGCAATTTTACATTTAGAATTTGATATAAATAAATAAAACATACTTGATCATAATAATAATTCAATTTATATAGCGCCTTTCACCCGAGGGTCACAAAGCGATGCACAAGGGCCGCGAAGAGGACGGCATGTCAACAACGAAAGACAAAACAATAAAAACCAAAGCAACAGAAAATAAATGATTAAGGCTACTTTGAATATACTAAAAGGTTGTGAAACTGGCAATCTTAAGAGCGGCAACATTCTGCCAGCGTCCCCTAAGATGGCCGTCACTTCCTTGAAGACAAACACGGAGGGAGACAGGGAGGGAGGGTGAGCAACAGGGAGAGACACAGGGACACAGAGACGGGAAGACAGAGAGACAGACACGAGGGGGAAACAACGCCAATCCAAATTAAACAATCAACATTGAAGCACAAGCACACGCAACAGCAAAATAAAACGCAGGCAACCACAAAACACAACTTCCATACGCGACACCAGGAGGCGAGTTTAGGCAAGGCAGGACTGGGCCAGGAGAAGGCCGCGCAAAACAGACAACAAAAAACAAGCAATAAGAGCATGGCAGACAACAAAACAAACACCAAAGTTACACAGAAACAAACCACCAACCAAAGAGAAAAGGAACAGATGAAAAGTGACAAATGTAAAACAAATTAAAGCTAAATAAATACGTAAAACACAGGTAGCGGCAGCCCGCGCGCCCCCAGTGGGCGCGCGGGCTTAATGGTAGTGTGACTATCATTGCGTGATGGTGATGACGACGTGAATATTGCGGTTTGACTTCGGTGATGCGACTCCGGTGGTGTTATGATGACGACAGGCTGATGGAGATGGCACTGTGATGATCACAGGGATGACGATGGTAGTGTGATGTTGACAGGCGTGATGATGGTAGTCGTGTGATTTTGGTCATGTGACAACGACGATTTGATGTTGATAATGATGATAACGTACTGAAGTAGGTTTTCACACCTCAATTCATGAGCCGTTCCTTCGGGACAGCCGCGCCGAGAGGGAGATCGCTTGACACGGCTATCCCGAAAGAACGGCCCCGAAGAGCAACCGTAATGATGATAACGTTATGAGGATGCGATCTTACAGGGTGGCATGGCGGTGCGGTGAGTAGCGCTGCCGCCTCACAGCAAGATGGACTCCGGTTCGAATCTTGGCTTGGGTGCCTTTCCGTGTGGAGCTTGCATGTTCTCCCCGTATCCGCATGGGTTGTCGCCAGGCCCTCTGGTTTCCTTCCACAATCCAAATACACGCTGCTGCATAGGTTAATTGCCCTCTGGATTAAATTGCCTCGGTGCCGTGTGATGGACTGGCGTTCCATCCTGGCTATAGCCCTGCCTTGCGCCCTGTGTCTGCCGGTATAACCTCCGGCTAACCACAACCCTGTACATGATTAAGCGGTTTCGGACAATGAATGAATATACATGATATATATATTTTTCCTTACGAGTGTTAATCTATTTCCAAAAGTGACACGACTGGTCCTTGGAGGACGCAATTAACACGCAGCGAACAACACGCAAGAGGATAAAAATACACGAGTCGCAGTTTCACACAGCTGTGTACTGTATGACGTGTCTTACCGCTGCACGATGCAAAAACCGAGAATGACGTTCGCTTCAACGTTTCTAAACATGAACAATTCTACAATACTAAAAGGGCACAGTGGAATAGCAGTCAAGTCAATTCACCTGCTATCTGCAGCATTGCAACTTTAAAATGTAAAACATCACCTGTGGGTACAATTATAGCCAGACGCGACATACGGAATGCTGCTTCGAATAACCACAGATGACAAATACACCTTTAATATTTATGCCGGCCAGACGCGAAGTCGAATGATGTTTTATTGAACTATAATATTATACCCAAGAAGTGACAATTACTTTATATTTTTCCTCCCCTAACCTGCAAACGTTCAATGAGCTGCATAACACAGCATGCTATGCTCGCAATTACACATAACGCGGCAGGTAGCGGTGCCAATGTTGAATTACTCTATTGAGGCGCAAAAGATCTGTTCTACAGCGTGACAATGCGCCCTGTTAACTAGCGCCACGGGGAACCTGTCACGAATGCTGAACCTAGCGTGGCACAAGGATACGCCGCACCTCCACCGTTGCTCGCTAAGTGCCAGTCAGCGGAAGATACACCTGACAGGAAGCCCTTGCTGCTGCTGCGGGCAGTTCTTTTCTGTTGTGTTTTTTTATAACGCGCTCGCTGCCGAGGACGTGACAGCCCCATTGTGGCACAGTAACAAGGATGGGACCTTCCCAGCGACTTGTCGGAGCAGGCTTGGTGAGCAGCATATCGCGGCCTTGCACGCTGCCTCCAGCTAATGACGCCCTTGCTGCAGGACCGGTCGGGTTGAGGGAAAGCCGTCATATGAAAACATCGAAAGGCAGAGGTAGTTTAAAATCTCATCTCATCAGAAACCGCTTAATCCTGTACAGGGTCGCGGTGAGCCGGAGCCTATCCCGGCAGACACAGGGCGCAAGGCAGGGCTACATCCAGGATACGGCACCAGTCCATCACAGGGCACCGGGGGCAACTTCTTACGCAAGCCAATTAACCTATGCAGCGGCATGTTTTGGGCTGTGGGAGGAAACCGGAGTGCCCGGCGAAAACCTACGCGGATACGGGGTAGAATATGCAAACTCCACACAGAAAAGCATCCGAGCCTTCACCAGTGATCGCTTTATTTTGTGCCTAATCTCAGTGCTAGCCAAAAGTTGCCGAAAGACAATACAATAACATTGTTGTAACTGCCCAACCCGGGTCAATCCGTATACCAGCCATTTACACCGGCAATAACATTTGCTGGAAATTTTTTTAGTAAATAAGGGACTGCAGAGCTTGGGTAATCCATAGCACTGGCCCAGCGTCTGGCTTCCTTTCTGCTTGTCTGAGGTTCCTCTTGCCGCTGAGGCGTTCTCTCGATTGAAGAGCAGGCCCGCTGGGCGTTATAAATAGTTAATGTATATAAATATCTAAATATGAAACAACGCTCACATTATTTCGTACGTAAGAGCTACAGTATGACTTTCCATAAAGCGGATGAAACAAAAAAACATATAATGAAGAAAAGCAATAACAAATGGTGCGTGGGTTTTTTTTTGTTTGTTCCCGAAACAAATTATTCTATGCATGGGAGAGAAAAAATGAAATCTCAGTAAGAAACAACATAAAAGCAGATAATGTATTTAATCTCATTCTTTGCTGAATGATTAATAAGCCTTGCGTGACCTCTCCGCTGAGGTGAGGGGGAGAGAGCAAGTAGCCTCTTTAGTTTCGCCACTGGGGTCTCTCCCCACAGTCCACTCCCGCGAGAGGCGCGGTTCACATGCGGGAAAGACGGGCTTGAGATAAAAGTGACATATCATCAGTGAGCGACCTTTCGCCTGCACAGCGGCGGCGTCGCTTCAGCTGCAGGAGCCGCCTCGAATTCACGAGCACTCCGCGCCACCATGAAACACCACGGATGTTTCAGTTGTGCCACAGTGTAAATTGATGAATATGTAGATAAAAGGGTGGAATTGCAAAACAATCACTATGGGAACGCATACGTCCCCTTTAGAGAGGGAGTCTAGGGCGCATAAATATGTTGAGTTCTCCATCCATGCATTATCAGAAACGGCTTCGTCCTGCACAGGGTTGCAGTGAATCGGAGCCTATCCCGGCAGACACAGGGCGGAAGGCAGGACTATACCCCGGATGGGACGCCAGTCCATCACAGGGCACCTGGGGAAATTTAGTCCGCAGGCCAATTAACCTATGCAGCAAGATGTCTTTGGAATGTGGAAGGAAACCGGAGTGCCCGGCGAAAATCCACGCAGACACGGGGATACCATGCAAACTCCACACAGAAATACGGCACCCGAGCCGGGATTCGACCCCAGGGATTTCTTTCTGCCTGTTGGGTCACGGGTGGAGGGAAATGTTTCGGAGTTCATAGGAAAATAATAATTTCCAAACGAGACTATTGGGTGATCCAGTGATTGAATGAGATTTGTTCCGATATTTAAGCACAGTTGCGAGCAAAATTTATATAACATTCTAAATAATCCAAGAGCTTATGTAACTATTGATTAAGACCCTTCATTAAAGTCGCATCTTAAACTTGTAAAAAGAGTTGTGTTTTTGCTGAACAGAGCATCGTGCTCATGACGCACCTAGAACAAAGTCAGTACAGGACAATATTCGTAAGATAGAATGCAGGCATTAAAATAATGCACAAAGCCACAAATCATATCATCATGTTTTTATTAAGCAGTGTTTTAAAAATGCTTACTAACAAATCCAGTATAATTCAGTTGATTTCTAAAAGTATGCT
The DNA here is from genome assembly GCA_036362915.1 of Geotria australis. Lineage (NCBI taxonomy): Eukaryota > Metazoa > Chordata > Hyperoartia > Petromyzontiformes > Geotriidae > Geotria > Geotria australis. The sequence continues at coordinate 3,649,577 of JAZEWU010000011.1, read as the reverse complement.
TAATTTTTTTACATTGTAATGTGTAGAGGGAACTTTAGAGCGAATATATTGGCCTAATACTTAATTGCTTAAGGCAGCGCTTCCCAAAGTGTGCGCCGCTAACTCACAGGGCCGCCGCGGGATATTCCAAATTAAACGAAATTTTTAGGTGTTTTCTGACTAATACACCAAGGGCGGTGTGAACCGAGAAAGTTTGGGAACCACTGGCTTACAGTAAATCTTAAGTGCTATCAAACGTAGATTATAAACATTTAGTCCAGTCTTCTGGCAATCAACACAAGCCTGTGTTTCTTCTCCTTGAACTTTAAACCCTGCAAAGTAAAATGAGAACGTTTTCAAATATAAATGGTTTCACGACGTGAAACAAAACTCTTAACACAATTGTATAATGACCTACAGCTATTGGAAATATTTAATTTCAAGTTTCAACAGCTACACTTTCTGGCATATAAATGGCCATGCTTTCATCCACTTCAATTTGCTTAAAAACTATTGTAACGGTAACTGCTTGAACCACTTTCAAATGCACCGCACAAACCTAATAAACTTTAGTACTGCTATATTTTTAAAGAGGTTTTCTGAGTTTTGTGAAAATTGCTGAGGCCTATGCTTCAACAGAAATGTGAAAATTGATTCTAACTGGACTCACCCTAAATGCTCTTGCAAAACCTCACACAATCAATGTTAACTTATTCACTACTAGTCACTTGGTCTTTCGAATATCGCTATCGTGGCTGGAGGAAGTGGAAGTGACATCATTCATTTTAATAAAGTCAATCGACTGACATCATTAGGCCTGGTGCAATTTTCAGCCAGTGGTGCAAAATGTAATCAAGCGCTCAGGATGGAGTGAGGGTCGGGGGCTGTGAATCATTGCTCTCACTCGATTGAATTAGGTCCTTTGGAGACCGACCGAAAGCAGGACCGGGTTGAATCTAGTTAAAACATACTCATCTTGGGGAATTTTAAAGCAAATGGAATATAAACAATTATAGTTAAAAGTGTGACTCGGATTAAAAGAAACTCACGTGCCTCGATTATAACCCACTTACGGATGGAAAACCAATTGTACTCCTTCAATTTGCTAAATGTTTGATAAGAATCGGGGGCGTAAGCCCGTGTGAAATCCGAAACAATTTGGATCGAAGCCACTACAACACCAAAGCATGCTCTTGCCTGTCCAGTTCATAAGGTTATCTATATATTTTAACTAGACTAAAATCCATACAGCAACCTTAAAACCTCGCTCTCCCCCCGCTCCCCCCTCGCTCTCACTCGGAGGGCGCCCAGAGGGAGAGGGACACACCTCCGGAGCCGAATGGCCGAGGAAGGGAGTGGAATTGTAAACGCGCGTCCCTGTGGGAGCGCGTGTCGCTGTGGGAGCGCACCCGGCTCCAGGTCCCCGTCACGGCGGCTCTCTGGCGGTTCTCCGCCACAAACCCTCGATTCCACGGCAACGCGTTTCCCCGACTCTTTCGATTTTCGACGTATAGAAGAACCGACGTAGGTTTTCACGGCTCGATTCATGGTGGTTGCTCTTCAGAGCTGCTCTTTCGGGATAGCCGTGTCCAGCGATCTCCCACGTTGAAAGCATCATCAGCCCGATGATGCTGCCAACGCGGGAGGCGAAACGTCGCGAGGGAGAGAGGGTGATCGCTCAGTGACACGGTTATCGCGAAAGAACAACTCTGAAGCGCAACCATCATATCGAAGAACCATTCAAATTCAAGACCGTGACGGCGTAATATCCGACCCAGGACACGCTGGAGGGATTATATCCTTCGGCTGGCCTGGGAACGCCTGGGAATCCTCCCCCCAGGAAGAGCTGGAATCTGTTGCTGAGGAAAGGGATCTCTTGTCCACCCTCGTTAAAGAGCTGTCGCCACGACCCTCACCGGTACAAGCGGTTTAGAAAATAGATGGATGGATGGAAAGATTAATCTGTTCCCTCTGTCGACGTTCACTCCGAGAGCGGCGTTCCCGTGCGTTCTCGCCCAATCGCCCCCCGTGGCCGTGATACCCGCGGCCAGGAGCCACCGCCCGACGCCCCCATCATCAACATCGCGCTCGCAGCCCTCGTGTCGCCTCCTGGGCACACAGAGCGTCCCGTGTGGGAATTCGCGTTTTGACTCGCACCGTGTCTCTCTCTCCGTGACTTGACTCTCCTACGCCGCCCCCTCACGATGACCGCGTTTATCTCTGAGTCACAGAGGCAGACTCGCTCCCATTGACCGAATTACGAGCATAGCTGGGAATCAAGGTTCTGCCCGAGGCAGTTCGATGCCCGCCCCGGCAGGGCAATTAAGCTATGCAGCAGCAGCATGTCTTTGGACTGTGGGAGGAAGCCGGAGTGCCCGGCGAAAACTCACTCGGACACGGGGAGAACATACAGACTCCACACACAAAGGCACCCGAGCCGGGATTCGAACTCTGGGAGTTCTTGCTGTGAGGCGGCAGCACTATTCACCGCGCCACCGTGCCGCCCTCTCTCGGTCTTGCGATGCCTTAATCCATCTCCCTCCTACACGTGATCTCAGCTCATCGTTCTCGCTCGCCAATCTCATCGTTCTCGCCATGGTGGCTGCTGATGCTCCCTTCCTGGGCTCCCACACCATCACCAGTCTCATCCGTCTGTCACGTTTGATATCGACGTGCCATCTGCTCAAGCCCACTCTGAATCTGAGCAGTCAGGATGATGTCCCTAATTGGCATGTCCCCCCGATTCACCTCAGTCTTTTCCTGTCTCGAAATAAGTCGCTGCATCCATCTCTCCACAGTTCGCTGTGCAATATTCAGCTTTTACTCCTCTTCAATTTAATCATCCGTGTATAATCTCCAATTGCCACAGCAGACTATAATGTGCACCGATTTGAAAAAAAACGGTTGCATATTCGGCAGCCTGTTATCTTGCTTTTCATTATTACATTTTATTTTCCAAAAGCACTTTAACCTCCTCCTGCTCACTTCTTTACTTGACCATTTTGATTCATGTCCCTATTCAATAAACGTCTAAGATGATTGCACAATTCAAGAGACGCTTCATACATTTATAATCACGATCCAATTTATCTTGACAGTTGACATGTATCTGACAAATTAATAAAATGTACATATATTTTATCATCAACTGTTGGTAATGTAATTTTACCAATTCCATAAACATATAAAAATCCTTTCCCATTTCAACATCTTAGTATTTATCCATCCATTATTAGAAACCGCTTAATCCTTATACAGGGTCACGGTAAGCCGGAGCCTATCCCGGCAGACACAGAGCGCAAGGCAGGGCCATAACCAGGATGGGACGCCAGTCCATCACAGGGCATCAAAGTATTTATGTTGAAGCTTACATATTTTTCGGGCTAGAAGAAATAGCGTCTCTTTAAGCTAGGGTACGAGTTCGACTAGACAATTGTAAAAACACTAAATGATTGTTGCTGAAATGATGCACTGCAAGGAGGCTAGCTGACCCATTGGGTTGTGTAAAAATACTCGTGTTTTATGTGGAGAGATCAGTTTATGAAGGAGACCTATCGTCTGCTTATCTATTGTCTGCCTATCCGCGTTGATCATTGTAAGATACAAGCAGCTGAAAGGCATCGTGGGCATGTCGAGGTAGTCACTCACCAATATAAATAAAGGGGGAGCGATGCTGGGCCGTGATAATCAGTGTAACGGTGATCGTGATGCATGTGAGGGGTGCGCGGCGCGACAACGCGGACGCTACAGTCGCTCACTATCACGTGTTGTCGTGAATGTCACCGGCGTTAACAAGAAAGAATCGCAGGAAACGTTTCAAGCAGCAGAATATAAATAAGGGCTGCTAATAGACAACGGTGAGGTTATAATTAGGCTGTAATTGTGGATTCGGAAGAGGACATTTTGGGGAGCCTATCATCCACACAAACACGCTCGGTCGCGCGTGCTGCAGACGCAGGTTTAGAGACACTACAGCAGGGCAACTGTGGAGCGAGAGTGTGCCGGGGGAAAACAACCCAGCAGCACTTAAAATAGAACTAGAATTGCTGCACTTGTAGTTTCTAAAGTGTGCAAATAAAATATTACGGAAAAAAGGACAATGCACATGTTTTGGAACAGGTGCGGTGCACACAGACTGTAGATGCGCTGTAGCCGTGCACAGCATTGCCTCGAAGCGCAAATGTGCAGCCACTCCGCCGCTTGGCCCTCGACAGGGATACGCTCGCGATCCCAACATTGGCGGAATCATTGTGAACGCGTCGTTTTGCCTCCAGTTCATACTTGTTTTAGCAACAGAGCTCGATGCCCTATCAAAATCACGCCGAATACATTGTTGCTTATAAACCAATGCATATTTACTTATATCTTTAACTACCTTGTTTTTTTTTTCGTTTCTGTGCAATGCTGTGCGTTATTTTATGTTTTTTGTTTGGTATTTTTTTGTAAATTTGCGTGTTTGTTGTGTCGCAGGAATCCCTAAATAGCTTGCAAGCTCACTGGGTATTGTTATGCTGTAATAATAAACATCTATCTATCTATGTTCACTCGATCTTATAAAAACAGACTATGTCCCTGGAAAAGGGCACACAGTACTGCATGTAAGAACAACCTCTCCATCAGTCCCAGCGAGTTGGGACATCAGGGTTAAACTCACAAACGAGGGAGTAGCCTAAGCCTCTTTAGGGGCCTTATCCACGTGACCATCGCGACGCTTACTGTCCAGCAGTGTCGAACATCTTTTTCCGGCCCTCCATGCCAGACATGGCCTCCACGTTCTTGCGCCAATCTCCAACTTCCTGTGGAAATACCATCAACAATTTGTGTGTTTACGATATCCAGCAATAAACATAAAGTTTCACTGATGGTTGCACTTCAGAGCTGTTCTTTCGGGATAGCCGCGTCACTGAGCGATCTCCCTCTCTCACTCGTGACGTTTCGCCTCCCACGATGGAAGCACCATCAGGCGTGGGAGGTGAAACGTTGCGAGGGAGAGAGGGAGATCGCTCGACACGGCTATCCTGAAAGAACAGCTCTGAAGGGCAACCAACATAAATCGAGCCAACATAAACCTACGAGTTAATAAATCGAGCCGTGAAAACCTACATCAATACATCAATACATGACGTCTCATTATTTTTCACGTCTTACAGATTTTGGCCGAGAGGACTTTTAGTGCATTGGGTGTTGTTGAACTACTTTAGCTAGACCAATGACAGAGGGACTGTAACGGGTGTCCTTAGGATGATTGGTAGGATAATTCATGTCAAGTTCTCAAGACAACGTCATCACGGATGTACTTATTCCAATGCGTTTTTCCTCCGGTGCATTGTCATATTTAGCGCGCGATGGTTTTACAGTTTGTTGCCAATTAGCATAGTCTGTAATTGGAGAGAATGTCTCAGTGATATCTTGATCTGAATTAAAATGTATTCACCGCATCAAAAAAAGCATTTAATGGTATTTGAAACAAAAAAGACTGTAAAGGACGGATGCATGGGCTATTAGTCGCGTGGTGAGTAGAGCCGTTGTGATGAAGCACGTACAAATTGTAGCCGTCCTATTTAATATCCGTAGAATCTTCATTGGAATAAACAGCACTTATTTGAAACAACATTTATTTGACTAGAAAGCCAGTAATTGTTACCGTTGATCTTTTGTTCGGTAATAATGATATATAATCTGCTGTAGAACTTAATATTTTTTCATGCATAATTGTACTATGCATAAATTATAAAAATATATTAAGATGTTGACACATCACTGGAATTACGTGTTTCTCGAACCACCCCATTGAGTGTCGAAACGCATGCCTACGTCGCGATGTCAATGCTTGCTACACGGTGTGTACGAGTCCATCACGCACTGTCGAAACCCAGCGGAACCATCTGCACTCCGACGCAATCACACATTCATCTCGCAGGCGGGACGCGCAGACATCTGCCCCGCTCACAACAGTGGCAGGAAACCTTCGTCACACAGAGAAACGTCTGCATTTCATTATAATCACACAGTTGGAAATCTTCATTAACATTGAAGTGAACTCTCTAAACTTGACACAGAATAAGAGCGCCTGTGAGCTGGGATCAAGTTCCAGCGTTCCCTCCACACCTTTAGGCTGTTTCTCTGTCACTCTCGTCCGCCGGCAGAGGCATATTTGCCTGACGGGTTCCCCAAAGTGGTAATTGTAGGATGCGTCCTTTTTGCTGCCAAGGTCTAGTCCATCTCAACTGGCTCCTCTCAATCCGAGTCGCTGCTCCTTCGGATTGAGAGGAGCCAGTTGAGTTGGTTCGGGCCACTGTTAAGGAAGCCCCCTGGGAGGCCCGCGGGAAGTCTATCAGGCACGGCCCACTGGGCAGAGACCTAGAGGCCGACCCAGGACACGCCGGACGGATTATATCTCTCAGATGGCCAGGGAGCGCCGGGGAACCCCCCAGGAAGAGCTGAAATCTGTTGCTGAGGAAAGGGATGTCTGGCCCACCCTCCTTGGACGGCTGCGGCCGCGACCCTCCGCACCAGGACGGATGGGACTTGTAGGAGACACGTGGAGCGGATGGCCGAGCGACAGCGGCACACGGCTTACCTTCTCCTCCTTGTCATCCTTCTTGACAGACTTGAGGTTGGCGCGCAGGTCCATGGACACCTTGTGTCGGGAGCCGAGCAGGGCGCGCAGCATGGCATCGGCGGACATTCGCACGCGGCGCAGCGGGGGGCGCTTGAACTTGCCGCGCAGGTCATAGATCTTCATTTGCAGCTCTTTGATCTGGGGGCAGGATTAGCAGCCGAGGGGTGCAGGGTAAACACGCCGAAGCAATTACGGCAGCTGGTCAGCAAGCTGATAGAGTAACTCCTGCAGGCGAGGGATTGCTCCCATGCTGGACTCACGCCTATGGCCACTTGAACACCCTTGTAAGTAATGAGGAAACATTGGTTACATTGTAATTCTTCTCAGGCCCCGTGGTGTGACGTGCGGCCTCGCACGTGTATCCTGACGCGCGCTGTCTCTCTGCTGGCCTGTGTTTTTGTGCCACAGGGTATTTCCCTCAGACGTCACGTATTATTTAAATGCACTTCCTTTTGAGACCATCGTTATTGGCAAATGCATTTAGTCTTATTTTTTCTTATGACTAAAGGAGATATTCGTATAAATGGATTTCAGAACTGATTTTCAGCCAAATAGCATTACTTTGCAATTCTACATTCACCATGCCACATGAGACAAGAGCTGTATAGCAGAGCACCTGGGAAAAGGGTAAATAGTCTCAGTGCTATACCAGGGGCATGTCTCATTCACTACACCGCGACCCTGTACAATCATGATTAAGCGGTTTCTGATAATGGATGGATGGAGAAACGCGTGTAATTGTTATCCGTTTGTATAACGTGACACACTGACTATGCGTTGCCGTGGATCATTACTGGTAAAGTAAATATGAGCAAAACGCCATTCGTTGCGTATCAAGAGAAATATGTCGTAGTCGATCAGCCGATCGGCTTTCCATAAAATCGGTCCCGAAAGCCGATGGGCAAATGTAACGACCCGCGCCATCGCACACGTGAGCTGTGAACACAAGACACATCAGGTGAAGGCCACTGCTAATCTATGAGGACACTTTGTTGTCCTTGGTAGTTGATTTAAGATCATTGCCGTCTGTGTTGGAAAGAATCCATGCTTATCTGCAGTGTTCACATTAAAGACCCGGTAATGTAAGAAATATACAAGGTTTTACCTTTCCTGGCAATGAGATATTAAAAACAGCAAATGTACACCTTTTTTCAAAGGGTCCAGTTTGCAAGACGCCACACGTGGTTGTGGCAAAAGCATGCAAACAAAATGCTATGATAATATATGCATTGTCCTTGAAACTGATTGGCCCACACCATTGCCAAAAATGGGAAACCTTTGTATATTTATTTACTCTATCTGTACACTGGGATAACGGTGCCCCCCGTGTCCGCGTGGGTTTTCGCCGGGCACTCCGCTTTCCTCCCACAGTCCAAAGTCATGCTGCTGCATAGGTTAATTGCCCTGCTGACAAAATTGCCCCTGGTGCCCTGCCTTGCGCCCTGTGTCTGCCCGGATAGGCTCCGGCTCACCGCAACCATATAAAGGATTAAGCGGTTTCTGACAATGAATATACGAATCTAAAAATAATGTAAGGGTCGTTTACTGACTCCAAATACTGTGCACAGGTGTAATGAAATATGAAGTGCTGTACACGCCAGCGACGGCTCTTCCCTTACCTCTTTGTCGTTTTTCTCCACCCTGACTTGCATATCGTATCGCTCTTCATCCACCTTGTCGATGGTTTTGTGCAATTCCCTGCACAGATCCTGTTTGCATGGCGAACACAGGATTGAAGGACGTTAGGGCACATTGGCGTAATACAGAGTTCATCGTGAAAGCCAGTGTTTCAAAATTCAATCCATTATTTGTCTGCAATCGTGTTTTATTTCTTCACGATTTTTTGTTTTGCCATCCGCCGTATTTTTCCCTTGACCAGTAAGTACACCAACCAATTTCCGACTGCCTTTAACGTCTTAAAAATGAAACACTCCACTGCAGCGTTGTGTAGTGAAGGGTTTCTTGTTTGGATGCCCCAGTTTATATTTTTCAAACACAATCCATGGTGTCATAATTTGTCATCGCAACAATCTGCTCCTTTTCCACCGGTCTTGTCTATAGATATAACCAGGCGATCGCTTGAACAACACAGCGGAGTGTGAGTGTCGTGTAAAAAACATGCTCTCTGTGTGTTCAAGAGAAACGAATGTAATTGTGTTTGTGTTTAGAATAGTGGTAATACAAACGTGGCGCAACACATGCACACAGATCAATCGCAATTCTCACGAATGCACACGCACTCTCCACCAAGAGTCGGACCGCTCCAAAACCCTTGGGTACTCACACACCACTCTGACCACTGCCATGGGTATAGCCCTGCGTTGCGTCCTGTGTCTGCCGGGATAGGCTCCGGCTTACCGCGACCCTGTACAGGATTAAGCGGTTTCTGAAAATGGATGGATGGATGGGATGCCTACTTTATCTTGTTCTGTTAAAAAGCAATGTTCATAACACAGGTGGCGAGTGCCTGGTTATCTAACTAACTACAAGCATGCATGTACACATGATGTATGGATTAATACTTATCTAACAACATATCTAATATTGTATCTGCCTTTAAAGTAACGCATTGTTTCAAATGATTGGGGGAGACGGGCCTGAGAGAGAGAGAGAGGGGAGTCCGATAGCAAGACGTGAAACTGCAGAGCGTGTATCGGCTGTGGCTGGAAGCCTCCTCACCTGATCAAGATACAAGGCGAGGGTTGTGGGTTTAGCAGTGACGAATCAATCGCTCTCTCGTGTCCAAGAGCGTGGCAGCTTCAATTGCCACGAAACGAGTCTGGTGGAGTGATCTCGTACACTAAACTCATCAGTGGTTACAATTAACACCGTCAGCTGGATTAATGTGCCCATTTTGTTTGTAAGTGCCACGTATTGGTGGAAAATCGCTCGTTTTCGTACAAATGTATGCATATTTTATGCAATTTCCGATTCGTTCGAGCCATTACTGCACGTCAAGCGCCAAGAGGCTAGCTAGTGCCGCCACCTCTCGCGCCGAAACACAGAACGTGTCGTGGGATGGTCCAATGCATCATCGGCATGGCCATGATGACCTCTTGACCCTGACCTTAAGCAATGAACTGCAAAACGCGACTCACCTTTTCAATGAACACGTATTTACATGACTACACTTGTAGGAATAACCACAGGGTACATTGTAGTTTTTTGTTTTCTCCACTAAGATAGTATATTTCACAAGCTTAGCGATAATAAACGTGATGTTATTAACATCTTGTATAATCAGCTTAAATCAATCTAAGATTTATAACGCATCGTATTCACAAAACAGCTTAGACTGACGTGCGGATGGAACTCACAGAGTTTAACTAGATTAAACTAAGCAGAAAAGGGGAAAATGTGACTGTTTTTAATCTGGTCTTAAAATCACCGATTGTCACGGCTGAGCCGGCTTCTGTGACAAGAAACTGTGTGGCAAGACAGCAAGCGGCTGTGTGTGAGGCAGCAGCAAAGACACGCTGCTGCCTCGCACAATTATCCTCACTAAATTGCCCCCGGTGCCCTGAGATGTTTTAACCTGCTTACCCCTCCCCACTGACCAGCTATTAAACAGAGCTACATAGCTCAACGGTTCCATCCTTCCATCCATTGTCAGAAACCTCTTAATCCTGTACAGCGTTGCGGTAAGCCGGACCCAATCCCGGCAGACACAGGGCGCAAGGCAGGGGTATATCCATGATGAGACGCCAGTCCATCACAGGGCACCGGGGGAAATTTAATCAGCAGGCCAATTAACCTGTGCAGCTACGTGTCTTTCGACTGTGGGAGGAAACCGGAATGCCCGGCGAAAACCCACGCGGACAAGGGGAGAACATGCAAACTCCACACAGAAAAGGCACCCGAGCCGGGATTCGAACCCGGGTACTTCTGGCTGTGAGGCGGCAGCGCTGCTCACCGCGCCACCGTGCACGCTTAATGTCTGCTGTTCATATGATGTGCCGCAAAGAACTCCACTGTTTGCACCGTATATTACCTGTGACAGTGGTAGCGATTTGGAATTCTGTAACTGAAGGCCCGCTAAAGTACAGTGGAACCTCAAAATAAATCAAAATTACCGGGTAACGCACGGAACGTGGCGCAGATCTGTGTGTGTCTGTACAAATTGAAGCCGTGATTCAACGCTTCATGACCCATGTGGGGCTGTGTAATTACACCTTGCGCTCGTGGTATCGCGCAACGGTACTCAACCTCGTGCTAGAGGTGCTTCCAATTTCTAGTCTCCGGCTTAATAATCATCGATTCTCCCGTTTACTCACACGAGTGATTTCGTGGATAATGTACAGTCAGTTAATTGTAACAACAAAAAATCCCACTATTATCCTGTTTTATAGCTCAGTTATATATCTGTATTGTAATTTCAAATATTTCCAACTATACCACGGTGTATTTTTGTGGAAATGGCCGGCTATGTAACCGAACAATTGATTCTTGACAATTGGACACATTGTGAAATGCTTTTACCAGGTCATATTTTTCATTGATTTTGTTGGGGGAGGGGAATGATATCGTGAAAAGGGACGATACCATCCTTGCTGATTGCTGAGACATCGCCGGGTCTAAATCGTTCAGGGATTTAGGCGATTTGCTCATGTGTCACACTAACAACACACAGCAACTCGGTTTCTTGTTCCAAGGACGAAGGAGGAATCGCTAACAGACAGGAGGCATCCTACACGTTTCTTCCATCCATTGTCATAAACCGCTTAATTTTGTACGGGGTTGCGGTGAGCTGGAGCCTATCCCAGCAGACGCAGGGCGCAAGGCAGGGCTGTACTCAGGATTGGATGGATGGACTTAGTAAAAGCTGGCACTTGAGAAATGTTTCCTGAAGTAGGTCTGGTTTGCAGGTCTTGATCTCTAGCTATAGAGGGTGATGTAGTTACTCGCTACAGGCTTCTGATTAGTCTCCATCTTTGTTATGACCCTAGCCACGCCTCTGGCCACGATTAATGTGACTGCTCATGATACATTAATTATATACACACAATTAATATAGATAAGATATACCGTTAAGATACCTATCAGAGATTGAGACGATATTAATCAGACTTAGATTAAAAAAATTATAGTATGCAATGCATCGTATTTGTATTTCAGTTAAAACGTGAAGTATCTTTTTACTAAATGATTAATGCCAAAGTTAAAAGGTTGTTATGCGTTTCCTTTTAGCATCTGTGTATTTACGTAGGTTTTCACGGCTCGATTCATGATGGTTGCTCTTCAGAGCTGTCCTTTCGGGGTAGCAGTGTCGAGTGTTCTCCCTCTCTCCCTCGCGATGTTTCGCCTCCCACGTTAGAAGCCTCATCAGGCGTGGGAGGCAAAACGTCGCGAGGGAGAGAGGGAGATCGCTCGCCACGGCTATCCCGAAACAACAGCTCTACAGAGCAACCACTATCACTGTGTCAGGAATATAAATGTACAACTTCGGAGTTGATCTCAGCTGCTGAGGCCCCCTCGAGCCGCCGCGTTAGCCAGACGTCCCGAGCCCAGGACCGGCGAGGCAGTGGCGGCAGCTGCTCGGATGTGGCGCGGCAGGCACGCGCCGACACGAGCAAAGGCAAATATTAATTAGGTGGAGGCCGCTCCAGAAATGCAAACAGGATAAACCATGAACAGTGCTTAAATACAAATCAAAAACGGCGTAAAGGAAATCCAGTCACAGACGTTTGTAAATACACCGTCTGTGGAGCGTGAGACACGCCGGTGGCTGGGAGTAGCTTCACAGCTTCTTCACAGCAGTGGCAGACGTGATGCGGCTGCGTGGACTAGACACACGGGGGGATGTGGAATATTGAGAAGGGACATAGAGACATGGAGGGGCACGGTGGTGCGGTGAGTAGCGCTGCCGCCTCACAGCAAAAAGGGCCTGCGATCGAATCCCGGCTCGGGTGCCTTTCTGTGTGGACGTTGCATGTTCTCCCCGTATCCGCGTGGGTTTTCGCCAGGCACTCCGGTTTCCTCCCGCAGTCCAAAAACATGCTGCTGCACACGTTAAATGGCCTCTTGACTAAATTGCCCCTGTTGCCCTGTGATGGACCGGCGTCCCATCATGGGTATAGCGCTGCCTTGCGCCTTGTGTCTGCCCGAATAGGCTCCGGCTCATCTCAACCTTGTACAGGATTGAGCGGTTTCTGACAATGGATGGATGGACATAGAGACATCCGGAGTGTGGGCGCTGTGCGAGAGAAGGCACGGGAACCCGTCTGAGCTGTCGATCTAGGAAGAGTCGCCGAACAATCACGGGTCTGTCTAAGTTTTATTGGATTTTTGTAATGAATGAGGAACGTCCGTTAAATAGTGAGCTGATTTGGATTGAAAAACTTTCTAAATGAACATTGCCCAGTGTAGATCTCTATTTAACTCCATTCCTCAGAGTCTTAAGCACCGTGGTAATTTAATTGACCACTTAAACTAGCAGCTTATTTTGAAAGACATATGTTGTCCTTTCCACTGCAAGAGTGTTAAACCACGTTGCTAATTAACCGGGCGCTGCTAAGTAAGAAGTGGGTGAAACGTCCGCTATTTATAACCATCACCACACTAGCAAATTACAAAATTATCACTTTCGTTGCTGTTGGTTTTGAATCCTATTTAAAGCTTAAGCCACAACGGTGCTGCACGATGCTGCACCCTTCGGCTACTGACTTGTTATTTAAATAACGCACCCAGCATGATAAATGCTATTATTATTATTATAACATATTACCAATTATCACTGTTGTAATTATGGCGAGACTAACGGGAGGCATTACTTCAAGCAGTGGTGATTCTGGCTGCGACAGGTGACCGGCAGCAGCCCGACACGCCCCGGCCACTTTCAGCTGAGAGCGCACCTTGCCTCCAACACAGTGTGATGGCACACACACACACACAAAGGTCCCCCGTATAGCCTTAGCAGACTGTGGGCTCAAGTGCTGGTAGCGAGCACATATGAAGGCCACCACGGCACACGAGGGGGTGGGTGTCAGCCTTGTCGCGTGCAGGCCATTGAGACGTCGAGCCGCAGCGAGAGCCTGACTCAGCGCAGGGCGAGGCGGTGGTTTTCCTTCTGCTTAATGCAACCCAACTTAGATTTCTGGGCCTGCGTCTCGTGTTTCCTTTATTGCGGGAGACAGCGTGGACGGCAAGGGTCGTTACGCAGCGGAGGTCGGCGGCGCTCGCGGTCATTCCGCAATCGCGTGCAGTGTGCACCTTCTATCGCGCCCTATTCACTGTGCTGGGTGAAGGTTGCGGTAAACATTACGCCCGCGTTTTTGCTGAATGCAATGTTTTCATTCGCATACGATTCTGGGGACGTGTAAATTATTCCCAGACGCGGTGAGCGTGGTGAAGAAACTGGATGTTTTTTTTCAAAACAACAAGACTAAAGGCAAGGGCCTGCTAAGGTCGGATTTAGTATTGAACAAGAGAAGCTGGACGTTAAAGTTGTCTTGTGAATAATTGATCGTGAACGTGCCATCGTGTCGCGTAAAATAGAACAACGATTCTTATTTTTTAATTAGCCAATCAGTGACAGATAATAATAAATGTTTATACATTTTTTAGTTCTCTTCTTCTTTGCGATACTTCGAAGCACGATGGTCAGCTTCTGGACATCGTTGTCTTTCAGCTCGGCCTTGAAATGTAATATCACCCCCACTGAACAGGGTATACAAAAATCGCATAAACAAATTCTAAAGATAACATTGGGTATAATGCTTCTAGATTTGCAAAAAAATTACTTGTTCCTATGCGACGAATGCTATAAGTATTGATGTGGGGTTTTCACGGCTAAATGTGTGAGAATTGCTCTAAAGAGCTGCTTTTGTAATCAAGCCATGTCGAGCGCTCCTCCTCTCTCCCCGTTTCACCTTGCACGTTGGAGGCATCGTCAGACATTAGCCTCACGACGCATCCGGGCATTGGAGGCGAAACGTCGCAACGGAGAGAGGAGCAGCGCTCAGATGTAAAAATACAGATAGATACAGATGTTCATTATTACAGCAGAAAATACCCACTGAGCTTGCAAGCTCTTTACGGAATTCCTGCGACACAACTAACACACGAATTGACAAACATAGATACAAATCTAATAATAACAAATTAACCAAACAAAACCAAAAAACATTTACACACAGCACTGAACATAATTGACTAAATAAATAAAAATACAGCTAAGCATTGCGATGGGAAAACAATTATAGGTAGCTTATTGCACATTGAGAGGGAACAAGTTCAACAAGTACGTTGAGCTTTTAAGGCTTTCCCGAAAGAGCAGCTGTTGAGAGGAACTGTAACCCAGACACACGACGGCGGTACCTGCAGCTCCTGCGACGAGAGGTGCGACACCTCCAGCGGTTTCACGTTCTCCGACATGTACGCGGTTTTCTGCTCCTCACGATCATTCTTCTCCTGCTCGAGTCTGTCTTTCGCCACAAGCAGCATCAAGCCCTGCACACACACACACAGGAGCGCCCGGGAAGCATTGTCAGAAAGGCACAATGATGATCGCGTTACGGACCAAGTGAGCACGCGAAAGGAGAATAGGCAGTGATGATATGCAGACGTCTTACCTCACATTCCCAGG
Source organism: Geotria australis (assembly GCA_036362915.1). Taxonomy (NCBI): domain Eukaryota; kingdom Metazoa; phylum Chordata; class Hyperoartia; order Petromyzontiformes; family Geotriidae; genus Geotria; species Geotria australis. The sequence goes on along the minus strand of JAZEWU010000011.1, from coordinate 3,634,392 downwards.
ATGAATGGGCAAAGTTTATTCTCATAATTTACACTTTCGCTTTACAAGGCCTGTTATTAACGGTAATGGATTTTGAGAGAATCAACAGCCATATCTCGGTTTCCCCATCTATTGATGCAGAAGCCCATCTGCTTGGATGAGCTGGCGTATCCTAGTCGCTGACAGATCACCCTTCATTACACCCGGCAACGTGCGTGTTGTCACGTTATTTCCCGGATTCACAGGCAATAATGGTCAAATTGCTTCCCTGCTCGAGCAAGCGTAAAGCAATGCTTACTCACAGTCCTGAATCAGTGGTTCAACATTTCCATACGTCCTTGGCAGGTATCAAGTCACTCCAAAGGATGGCTGCTGACCTTTGACAAATTTATTCTCACCCCAAAAGGATGGTGGACTAATGTGACCGCTGACTGAGCTTTGCACTTCCAAACCCTCCGACGGTGAGTTCTGTAAAACTAAAAGTGCCCTCTCTAGTCCAGGTGGGCACGGTGGCGCGGTGAGTAGCGCTAACGCCTCACAGCAAAAAAGTCCTGCGTTCGAATCACGGCTCGGGTGCCTTTCTGTGTGGACGTTGCATGTTCTCCCCGTGTCTGCGTGGGTTTCGCCGGGCACTCCGGTTTCTTCCCACAGTCCAAAAACATGCTGCTGCATAGGTTAATTGGCCTGCTGACTAAATTGTCCCCGGTGCCCAGTGATGGACTGGCGTCCCATCATGGATATAGCCCTGACTTGCGCCCTGTGTCTGCCCGGATAGGCTCCGGCTCACCGCAACCCTGTACAAGATGAAGCTGTTTCTGACAATGGATAGATGAATGGGTCGCTGTTCCATGGATTGAGGAAATTGTGCTGTCAGAGAACCGCCGCTCGGGAGACCCGATTTACACTTTGATCATTCCTACAGCCATTCTCTCCACAGCTCGGATTATAAAAAAAAAAAACCCCAAAAAAAATTGGTTGCTGATTTTCCGTGCTCTGTCGTTGTTGACATGGCGTTCTCTCCGCAGCTTTGTGCAGCGCTTTGTGACCCTCGGGTGAAAGGCGCTATATAAATGCTATTATTATTATTAGCTAACGAGAGACGAGTGCACAACCGGACACTCTAATGCACACACGTCACGATTAAACACGCACGCGTCCGTCATATACAGGGCAGGTTCCACGCGGTTTCAGTAGAAAATGGACCAAAGCGCGGGAGAGCGCTCCCACTGGGATTGTCGACATGTGAACGCGTGTTTACCTTTAATGTGCAACCGCAAATTGATTTGTTGAACCGTCCATTTGGTGATTAGCGGGATTAACCTGTGGTCATTTCGACATGTTGCGATGACTAATACGGCGGCAGCAGCAGTCCCTGCCTGCTGCACGAATTGAGCCGAAGACGATCCTACAATGAATCTAGAGTCGAGGTTCCGGATGGGTCAGGGTGATGTTACGCGTGTCAAAGACGATCCTACAACGAGGTCACCATTACGTCGAGCGCTGTATACGTGCGGCTTTGTTTCAAACTCGTTGGTTTGTTTCCGGCAGGTCACCATGACTGCCCAGCTCTCGGTTCTTACTGACGGTGATGTGTAACACGTGTTAGAGGCGTAATGGTGACCTCGTGATGTGTAACACGAGCTGTATCGACGTTTGCGTGTAACGCGGTGCGTTGGCAATAAGCCAATGGACAACATTGGCGACGAGGCGCTCCCAGAAGGCGGGCGATCACACGAGCTGAGCGTACATGAGCAAATAGGGAGACTCCACGATACGGAATAATAATAATAATTCATCAATCACAAGATTTGTGGATGCCGCCGCCGCCGCGCCTTGCAGCTGTGACATCGTTACCGCGTACAAGGAATACAGGGAGCCCAGAGGTCAAACAACGTCACAGTGCAGCGTCTTTAGACGACACACGCACGTCGTTATTTATCAAGAAAACTAATAATAATAATTACAGTTTGTAACGCGCACATGTTCATTCAATGTGGAAGGTATTGATTTGGAGAGAACGAGTCAGAGGCGTCGCGAGGAAGGCGCAGAGATGCAGTGTGGTCTGTTGTCGCCATCCTCGCACTCGGTCGCGTCATCGTTGGCAGTTCCATCCCGCCATCGCTTCCTTCCGTCTTGACACCAAAACATCAGCTTGTAAAGTACCTCGTCATATATCAAGGTATCTCACATCTAGTTCGAGCCAAAGTAAGAGTCATTTCCTGCTCAAGTGACCAATTATCCAGTTCTCATCCACACTTTGCAGCTCCGAGCCACTGGTAGACATTCCATTGGTAGACATTCCACTGAGGCAAGTCTATCCATGCTCCTATAGCTGCGATTGAGCTCTCCACAAAGTGGCTGAGATCTAGCTTTAGGCCTTCCATTTGGTCAAAGACTTTTGGGTGTCACTCGTGACCAGCCAAACTGCCTCGCCACTCACATCCGGCTGTTCTTGAAGGAGTAACACGTGCAATCCAAACACCTCGTATGGCGACAAGTTGCCTGCTTTAGCCACTCCATCATACGGCCTAACATCCTCCGATAGAGTGATCGTAGCATGCGTATTATTCTGCTCGCTCTTGGTCAGGATTGATGTAGAGTGTAGTCTGTTGATGCTGTGTTGTAAAATAGTTTGACCTCTGGCTCGATGTGTTCCTGACACACGGTAACGATGCCACAGCTGTTTGGAGCAGTGGCATCTTTTGCTTGTGAATTATCCTTCCTTATGGTGAACACTGCCATCTGTTCATATACCGGAGGTGTCATTGCCGGCCATCTGGCAGGACCTAGCCAATGTTGTCCGTTCATTCGTTTAGTTATTTATTTACGAGACACCTTTTTATAGAAAACCCATCAATAAAGTTCACACCCCACACAATACACAGAGCGAGCAACAAGAACCACACATAACACTTATTGGCACCTGCCATAAATAACCCATAATGTTTAAAATGACACCACAACATATTGCGCGAGAGATAATGATGACCTACTTTAGCATGCACAGTACAACCACGACGTAACGGACCTCTGTCCAAGGGACTTTGGAAGCAATAGATGCTGTCCGCTACTTCAGAGACAGCAGAGTCTGCATTGGAAATATTGTTTTTATGTTTGTGTTTTTATGCGGATATTAGATACCTTTATCACTGTGTATAATTGTGTTCGTATATATAGTTTATTATAAGAAATGGTCGTCACTTAGCATGTAAGATCGGCATATATGCATGTAAGATTGTCAATTCGCGTGTTTGTTGTGTCACAGGAATCCTATAAAGAGCTTGCACGCTCACTGGTTATTTTTGTGCTGTAATTATAAACATCTATCTATCTATAAATATCTGGATTAACGAACCGGAAAATTCGTTAATAAGCAGCTAAAACAAATCAGATAAAACGCCATGATGTGAGAAAAAGCAGCAAAAATTGGGTTGAAAATTTGCCAAAATCGGATCTAGAAAGTAGTACAGCTTGTCAAATTCGAGCCGAAAACAAAGCAGAAAAAATGGCTCAATTAGAGCAAAATATTGGACAAAAATGAAACAAAATAGACGCCAATATTGGATGTAAAATCAGGCTTAACAACGACACGGAAAAGTCATCAAATAGTACAAACAAATAAAGCAGATGAAATTCCAAAATTGTATGTAAAAAGACGCCAAAACATTGCTGTAAATTAATAAAAAAAAAGTAGCGAAATCAAAGCAGATCTTCTTCTTCTTTGCGATTCTTCGAAGCAGCACGATGGTCAGCCTCTAGACATCGTTGTCTTTCAGCTTGGTCTCGAAGTGTTTGGTAGAATTCGCAGGCAATACCAAGTATTACCTGACAAGGATCGCGACGTGAACGCTTCTACCTTGACCCCCATCAAAGCAGATAAAATGCGATTATGAGAGAAAAAATTCAGGAAAATTACTCAGAAAATAAGTCAAAACTCGTATCTACAGAGATTAAAACCGTAGCGGTATGGGTAGTAAAATTTGAGTAGCAAAAAAAGCAGTTAAAATAACAAAAAATCGTACGAAAATGAATCGAAAACATGTTCCAAAATCGGATCATAAATATACTGTCCAATCATACCGACAATTTCCCAGGTAGGAAATAAAAATGACCATCAACTTAGTTCTAGTAAACGTCAACCCCAGGCACCTTTGTGTAGCATAAACACGCAAAACCAGCATCGCGGTGTGACCCCAGCCTGGCTCACGCATCTACATCACCTGCATCCTCCAATTACGCTCTCGCAGCATTCAGATTCTGTAGCGCATTGTGACTCCTGGGTTTCCAGCGCTTGCTCCGAGCCCCGTAAACAAGTAATCTCGCTCGACATGGACTAAAGAGGCTTGCAAAGTACAACGCTGCTGCAGTCGGGACACGGAGACACGCGCAAGGTCAGGGACACGTGCGGCACAAACGTGCAGAGACAAGGGGAGACAAGGGGAGACAAGCAGGGACATGGGGACAGAGGACACGGGGAGCACACAGAGAGATAAGCTGGCCCATTAAGACAAACGGGAAACAGGGAGAAAAGCGGGGATAAGTGGTGGCGCGGGGAGATAAGCCGAGACAGCAGGTGAAACAAAGCAAACGACGCGTCGTGATTGCCCCCGTATCCACCGTGCGAATTATTTACAGCAGTGTCATGTAATTGAAAATGCCTGGTAAATAAATAAACATTCTATAGGGAGGCTCAGATCAATAGATAACCACTGGACATCCAAGGTTAACACTTTATATTGATGGCTCAGTCTTATTACTGTAGATTATAAGGTGTGATGGCATATGTCTGCAGTCCGGCTATTTCGAGGACAGCTTGCTAGATTGCACTGGCGTCAATATGCATGCGAGCCATGCACGGCTCGGGGAGGTGTCTGCAGGACACCACCACGTAAGCTGTTGACACAGCAGAGCAAAGTTTACGTGTTCGCGCCTCCTACGCGTGGGCTTTCGCAAGCGATTCATCCTCATTTCCTCCCACGCGAATAGTGTGACAGAAACCGGCCAATAGCTCAGGTTTGACTCATACAGGCTTTGCTGGCTACATAATTAAATGCAATTGTTTAAAAAGCGGGCAGCACAGTGGTTCGGCGAGTCGCGCTGCCGCCTCACAGCACGAAGGCGCCGGGTTCGAATCCTGGCTTGGGTGCCTTTCTGTGTGGAATTCGCATGTTCTCACCCGTGTCCACGTGGGTTTTCACCGGGCACCCCGGTTTCTTCCCACAGTCCAAATACATGCTGCTGCATTGGTTAATTGGCCAGCGGACTAAATTTCCCCCTGTTCCATGTGATGGACTGGCGTCCAATCCTGGGTGTAGCCCTGCCTTGCGCCCTGTGTCTGCCGGGATAGGCTCCAGCTCACCGCAACCCTGTACAGGATTTAACTGTGTCTGACAATGGATGAATTCATGTTTGAACATCGAATTGTCTGCATGCACTCCGCTGCACCCGTTTGCTGCACGTGTTGATAATGTCGGAACGTTTGGGGAGCGAGGCACCGTGGTTATTGGGCTGAGCTCTGAACCCAATCACGTGACGCTGTGTCGGGTGGAGGAGGGCCATGGCCAATATCAGTGGCGAGTGATATCTCAATCCGTCTTGAGTTCGCCTCACTGACCAGAATGGTGAAGTATAGTCAAACACCATCCAACACTGACATGAAACGAGAGGCTCTCGATCCATCAGTGGACTGAGAAGGACTGTACATTATTAGTTTCTTTGTGATGTATTTGCTACTTAGTTGTTTATATCACATGCTATATGTGCAGTGCCTACAGATACCTTAATATTTCAACATTACTGTATATAAAAAAAGAATTTTGTTTTTATAGTGACGTCGGAATGGTAAGCTGTGCCTCGGGCTACCTCACAGTTCCGTTCAGCACAACCCTAAATCTCACCCAAATTACATTTTCTGTTAATTTAATTGTGAACACGTTGTTAATTCAATTAACTAAAAAAAGCACAACTATTTTACAAACTACCAGAGCGGTATATCGCTGTTTTACTTTCTGCAGATGCCGATTGCGTGGCGGTAAGAATACAGCCTTTACATCTTTTAATGGCCAAGTGATCTTAAGGTTTCATCTGGCACAGGGCCCAGCGGCCGTGCGCTCATGCCTGTAACCTCCTTCTCTGCCTTAGCTTCGCTGCCAGAGATCTGTAGATGTTATTTTTGAAATTGGTAGACATCACATAACAAGTGGGACCTCCTCTGAAGGAAGACAGCTTCTGTTTTGACATTAAGCAGAAGTACGCCCGTGGGCTCATTTGGATGAGTGGGTTTCCCGTGAAGCACCGTAAAGGGTGCCCCGTTGTTCGTAGAGCAGCAGTGATAGCCAGTCGTGCAAAGACAAGGTCTCCCGTATAGCCTGAACAGACTGGAGGGTAAAGTGCCGTTAGCGAGCACCTACGAAGGCCGACACGGCACACGAGGGGGTGGGTGTCCAGCACCACGCCTGGCCGCCTTTGTCTCCCAAGTGGCAATGTTTACACACCGCAACAGGTACTTATTTGAGGCTGAGTCGACCTAGGGGAGGCCCAGCAACGGTTCAGAAAATCATCACTGGTGTTGGCCGTGGGCGAGATTCGAAATCGGGTCGAAAAGTTTGTAGCCCAGCGCGCTAACCGCTGATCCACCGCTCCCTTCACAATGCCCCCCATTGCTCGTAGTCGTGCACACCCATCCGCACACACTGCCAGTGTGGAAAGACCATATAAGAGCTCGCTTTCAAAACACAGCTCAGCAAGTGAGCTTTCCATTACTGTACATTATATAAGCAACCGCATTTTACACCCTATTCCAATTATAGTTGGAGAAATGTTTTGACGTTTTTAATTAAATTGCAGCTTGACCCAACCCACGCTGGCTTCGGTCTCCTAAAATACAATTTCGTTAAATTGTAATTTCCGTTGTGTAAAAATCAAGAACATTTTGGATATAATTTGCCGATGTGTATTTTCCATTACGTGTTATTTAATAATAATAATAATACAATTTATAACGCGGTTAAATATTGCGGTATCTGAATCAGATTTTCTGACGTATTGGTATATTCCTGTAATATTGAGTCGTTCGACCTTTGCTTATACGACGTGGGACTAAAATGCGGTATAATCATGTAAAGGGTCACCAACTAACACTAAAAATAATAAACTATTTTCTAATTTACTTATTTTTGATTGACAGATCGATGTGCCTTCTCGGCCAATTCTTTACTACTTCAGCAGACGGTAGGTCAGAGAGCGAGCCCACCACGTGTTGTTCACGTGACAACCCACGTGTTGTTCACGTGACAACCCTTACTAATTGCCTGTGCGGGGTTGAGACGAGTTTACGACATTTGTTAACGCATAACACTAGCTATACTATGGACAACATTGGTTACGAAAAGCCTTCGTGTTCGAGCTACCGCGTGTTTCACAGACGCATGTAGGGCTTCCGCCAGTGGAGCCTGACGAGGCTCTGACGATGTACGCACGCGTGAGCAGCCACATTGTATCTCAGGAGCAGAATAGAACTGCTATTATCCATAATCAACTTATCCATAAATCATGCGTTTCACAGGGGTCAGGAAATGTGGCATTTCTCCTGCGATGCGTGGACCTCTGGGGGTATGCAGATAGGGCGGTTAGCAGAACGGGATAAGAAGACAAAGCGCAGCATTTCCATAAAATTATCACGCAACGCGTCGGATCCGGCACATGATCTAGCGGAGGTGCGCGGACTTCCTATTGCATATCAAGAAAGACGAGCATTTGAAAGTAAGCGTTTAATTGCCTCGTTTGCAGGCAGATGAACATCCTGTAAAACACCGCTTCCCCATCCTGCTCCCCCGACAAGAATATAAACGATAAGCGTCTCACCGATCACACGAATCGCTGCCGCCGAGCGAGCGCATTTGCCTTCATATTAAAGCTATGAACGAACCTTGGCCCTTACTCACAGTGACACCACGCCACCTCCGCCGCCGCCGCGGCCGCCGAGATAGGAGCCGCGTCTGTGCGGCTTGTTCCCAGAAAGAGATACGAGGCCCGGCCATCGCTCGCGTCGCCGTGATTGAAATAGCAATAACGGGGACACAGTGGCGCGGCCCTCGAAAGAGATGTTGAGTTGTGTCGCCCACTCGCCGAACAGAAGGCTGCTCTGCCACAGCTGCGTGTCAGCTGGAACATTTTGCCTGCTCCTCCCTTTCGGGGTTAAGCTTATTGTTGACAGTCTGCTGTAACTGTAGTTCATGGTCATGGCGATGGATTTTGCTGCCATTGTCGCTGCCTGTCGATGGATCTGCTCACTTCACAAGCCGGATGAGTAGCCACAAAAAAAGGTAAAAGTGGTTTCCAGCTGAAGTGAGCTGGGAGCAATGGTCATCTCAAATAGACCAGACATCCCTTTCCTCAGCAACACATTCCAGCTCTTCCTGGGGGATTCCCAGGCGTTCCCAGGCCAGCCGAAGGATATAATCCCTCCAGCGTGTCCTGGGTCGGCCTCTAGGTCTCCGCCCAGTGGGCCGTGCCTGGTAGACTTCCCGGGGGAGCCCTCGAGGGGGCATCCTTACCAGATGCCCGAACCACCTCAACTGGCTCCTTTCAATCCGAAGGAGCAGCGACTCTACTCTGGGGTTCTCCCGGATTTCTGTGCTCCTCACCCTGTCACGGAGAGTGAGCCCAGCAACCCTGCGGAGGAGAAACCTCATTTCTGCCGCTTGAATCGGCCATCTCGTTCTCTCGGTCATTACCAAAGTTCATGCCCATAGGTGAGGATAGGGACGTAGATTGACCTGTGAACCGAGAGCTTTGTCCTAGGACCAAGCTCCCGCTTCACTACCACGGACCGGTACAGTGCCCGCATCACTGCCGACGCTGCTGCAATCCGCTGGCCAACCTCACGTTCCCGCTTACCATCACTCGTGAACAAGACCCCAAGATATTTAAGGGCAACTGCTCTCCCCTCACCTGAAGAGGGCAACCCACTATTTGCATCATCACCATTGTGGTAATAAAAGTAATATTTATTTTAATTGTATTTATTTTACTTTTAGGAAAACTAATACACATACACTAGCACTGTATGCCTTTACACTCCTATTGTAATTTACCAGTCACCGCCTTCTATGCGTTGCGCCCTGTATCTGCCGGGATAGGCTCCGGCTCACCGCAACCCTGTCCAGGATTAAGCGGTTTATTACAAAATGTATGCACAAACATTAGCAGATTTTCCCTTTACGCTCCTATTGTAATTTTCCAGTCAACCCCTACAATGCGTTCCGGCGAATGTGAAGCAAGAGCGTTTGTACATTTACATTAAATTCATTGTGAGCATTACGTAACAGTTTTTGACAATCGCCTTTCATATCATCGTTAATCTATATGTTTTAACAACGTCCACCATTTATCCTTCAATAGATTAAAACCATAAAACCTTTAAAGGTGCCAGGTCTTGCCTAAAGGGAGGGTGAGGCAGCGTATTTTCCAAACGGCCCCGACTGTCTCGAGGCTATTATGTATTTGTGTAATGAAATTAAGCGATTAACATGCACGGCACCTGCTGGGGACGCGATGTGGAGCAGCGTCCAACATGGGCGCTTACGCGCTCTTTCGTTAAAAACGCCCGATTCCGCGACAATCGCTCAGCTTGCACTGCAAGACCTACCACTGCGCAGCAGTTTGGGCATGTAACATTTCACACTTCCATAATTCATTTGTCACAATTTGTGCTTGTATTATAATTATTCGTAAATTGATTTTTTTTTCTTTTTGGACATGTGTAGAATTTATAGTGGCGCAAGATTTTCAAATATAGTGAGCATAATGATTCATTTAAACGCACAGTCTGAAGCCTATCCTCTTTCAAATACAATGTTTGATGCTGCATTGATGGTGCTGCACGAGTGCAATTAGATAGATAGATGTTTATTATTACAGCAGAAAATACCCAGTGAGCTTGCAAGCTCTTTGCGGGATTCCTGCGACACAACAAACACGCGAATTGACAAAAATAAATAACATAAATTATCGCAAGTTACCTTGACGAACCACAAGCATCATCACCTGGTGATGCTTCCAACGTGGGAGTCGAAACGTCGCGAGGGAGAGAGGGATATCGCTCGACACGGCTATCCCGAAAGAACAGCTCTGAAGAGCAACCACCATTCACACTTCTTTTGCTGGGTTAGCCATTCTATCACGTGGCGAACATCACAAACATTTCAACCTTTTCACAGTGAATGTTCATCGGCGAGATACCGTCCACCCTTCAGTCCATAAACATTCAGCGGCCGTCCAGCAATCGCTGCCGCCAAGTGCCCGCTCGCGGCCAGCTCGCCGATTCGAGCCATTGTGGTCATCGTGGGGCTCGTTGTCCCGCTTAGATGCTGGTTGTTATTACCGGCTATGGCGCTCATGAATCCTGCTCAGTGAGTGTAAGCACCTTCTTCATTGAGAAGTGCGTCTCTCTTGTGTCTTTCCCCTTCTATTCGCGCAATCTGTCTTGGCCCAGCCCTGCGTCATGGCTGAGGTATTTGGCGACTTGGCGAATCGCATCCTTACCCTAGACCGTGCTAGGAGAGTCACGTTCGTTTCATTGATCCATTGTCAGGAATCGCTAAATCCTGTTCAGGGTAGCGGTGAGCCAGAGCCTATCCCGGCAGACACAGGGCACAAGGCAGGGATATACCCAGGATGGGACGCCAGTCTATCACAGGGAAACTGTAATTTAACCATCGCGCTTCGAAGAATCGCAAAGAAGATCACAGGGCACCCGGGGCAAGATAGTCAGCAGGCCAATTAACATATGTAACAGCATGTCGTTGGACTGTGGGAGGAAACCGAAGTGCCCGGCGAAAACCCACGCGGACACGGGCAGAACGTGCAAACTCCACACAGAAAGGCACCCGAGCCGGGATTCGAACTCGGGTCCTTCTTGCTGTGAGGAGGCAGCGCTACTCACCGCTACGCCACCGGGCCAGCCATCAGTCACACTGTAATGCGTCACTGTAAGGCGTCACTGTAACGCGTCACTGTAACGCGTCAGGAGAAACGTACCTTGAGGTGCACCTTGCGTGACGCCGACAGTTTCGGTTTCTGTTGCACAAAACATAGTAAGTTGACAATGATTATTTTTTAACGGACAAACATTTAATCAGAAAAAAACAAGCGCGCGCCATTAACACAACCAATGCTGGTCACAAACGCGACGAAGACATTTGCAAGCGGGACGCCAAGCTGCAGCCCGCGTCGTTGTGCAATTTAATCCAAACCGAGCGGATATCGCCGCTATGTTGGCACCAAGAGGTTCGATTGCACCCGATCATTCCTCTCCGTACAGACGAGGATCCAGAGATGGATTCTATAATAATTGCATGTTTTTTTTAAATGATGAAGTGTTATTTTTAACGCGACCCTCACCAGGACAAGCGGTTTAGAAAATGGATGGATATTAATTCAATGTCGAAAGTATTAATTTGAAGAGAGAGCGGACTCGGAGGCGTAGCGAGGAAACAGCAGAGAGGCGGACGAGGCGGTTTGTCGGCGCCAACATATTACTACACACTGCGTCCTATATATCATGATGTTATTGGCCAATTAATTATTGAGTGTTTTTTTTTGTAAGTTGTGGGAGGGAACATCAGTCGGGCAAAGCACGGCTTATCCTCCACGTGGCTCCCGCGAAGGGCCGTGTTTGAGATTACGTGTGTGCTGACAGCTTCCAAAGAGAGCTCCCGGTCGCGGCGTGGCTCTAACATCCAGCGTGCCCTTTGCGTAATAAACAATACATCTGGCGCAGCTCACACCCCTCGATAATATCGAGCGTATTCCCAAAAAGACGCTCCAGTTTACACATCGTGCACTTTCAACTGAAGCATCTGTTTGAGAATAGCTTGTAAACATTTAATATGGCGGGCCTTTTCATCCAGCCTCCGTGGAGATAACGGAGAGAGAAAAAAATGTGCACACGCCATATCCGTTAGCAGGGCTTACAGAGAAATAACAGTGTTAGTGAATGTGGGAGGGGCCCTGGAATATTGATAAGAGGGGCCTGATTACATCATGGAGACCTGTACAACAATGTGTCGATGTTTGGCTTGATTGAAGGCAACGCGTATAGAATCGTGCGCGACACAAGACTCACCACAGACACGATGCGTGGAACAGCACGACGAGACCGAGATAGAGACACAGGTGTGCGAACAAACGGCTATTTATTGAATTTCACAATTCAATAAATTGTGAAATTATTTATTTTTGCTGCCTCGCTCCCCGACAGCAGCGCTCTCACCCACGCCACTGTTCATCTCACCATAGCGCAATGGTTTAATAATCCATCCATCCATCCATTGTCAGAAACCGCTTAATCCTGTACAGTGTCGCGGTAAGCCGGAGCCTATCCCGGCAGACACAGGGCGCAAGGCAGGGCTATGCCCAAAATGGAACGCCAGTCCATCACAGGGCATCGGGGGCAATGTAGTCATTAGGCCAATTAACCGATGCAGCAGCATCACCGAACACAACTCCCGTCCCACGGACTCTGAGGAGGAGCAGTACCCCGGCCTCGCCACGAGGAGGTAGTAGAGGCGAGCTGTGGACTCCACCTGTTACGTCTGTACGGGGTCCTGGATGGGTTTTCCCCGCCAGTACGCGGGGGTTTTCTCCGGGTGCTCTGATTTTCCTCCCACATGTAAACACCAGAAGGGCGGCACGGTGGCGCGGTGAGAAGCGCTGCCGCCTCACAGCAAGAAGAACTTGGGTTCGAATCCCGGCTCGGGTGTCTTTCCGTGTGGAGTTTTCATGTTCTCCCCTTGGGTTTTCGCCGGGCACTCCAGTTTCTTCCCACAGTCCACAAACATGCTGCTGCATAGGGTTATTGGCCCGCCCTGTGAGGCACTGGCGCCCCATCCTAGGTAACGCCAGTCCATCACAGAGCACCGGGAGAAATGTAGTCCGCAGGCCGATTAACCTACCCAGAAGCATGTCTTTGGAGTGTGGGAAGAAACCGGAGTGCTTAGCGAAAACCCACGCGGACACATGCAAACGCCACACAGAAAGGCACCCGAGCCGGGATTCGAACCCGGGCCTTATTGCTGTGAGGCGCCAGCGCTACTCACTGCGCCACCGTGCCGCCCGCCAATGCATATAACTGCCATCACAATCTCATTTGAACAAGGGGACGTTTTTTGAATGCATATCATTCAATAGAATTGTCACATGAATCATCTACACGGCAGGGGCAACCTGGAGGCCTGCCCTTAAAACGTCGGGAGCTTGCAAGGATACATTCCCTAAAGATAGTTCCCTGAAAAACACATTGCTACCCTTCGTGGCATTTACACGCATTACCTGGGAGAAAAATACCGAGGACTGTCACCTCTCTCTTCCAGAGCGTAACCCCTAGATCTCATCTGTGGCGGAACCTCTCAATCAAGTTTGGCAAAGCGGTCCTTGATGGATTCATTGGTATTCCGCGGGAATTTAAAAAGTCGGAGAGCTGGTTGTCAGCCCCTGGGGGCACGTGCTCCCACCGACACGATTACGGAAAAATGTTCCCAAACTGACCGCTCTCCATGCATATTTACAAATGATGAGTGCCATCTCCAAGGCACACATGGATTTGGAGGCAGCTCCAGGCTTTGTTTCGTTGGAATTTAACCCCTTGCCCCCCACGACCCCATCCATCCATCGTCAGAAACCGCTTAATTCTCTACAGGGTCGCGGTGAGCCGGAGCCTATCCCGGCAGACGCAGGGCGCTGAGCAGGGCTATACCCATGAAGGGAGGCCAGTCCATCACAGTGTGTTGTGGTTCTTTATTGTTCCCTTTAGAGTTGGCACAGTTGTCGTCAGCTCTGGTCAGATACCCAGTCTGATATTCGGTGCTTGGATGGATAGCACAGTGTTCCTTTGCACAATTTACACTGGTTCTGCAGCAACCACGGGTAGTTATTGCCTTTATTGTGAACAGTGTGTGCGCAATAAAACATCTGTTGCGACTTTATATCCTTATTTCAACAGAGGAATGGCAAAACTATACAAACTCGCTCTTCAATCCCTCTCATGACCAGCAGACCTCGGCATTGGCACTTAGCTTCCGAGCAAAATGCCAAAGTCAACCGTAGCATACACTGCCACAGGGATGGTGATTTAAGAGCAGCTCGGTTCAAAGTCACACGATGTTCCGTGTGTTACACCCTCACATTATCCACCAGTGCTTCAGGTACAAACTTTACTTTGCTGTCGTCTTTCGCGATAAGAGTACAGACATTGTAGGGCATACAGACAGAATGGGTAGCTTTCAAATTACAGTACTTGTAATATTATTACTCAGGTTGTTTGCAAACTGACCACACTGAGCGACCAGTCCACAATAAAGATGCACATACTACAGAAATCTAAACCTGTTATTGCTGCACAATAATGACAGAATGTGGTTTTCAGACTCTGAGAAGTGTTAACTGAATCCTGCATATGCTTTTCAAAGCGATGTGTTCTGAAAGCAGATTGGTAGTAATGTGTAAACATATTAATTCTAGCTACCTTTCTAGAAAGTGTTTTAGGCTTTATGCAGGAACGCCGTGTAAGGAGCTACACATTCTATTCTCAGACCAGCCCTCGTAAAAGTGCCATTACAGTTGACCCACAAATACTGTTTTCTCTGTGTTTCTTTGCCCAACGTGCCACTCTGATGGTTGCTCTGAAGAGCAAGCACAATCTACCGCTTGGTTTCTGAATCTACCTTAAAACGTCGCATTCCATTATAGCGCTCCGCTCTCCGATTCACCCTTGACGGCCCCTATAGAACTCATCACTGCAAACTGTATATTAACTCTGTCCCCATGGATGTCTGTAGAGACTATCAATGGCCTGTCTGCATCCTCAAGGTCCTCTTAGAAAGAAAATACACCAATTACTTAAACGACCATTTAGTTCCTCGTCTCCCACAGCCTCAGAAGTGCCTCCACATTCCTACTCAATATTATTTTTGCTAAAACCTTGTTTGGGTGTTGATCTTACACATTTCTGGTATACCCTTGCCACTGATCTAGTTTGATTCCCCTCCTTCATTCCCCTTATTTATTTCCATCCATCCATTGTCAGAAACCGCTTAATCCCTGTACAGGGTTGCGGTGAGCTGGAGCCTATGCCACAGGGCGCAAGGCAGGGCTATACCCAAGATAGGACGCCAGTCCATCACAGGGCACCGGGGGCAATTTAGTCAGCCGACCATTTAACCTATGCAGCAGCACGTATTTGGACTGTGGGAGGAAACCGGAGTACCCGGCAAAAAACCCACGCGGACACGGGGAGAACATGCAAACGCCACACAGAAAGGCACCCGGGCCGGGATTCGAACCAGGGTGCTTCTTGCTGTGAGGCGGCAGCGCGACTAACCATGCCGCTCATGGTCGAAACTGATATTGGAATGACCGGCAGAGGAGAGAATGTCGCCCAGACGAGAGCGGCGTGTTGATGTCGTGACGAGACCGTCTCCTCGAGAGGAGGCGGCGACATTAAGCACTCGCTGACAGTGAGGACACACTGCTTAATTGTTGTTGGCAAACACCCTCATGGAGAGTGCGGATATTACACACAAAAAAGTTTAAGTGTTACCGAGTGCATAAGTGGAATGAAGACAACTTAAAATGGTACGAAATTAGTGATGATGGACCCACGGTAAATGAAAAGCCAAATTAAATATTGGTGTTTTCAACTGGAGCCTTAGGGTAGGAGCGGCATTTTTTTTGTATACCTTCAAAGACTGTTTGTTGAGATGCGTTTGCGTGGGTGTGGGAGCAAAAGGATTTACTGCCATTCATCCCGTCTCACCCCCAACCTGATCACTCACATCCCTGGGCAGCCCTGCGATTAAGCCGCCCTCTTCAGCATTCAGAAAACCTCTCACACACAGCACGCACGCACACCCGCTCTCGCGGGACACACACGCGGCACGCATGAGCGTGGCATTGTACACACAGCAATGGTGGGCGAAAATATTGAGTGTGGCCATAATAGTATGCCTCCACGTTTTTAATTGACATTGCTGTCATTTTTAAATGTCTTCCACCATTCAATGTGCGCATTTTATGCATAGCTTTATAAGCAATTAACAACGCTGTAAATTGATGGTTGCTCTTCAGAGCTGTTCTTTCGGGATAGCCGTGTCAAGCGCCCTTCATCTCTCCCTCGTGAAACGTCGCTCGACACGGCTATCCCGACAGAACAGCTCTGAAGGGCAACCATCACGAATCGAGCCTAGAAAAACCTACATCAATACCACGCTGTAAATTGTTACCAGGGGTGGCGCGGTGGCACGGTGGTTAGCACACTATACGATGAACCGGCTCACCTGGGTTTGATACCTGGCCGGCTGCGGTGAGAATGAGTGGCAAGTCATGTCTGAACCCGGCTTCCCTCCTCGTGAACCCGTAATGCCCAGTGTGGTGATGTATGGTCAAATAACCCCCTTATAAATGGAACAGCGTGAGGGAGACTTGCAATCATTAGAGGATTGATAGAGGGCTGTAATTAAAATACAAATCATTTGCAGTTTAAATGTTAGAAATACAGTCGGGTAAGTATACTTTCCCAAAAGCGTAATTATGCTTCACATTCAGATTTTCACATTTAAATCTGGGGTGGCGGGGGATGAAGGCCTCCCTACGCCTTTCCCATCGGCCGTGGGAAATGTTTGCAAGTATTCATCAGCCTTGAGGCCTGCAGCAACTGCTCACAGAGCAATGTGTTCAGCCTGACGTGTCCTGTATCGAGATATGAAATTGGGACACGGAGGGGGTGCGGAGCTGGATTTTACAAAACTTTTAATGAAGCCGCAGATTCAAAGTGACAATGTCTTTTTTTTATGCCTGTGCATGATATTGTTATGCAAGCTGTTAACAGAAGATAGGAAAAGTGAGCCGTAATGAAACGCTCTGTCTAAAAAAAAAGTGCCCATAGCGTAAATAATGTGACCACATTTTCGGTAATTTTGCCACAAAATTGGATGCAAAGCACTACCTATCAGTGTCCCCTCCCGATCGACGCAATCCGTGTGAGTTATTTAACTATTCCCCGAGCGTTCACAAGTCAGTCAGCTTTGAGGAAAAAACAATTAAGGACATAGTGACTGAGGCAGCCTTGTTGGCTTTGGGTACTTATCAAGGTCTCGCCGTATCTGTGTAGATTTAATGGCGCTATTTGCCGAGCAGTGGGAGAGGTGGGGAGCAAAGGAGAAAGGGGTGATGGAGGCGAGACAGACAGAATACCTGTCGAGACACGTGCACTCGATACAACGCCGGTGTACAGCATCTACGCGTGCGTGCCTTTGACTATTTGCACCCATTTGCTGTAAGCTGCAGAAATGGTGCAGATGTCACCTAGGGGAAACGTTGCTTTGATTTGCCAGTAAACTGGATTTTATAACATTTTATCAGGAAAGCAAAAAGACTATGATTCTTAAAAACACACAACCATTTACATGTTATGATTTCTCTTTTTTTAGCTTTCAGTCATTGTTTTAGTAGCTTATGAGTGTCACATTTAGGCGATTATATCAGGACGATTTCAGCATAATGGAACATTGATGTGATGCGTCAACATTTATACGTAAATTGTATTACTATTTAATTGTGCTGGCAGTGACGTGGTCTCCCTTACCTATTAACCACATTCTAATTGAATGTAGACGTTTGTCATGAAAAACACGATCTCGAAAATTATGTGTTATCTATCCAGCCATTTCCTCAGTCTCCGTGAAATTTAAGTGAACATTATATTTTATATTGTTCCTCGATGCGATTCAAATAATCAAAAAGAGAAAACATTAACCTGCTAAGTTCATTTTTGACAACTTGTGTCTTAACATTTGGGTTTAAAGGGTATCTTTGTCAGTGATTGCGAGTTGTACAGTACGGCAAAAGAATATCACAACTGTACCACATTGCAACAACCTATATCAGGGCATTAAATACGTGAACATTAAAAATAGAGCGCAATTTAGATTTTGAAATCAGTTCACACATTTCACCCCATAAAAACATTCTGTAATGTGCTCCAAAGCACCGTTGCTCTTGTTTCCATATATGATTGCATTTTCATCGTTACAATATTGTAATGATGCAGGTTTTCATGGCTGGATTCATGGTGGTTGCTCTTCAGAGCTGTTGTTTCGGGATAGCCGCATCGAGCGATCTCCATCTCTCCCTCGCGACGTTTCGCCTCCCACGATGCTTCCAAAGTGGGAGGCGAATCGTCGTGAAGGAGAGATGTAGATCGCTCGACGCGGCTATCCCAAAAGAACAGCTCTGAAGAGGAACCATCGTTACAATATTTTCAATGTGATAATGTCCATCTAGCGTCCTAAACCCGAACGCAAATATATATACCACAGGCTGAAATACATGATGACGAACATAACAGAGCAGGCACAGAACAGCACGACAACCTGTAAGTCACGGTACGTCGTTTTAAGTGAGCTTTTCTCCAAATGCGATGGCGATGATTTCAAGGTGTCCACACACTTGCCGTCTTCCAGACACCTCGCGTTGCTGTTAGCAGACGGCAGCATGCTTGTTACCGCGGAAATCAAGCCAGACGGATTGGCACATTACGCAAGCACACAAAATTGCGATCCAGGCTTGGAGGTCATGGACGATGATGCCGCAGTTTTTTAATGCAATGCAAATGGCATGAAATGGTCACACCGCCCAAAAGCCTGAAAACACACAAAAACACGTTCATTCTTTAAACATGGCATTTAGGGAATTAACATGTCATGATTTTGCAGAAGCCCTCGCTTGCCGTATTAGTATGAACTGCATTTCATTGGTGACGTTTTGGCAACGGCCTTTCTTCGTAGCGCCTGTGCTACGGAGAAAGACCTGTACCCGAAATCTCGCCTGCTATATGTTTTTTTTTCCTTTTAAAGCGACAGCGTTATTGAGGTTTGGTTATTTGTGAGGTTTTGTTATTTGTGCTTGTGCACCACTGCCAACACAGTATCGCCAAATAATGTACGCGGCGTTTGTGTGGTTAAGGAAACGAATGTGTATGTGCGTGATGGGTAACAAACATGAGCTGTCTTGTTTAATAGCAACATTAGTGGAGGTTTACTTACTTGGTCTCCGCTGCAAGAAGGACAGACAAAGAAAACAAGTCCAGGTTATAAAGTGTTTGACATTTCAATATCATTCTGCAAACTAAGCAAAAGACGTCACATGTGTTTGAATCAAATCTAAAACATTACTCATCTATACGGTCCCGTGTCCACGTGGGTTTTTGCCGGGCACCCGGGTTTCCTCCCACAGTCCAAAAACATACTGCTGCATAGATTAATTGGCCTGCTGACTAAATTGCCCTCGGTGCCTTGTGATGGACTGGCGTCCTATCCTGGGCATAGCCCTGCCTTGAGCCCTGTGTCTTCCGGGATAGGCTCTGATTCACCGCAACCCTATAAAGGATTACGCGGTTCTGACAATGAATGAATGATGAATGATCAAACGGTGATGAGTACCGCTGACGTGGGGGGCGCACACCCAGCAGTGCTTGTAAAGTAAAAGCAGGCAAGACATAGTTATTGGACAAGGACATCAAATATGGCATGAGCATCACAGTAACAAAATAAAGGAGATCAAATCAAATGCGTGATAGAGTTACATACTGAATGTGCAACAAATGTAACCAAGCGACAATTGATCGAGTCTGAATGAAGCAAAAGAACAACGGAAATTGAATTAACACTTGTCAACACTCTAGCTTAATACTAACGGCAATCCACGATTAAGCCTGGTTGCCTCTAGCCTCAAATAGAGGGGGATTTATTTATAGTTTGTACCAACAAACCCTGATGAAAATGTTATTTTGCCACTAAAATTGGCAAATGTCATCACTGAGAACTGACAGTGTTTTGTTTGTCGAGTAAAAACATTTTCTAGGCAATCAATAAAAATGTGTATTTGTACAGTTTATAAATAGGGTACGGGCGGCACGGTGGTGCGGTGAGTAGTGCTGCTGCCTCACAGCAAGAAGGCGCCGGGTTCGAATCCCGGCTCGGTTGCCTTTCTGTGTGGAGTTTGCATATTCACCCCGTGTCCGCATGGGTTTTCGCCGTACAATCCAGTTTCCTCCCACAGTCCAAAGACGTTGCTATTCCATAGGTGAGTTGGCCTGCTGACTAAATTGCCCCCGTGCCGTGTGATGGACTGGCGTCCCGTCCTGGGTATAGCCCTGCCTTGCGCCCTGTGTCTGCCAGGATAGGCTCCGGATTAAGCAGTTTCTGACAATGAATGAATGCATAAACAGGGTACGCAAGCGATGTGAATCGTTGTAGAGACCGCACGCGGGCACGAGATGACAGAGTTACAAATGGAAACGTCTCTGTGTTGGTGGCGTGACCCCAATCGCACAATCGCAAAATAATTGTGGGAATACGAAGAGATGTACGAGTAATAAAATAACACGTTGAATATGAGCATTTGAACACACGTGTGGGTGTAGATTAAGTAAACGTGTGTCCCGTTTGCTTCGTGGGAGCGAAGAGCCAATGCAAGCTATCTGAGAGGCTTTGTTGAGGTAGCCTTTCGCGGCTCCATGTATGAGAATTGCTCTTCAGAGCAGTGCTTTCGGGATAGCCGTGGCGAGCGTTCCTCCTCCCTCCTTTGTGACGTTTCGCCTCCATCAGAAGCCTGACGATGCCTCCAAGGTTAGAGGTTAAACGTTGCAAAGGAGAGACGAGGACCGCTCGCCATGGCTATCCCGAAAGAGCAGCTCTCATGAGCAATTCTCCGATGTCAGTGTGCGAGCACGTGGTGGGACGCTCTCGCCTACTCGCAATGCAAACACATTGGGCGCCACGCGGTAATGACGGGACGCACAGCTGTCAGCGATAATGTAACATATCATGTGCGATGTCACCCATTGCCCGGGCACGGTCACATGCTGCGTTTACACAGTGGCTTGTAACGAGGTGGCTTTACACGTAGCGTGGGGAGCGGTGGCTCAGTGATTAGCGCTGGGCTAGAAACCTGGCTGTGACCCGAGTTCGAATCCCGCTCACAGCCAACACCAGTGACGATTTTATGAACCGGCCCTGGGCCTCCCTAGGTCGACTCAGGCAAAACGTCGCGAGGAAGAGCGCTCAGTGACACGGCTATCCTGAAAGAACAGCTCTGAAAAGCAACTGTCAAAATATATAATCAGAAACATGTCACACAATGCCCCTTTTCCTGCTACAATCATAGAATAAGGAAAACATGTTTGGAAATGGCCCTTCATTACCAATTATGTATATTTGTTTTTCCTCAGGCAGTGTTGTTGATGATTGCGGTGAGGTTTTCGGTGCCCTAATTATATACGTGATGTATATCAATTCCCCTCAAGCTATCCATTACCTTATAAATTGGTTTAATCATATCTGCTGCAGCTTTATACTCATACCATTTTGAGAAATCCCATTGCAGGTGTTAGTGTACGTCAATAGACTACGCTACGCTGTAACTGCTCGTTATAATTAGCGAAACCATAAATATACAGCTATAAAAACAATGTTTGCCTCACCCCCACTTCCTGTTGGTAATACCTACGCACACGAGTGCATCGCTCTTTATATGAAAATACGAATTTTGCTTCGTGGTTATTGTTAAACGTTGCAAAAACGTTACGATGTTATCGGGCCTCTCTGCCTGCCACTGAGCCTAAAGGTAGCCAGCCGTTTAACGACGCTGGTGAAAGTGACAATTTTCATTCAACCGGCAATCTGCTGCGTGTTCGTGAGTGGAGATTATCCGAGAGGGAAGCGGTCCAACAAAAGTAAAATTACATCTCATCTCGCCAATGTATTTCCTGAGAGCCATTCCATGTTGGAAAAAAATAAATACATCTGAGTGCTGCTTTAAAATGGTGAGTTGTTAAAAGCAAAGTTGCATTAACGAGGGGGAAAGATGCTACTCAAATGGTATATAAACACCGTTGTGATGTGTTTATCCACGTGAATATTGCCAAAACACGATTGCTTCCAAATAACAATTGTTTTCCATAGTTGTTTAACGCAATTGCTTTATCATGACAGTTGCTCTTCAGAGCTGTTTTTTGGGATAGCCGTGTCGAGCATAACGCCTGATGATGCTGCCAACGTGGGAGGCATAACGCCTGATCGCTCGACACGGCTATCCCGAAAGAACAGCTCTGAAGAGCAACCGTCAAAAATCGAGTCGTGAGAACCTACATCAGTAAATTGTTTTATCAATGTGCATTTACCCTTTTAACCAGAAGTGATATTCACAAACAAGACTGTTTTTCTCTCAAAATCCTGTCTATACGATGCCGATAGCACAAAGAGGAATACATTTTGGAGAAAAGAGCGCGATATAAACACACCGAGTCATATTAGTCGAACGAAACGCACTAACGTATGCCATGGGCCTAACGTTCACCCCTCGATTGACAAGAAGCGTCTCTCTGTTGTGTTTCGTAAGCTCCACGCTACCTCGTCGATTTCGCATCGCAATGAACCCATCGCAAATATCACAGTCTTCTACGTCCAAGTCCATCCATTCATTGTCAGAAACCGCTGTATCCTTTACAGTCACGGTAAGCCAGATCCTATCCCGGCAGACAAAGGGCGCAAGGAAGCGCTATACGCAGGATGAGACGCCAGTCCATCACAGGGCACCAGGAGCAATTTAGTCCGCAGGCCAATTAACCTATGCAGCAGCATGTCTCTGGACAAGGGGAGGACATGCAAACTCCACACAGAAAGGCGGCACCCGAGCCGGGATTCGAACGCGGGACCTTCTTGCTGTGAGGCCGCGGCGCCACTCACCGCTACGCCACCGAGCCATCCCTACGTCTATCTCGTGGTTGGACAATTATACATCGTGCAATCAATGTGTGTTGTTACTTAACAATAATACCGTGACAGTTTAAATAGGAAAAGTGTGTTAAAACCAGGGATTCGGTAGAGCGGTGGAAACAGGCACGGTGCGGGTTAGTGAGGGACTCACTCGCTCATGATGGCGGTGTGCAGGGGGAGTCCTGGAACGAAAACAAAACAAGACACTGTTACAAGGCATCGTTTCATTGTGTTGAACACATTTGGAATAAGTGTAGCCTTCTTTTTGCACACTAGAACTCGATGGCGCGGGATCTTCCCAAAACGACGCTGTTGCGTGTTCTTGTGCTTCAATGTCAGTCAGTCAGTCATTTTCAGAAACCGCTTACTCCAATACAGGGTCGCGGTTGCTTCAATGTTGTTTGTTTAATTTGGATTGGCGTTGTTTCCCCCTCGTGTCTGTCTCTCTGTCTTCCTGTCTCTGTGTCCCTGTGTCTCTCCCTGTTGCTCACCCTCCCTCCCTGTCTCCCTCCGTGTTTGTCTTCAAGGAAGTGACGGCCATCTCAGTGGACGCTGGCAGAATGTTGCCGCTCTTAAGATTTCCAGTTTCACGACCTTTCAGTGTATTCGAGGTAGCCTTAATCATTTATTTTCTGTTGCTTTGGTTTTTTATTGTTTTTTATTTCGTTGTTGACATGCCGTCCTCTTCGCGGCCCCTGTGCAGCGCTTTGTGAAAGGCGCTATATAAATTGAAATTATTATTATTATTACCTGGAGTTTGCATGTTCTCCGCGTGTCCGCGTGGATTTACGTCGGGCACTCCGGTTTCCTTCCACAGTCCAAATACATAAGATGGGGGTAGAGCCCAGTCTCACAGACCAACGATTGGTCATCTAAGTAATAATTTTATATGGTGTAGCTATAATATTATTATATTGCTATAATATTGGACGTGAGAGTTGAGACGTTGTCAACACCTGCTGATGCTGGGTGTAATAAAAGTGTCAACATTTTCTCACGATTCAACATTCCGGTGTGCTGACAAACCGAATCAATTGCCAGATTTGTCCAAGTGCCATGATGGTTTCACTGGCTCTGCGGTGGAGGGTTAGAGTCAAACAGACACGTGACACCTGCATGATATAACCAAATAAACGAATTATGAATCATAGGTAATGGGCGGCAGGGTGTCTATACAACGGGAACATGTGCACTCCCACAGAAACGAAGGTTATCCCCAAAAAAACAGCTCAGAAGAGCCGTGAAAACCTATATCCGCCTACCTTTGGCATTGTCTGAGCTATACATTCTAAATTGTTATGTTTTATAATCAAGAACACACACGTGTGGGGAAATGTATGTAATGTGCTGATGTAGGTTTTCACGGCTCGATTCATGATGATGGAAGCCTGATGATGCTTCCAACGTGGGAGGCGAGAGGGAGATCGCTCGACACGGCTATCCCGAAAGAACAGCTCTGCAGAGCAACCAACTGCTGTAATGTTAGCCCAGCCATAATGTTGCATTCACATTAATGCACATTCAGAGTGGTGACGATGGCTTATAATGTACTCGTGGAAATAGTGATAGCAATGTTGTACAATATGAAGAGAGTATTGGCCGGAACTCATTAGTCATTAGTGTGGTCTGTTTAACAAGACAGGGTGACAGGAGGCAGAAACCAAAGCCAACGTTTCCTATCACTTTTAATGCACTTCTGTCATTTGTTAAATAAATATGAGCATCAGGTTTAACTTACAGAGTTACGTGCAATGTATATGGCGATAGCAGCCATAGTCGAACAACATCTCTTAGCAATACTTTTGGTGTTTAACATAGTTTCATTTACGTACTGCTGCGATTGAATCTTGTGCATTGAAATTCTGACCGCGGTATCCGAGGTAAGATTTGCATTTTTATAATACGCATTGAAATGCTAAAAGCCCATCACGCTC
The DNA here is from genome assembly GCA_036362915.1 of Geotria australis. Classification (NCBI taxonomy): domain Eukaryota; kingdom Metazoa; phylum Chordata; class Hyperoartia; order Petromyzontiformes; family Geotriidae; genus Geotria; species Geotria australis. The sequence goes on along the minus strand of JAZEWU010000011.1, from coordinate 3,609,647 downwards.
TGCCTCCCTATTCGTGTAAGCGTGGGATGGGGGCCTCAGACCGTGGCTGAAATTCCATATTCCTATGGCTGGGGCGAGTGTGTCATCAAGACACCGATTGTTTAATCTCGCGGGCGGGATTGCACTCGGTGACCCGCTGGGGTTGAGTGCTCTAATCACGGCGCCGCGTGGCCTGACCTTGCTATTTCAGTGCCTACCCGTCATGTCACTTTCTGCACGTCAATGCCAAGGTTAACTTCTAAGTATGTTACAATCACCCGTTCGTCCGTGAGAATCGATATACGTTTACAATGTTTACGTCTTTATTTCTGCAATCCAGTTTTTGAAACGCGGCTTATACTTGTCGCTAGAAATGAACTTTGACGAGAGCATCGCTGCGCTTTTCACACTCATCAATGATGAGGCATCATCAGATGATGAGTCGTCATCTGACTTTTGGTAACAATCTAAATCTACTGTTGTAGGGTTCCACGGCCTCAATTCATGACGGTTGCTATTCAGAGCTGTTCTTTCGGGATAGCCGTATCGAGCGATCTCTAGCTTTACCTCCCGACGTTGTGCCTCCCGTGTTGGTAGCATCATCGACGTGGGAGGCGAAACGTCGCGAGGGACACGGCTATCCCGAAAGAACAGCTCTGAAGAGCAACCATCATCATTCCCCGTGTTTCAATTGACGCCTTGGTAGGTGTCGCAACTCTTTGTCAGAAGGTGCCTACATTGCTCTGGCGAGTTATTTGAATGAGGGTGTTAATTGTTTGTCGAATCGATAGACCATAATAAATAATTACTGGTCAATTTAAATTGCCAATTAGTTTCAGTCGTTGAATTAATTTAAAATGTCAAACATTAATTGACGCATTTATTTCAAATCCATTTCCCAATGCAAATGGCACCGAGGCGCCCACATCGCATCGTATAAAAACCGCTATCAAAACGACGCTGTAATCTTGTTAAAGGTTAATTTTAACAATGTTGTATCAAGTGCTTATAATAATAACTACAATAATAAGGGTGTTTAGATGACACTGGGGCACGCCGTGACCCCAGGGCATGCGGTGATTAACACCGACGCGGCAAGTGTGGCGACTTCATTGTGTTTCTAATGTAATCCCCCTGCCACGACACACACACACAGAGTGCGCGCATATTATTCTCTCACGTCTCGGAGAAACGTAACGAAGGGAGGCGGCCACTCAATACTGACTGGGTCGCTGCCAACCAGAGGCCCCCATTGCTGCTACGCTGCTATGCATATGTCACTTACGCTCGTTGCCTATGCACATGATATTTGTACTTGTTATCATATCATGGCATTCTCGACTTTTCTTTAATTTCAGTGTATTCGAAGCAGCCTTGATAATTTATTTTTTGTTGCTTTGGTTTTTAATAGTTGTTTTTTTCTGTCGTTGTTGACATGCAGTTCTCTCTGCGGCACTTGTGCAGCGCTTTGTGACCCTCGGGTGAAAGGCGCTCTATAAAATGTTATTATTATTAATACTTAAGCGTATATGTTATTGCACAAAGAATCTCATTCCCATGTGTCTCACGTGTATGTGATCAATGAACTTGAATTGAGCTGCTTCCATCAAGCGATTCTCTGACGCGCCCTCTCCCTCTCGCGACGTTTCGCCAACCACGTTGGAAGCATCATCAGGCGTGTGAGGCGAAACGTCGCGTTGGAGAGAGGGAGAGCGCGCTCAGTGACGCGGCTATCCCTAAAGAACACCTCTGAAGAGCAACCATCATGAATCGAGCCGAGAAAACCTACATCATCAAACATCGATCTATCTATCTTGTGGGACATCACACACAAGCACAGTACATTGTGACAAAGAGTGATGACATTGCCTCTGCTGGACTGAGGGCAACAGCTGTGGTTACGGAGAGGCGAGTTATCGGGCGACATGGCTTAGCGGTGACAACGTGGAACGCTATGTGGCGGCCATGCGGGTCACGACCATTGTGGTGCCTCACGGGACAGGCCAGTGTATAGGAAGGCAGCGAATGAATGGCATGACGAGTCGCGGTGAGTAGCGCTGCCGCCTCACAGCAAGAAAACCCGGGTTCGAATCTCGGCTCGGGTGCCTTTCTGTGTGGAATTTGCACGTTCTCCCCGTGTCTGCGTAGGTTTTCGCCGGGCAATCCAGTTTCCTCCCACAGTACAAATACATGCTGCTGAATAAGTTACTTGACCTGCGGATGAAATTTCCCCAGTGCCCTGTGATGGACTGGCGTCCTATCCTGGGTATAGCCCTGCCTTGCGCCCTATGTCTGCCGGGATAGGCTCCGGCTCACCGCGACCATGTACAGCAGTGGTTCCCAAAGTGTGCGCCGCGGCGCTCCGGGCCGCCGCAGCGAACTTACAGGGGCACTGCAGGACATTCAACATTTTCGATTTATTTTCTGACTTTGGGCGCCGTGGAAAACATCCTGATACACTAAGGTCGCCGTGAACCGAGAACGTTTTTGAACCACCGCTGTCCAGGATTAAGCGGTTTCTGGCAACAGATGGATGGATGGAGTCGCGACAAGAGGTGGTTCCGGGACACCGTCTCTGGGATGTGCGAGTGGAATCCGATTGTGGCCAAGTGTGGTGTGAGGGATAGCGGGGGCTTTAGGAGGAGCGCGACCACCCCGCACAGGGTCACGCGGCTCAGGGAGTGAGGCCCAGGAGCGCGCGGAATGAGGACAGCCCAGGGGGCCGGGGGGGTGTGGGATGTGTGGGCCAGGAATGCGGGGAGGATTAACACAGTGATGGAGACGAGCTCGGGGAATGGCTGTGTGGCACCACACACACAAAAAACAGGGGGACGGGTTGTGTGTTTGAGAATGAGATGGCCTCCAACACAACCAGCTTCTGTCCCCACGTGTTCTAGGTCCTACCAATGCACCAAGCACAATTCAATGGGTACCTTGACAAGAGGTATGCGTTAAATTGTCCTGATACATCTGCAACGTCACCTGTAAACGCCAATGACTAGCTTTGACTCCTGAATGCTTTAAAATCAAGCGTTAATTGGTTTGTCTCACTAACGCTCCCTCTTCAAATACGCTTCAAATAAGTTTACCGTCTCTTGACTGAGCAGCCGCTGTAACTGACCTGAGGCCTCAGTTTGATTTAGAGTATTAATTGATTGTACTACAATAATTCTGGAATGCAGTTATTAAAGTTGCATGCACTTGTGAAATGATATGTGTTAATGTAACACGTTCACTAAGTGCTGCTATATGTAGCCGAGAGCCCCTATCGGTATTAATCTTAAGTGGCCGAAAGGAATACATTGCGCTTACACGTCCAATATTGTGCACGTACAAGCACACGTCACCAGTTCTCCGTATGTCCAACTAGTCTACTGTTGGTGGCTCTTCAGAGCTGTTCTTGGGGATAGCCGTGTCGAGCGCTCTTCCTCGCGACGTTTCACCTCCCACGTTGGAAACATCATCAGGCGTGGGAGGCGAAACGTCGCGAGGGAGAGAGGGAGATCGCTCAGTGACACGGCTATCCCGAAAGAACAGCTTTCAAGAGCAACCATCATGAATCGAGCCACCGTGACAACCTACATCATTACAACTAGTATACTGTCCATTATAACCATTACAACGGTCAGCTGATTTAAACCAGATTATTAAGCAAGGCACGCAGAGGGGCTACGCATAAAAACATTGACAATCCGCCTAACGTTCGTGGAAAGCTAACAAGCTGATTAGACCACATTCTCACAGTATTAAAACTGGACAAGGTTCAGACACATTTTATGTCCGGCATGGTGGGAAATGTCGTGTTACGCAGCCTACACCGGGTGCCGCGACTGCAAATGCAACGGTGGAAAATTAACAGCGAGTTTCCGATGCGGAGCCCCCTTTAAAATTCCGATGGTGAGCAACAGCTGTGCAGAGGTGTTAATTAGCAGCTCTATAACACCCTCCCCCGCTCATTCACAACGTGATCCTGTCAACAGCAGCAGTGACAACGCGACTCCCAAAGCCACCGACCCCACAGCCAGCAGCACCGTCAGCACGACACCACTCAACGCAGCGACACCGCGTATCGTCAAAGCAGCGGCACCCACTTATGAGCTTACAGCTACAACAACCATCATCATCATCACACGACAGGCAAAGTAAACACACAGTCAGGGGGTGTTCGTGAACAAAAAAATATCAATTTGCGTGCAACTATTTCCCGAGCATTATACAGCAAGCAGCATGAATGCAGCCATTAAATATGACATGAAGACAATGTTGCAATCACGTCTGTAGGCAAACGACGGTGTGCGCGCGTTTACCTCGCAACCCGCGGCGCTGACGAGAGGCTGGAGATGATGGCACGGGCGAATGTGCGACGAGCTTGCGCGTGGCTGCCTTTTTCAAGTGGTGAGTACTAATAAGCAAACGATAACGACAAGAATTTACAAGCCGTATATACTTGGGCCCTGGGGGCCACCGCGCCACACACAGGCCGCCCCCTCCTCCTGCGCCTTATAAGGGCCAGCTATTCCACCACAGACTCCAAGGAACATTTGCTTTTACCTCATAAACCAAAACTAAATATAAATCAGCCATCTGTCCTTGTGATGTTGTCAAGGCGCCGAGTCCCACAAAGTCCACATCGTGTGAATAACAGAGTACTCGACGTTGCTGTTAAACCATCCATCAATCCATTGTCCGAAACCGCTCAATCCTGTAAACAGGGTCAGCTGTCCACCGCATAAAATCAAATGTGGGGAGGTTCATAGTATAGCACTTTTTATGGGTTAGGTCACGTAAAAATATAATAAGTGTCGTAAACCCGCCTCCACCCTACACGGCAAATTAGTAAGGTCTGTCACGTGAACAAAACGTGCCGATGCTTTACGACTTCAGCATCACACCGGTATGTGGGAGTGGGTCGCTTCACACAGCGGCGAAATAAAGCAGATGGATCGAGCTCACCAGCCTCGCCATTCCTGGATTTGAATTAGAAACGTAAATATTTAATACACTTGGCATGCACTTGTTATTAGCCGCGGCGCGTGAGCTGTGATTGTTTACTTTTGTTTGACGGCGAAATTGCCACGTGTTGACAATGCCCATTTCCGCTGCCAGGCTACATTGGCATCGCACCGCTGTGGAGCCATGTGGGAAATGGGGAGGCGTTCATCCAGCAGTGGATTGACCTTGCCTGACGATTAAAATAACTAAGAATATTCGTTGTTTTATGTAACCGCAGAGGATAGGCATGATTACGAATGCAAGAGACACGGTCATGTTGAAAAAAACAACAGTGCAGATCCATATCAAGGATCTAAAAATAAAGACTTTGTTGAAAGTTTAATGACTTTTAAGGAAAGACTCAGCGGTTACACAGCCATAGATGGAACGCTTGCTCGCGAGGTGAGACGTGTTTGGTGAATACAGTAATTAGGTGCAGCGATGTCGGCACGCACGAATGTTAAGATATTATTGCGAAATTCACTTGTCAGCGAGGCATTGTGTCTGTTAAGAATTCAAATGTTACCACGTAAATACCACGGTTTGATCTGCCAGTGGCAATTACAAAACAGTTCTTAATAAATATGACATTTATAACTCGCGTATATTCTCGAAGAGAAATATTAAGAGGTACGACGAGCCGCAGAGAGACAGGGGAGGGGAAAGGCAGCCACGCGGTTAGCCGGCGCCAACGTTCGGGAGCTACTGAATCATTTATGTATTAAGATGTTATCTACCAAATGGCGAGTCGAATTGTTTTTAGCTAATGGAGAAACGCAGAGTGGCCGGCGAGACCCCACGTGGACACGCAGAGAAAACAGAAACGCCGCACAGAAGGGCGACACCCGAGCCGGGAATCAATCCCAGGTCCCCGCTGTGTTGCGCGAGTGTTGCCACTCTGCCACCAGTGGAAATAATGGTGCGAGTTCCTTGAAATCCCGCCCCCCCCATTCTCCCCACCCGCCCCACACATCCCTCCCCGATCCCCCATCCTCCATCCCTCCTGTCCACCCCAGCAGTATCACTGTGTGGGCCACAATGCGGCAATAGGCTGAGTGTCGGCTAGAGTGTGGGCGAGGTCTGAGCAGGTGAACCTGCTTGGCCAGGTGATTTTGTTGTCTCCGTGTGTCTGCCACACACGGGTTCTACAGGTAATTCCCCTCCTAACGCAACAAACCCCTCCCAATGTCGTGCCAGCGCATGGCATCGTTATTCCGAACACACACTCATTTTACAACATTTGACTTCAAACCATAACCTTGGTTCGTGATGTGGTCGGGTTGCAGACGGCAGGGTTGACACGTGTTAGCGGGTAAATCATCAAAACTAGGGCGGCACGGTGGCACGGTGAGCGGCGCTGCCGCCTCGCAGCACGGAGGATCCGCGTTCGAATCCCGCCTCGGGGGCCTTTCTGTGTGGAGTTTACATGTTCCCCAGGTGTCCGCGTGGGTTGTCTCCGGGCACTCCGGTTTCCTCCCACAGTCCCGGTGCCCTGTTATGGTCTGGTGTCCCATCATGGGTATAGCCCTGCCTTGCGCCCTGTGTCTGCCGGCATAGGCTCCGGCTCACCGCGACCCTGCACAGGATTAAGCGTTTTCTGACAATGGATGGATGTATTTGCTCCATCTACTCTCTGGTTAAAGTTATCAGCTAAGGTTTGAACGCCTCTGCACATTTACACTCAGTGGCAGACCGGGCTCCTTGAGTCAACCTCTCCCCCCCACTTCACTCCTCAGTAATGTGCGTTAATGCCACGACGCCCGCAGTACACGCACTGCATGTGGGGAAAAGCATTTCACGTCAATGTGTAAGCAAGATGGTCAAATTGGCAGACGATTGGCAGACAATTGTGCCAAAGCTTTCCATCAGTCCAGTGAGATCTAAATGGAATTAGGATGTGGCTCGCCCAATAAACACTTGTTTCCTTGCCAGGAAGGATAAAACCTGGAATATATTTTACATCATTTGTATTCTGGGAAAAAGGTACCCATAGAGAATGTGTCCACGCTGTGGTGAGAGCGCCCGCCACACCGGTGTCCACCACGCTCGATCACACCGTGAACCCACGCTCCGTGCACCGAACCTTCAACACGAGGGCCCCTGATCCTTGGTCAATAACGAGAAACCCTAAATATAGGTTACCTTTTGACGTTTGTATTTCTGTAGTGCGAGTGTGTGGTTACCCCCGCTGCCCACGAGTCCCCTTATGCGGCTCCTCTTGCACATTGCTCCGTCGCTCGTACGATTCTATCTCTGTAATTCTCCAGGCTTCTGTCTATTCACGGCGCACCCCTTACTTAGGAGCCGATCGAAAACACTCACTCGCATTATACCAATGGGTCACTGTGCTATGGTAAAAACATGTGCGATTGAAATGCGTTAGGGAAGGCTCGTACAGGAAAAATGTGGACTTCATTGGCGGATAACATCTTACTATATAGAGGACTGCAGAGCTTGGGGAATTGTTAGCGCCTGCTCTGCACATGGCAGCCTTCCTACCTGAATGTGGATCCTCGTGAATCTGGAGTCGTTCTGTTTGTCTCAGAGCGAGCGAATACTGTGTTGTGCTGTGCGCTACATGTTTAAATATTAATAAGCATTCCTTTTAAGCAGAAGTCCATTTTGCTTCTGAAAAATATATATACTTGCTGTATTCCATGCGCCAATTGATTTTGCAAAGCAATATTATCAAGCAGCATTTTCAAAGCGAAAAAACGTTTGTTGCTTTAAATAAGCAAGCAGTTTTACCTAAATGTTAACTATAATGATCCGTGGCAATGCATAATGGCGCGATATCAACAAATTAAGTTCGGGTCATGGTTAATATATTAGAAATAAGAAATTCAAAACAGCACACGTTTTTACTATGATAAGAATTAATCGACGCTATTTTTCTCTTAAGCAGCAAGCATTTTTTCACAGCAACAATTTTACCAACATTAGTTCATATCGTCCAAATGTAGTTATAATAATTATAATAGCTATTGCACATTGCAACCATAGACGTTATTACAATGTGTGAGCACGGTTACAAAAACCGATTGCACATTCATTTGTCTGCACATGCTAAACAGAGCAAAGGGGTAGATTAACTCGTGTACCATTACTGCATAACATTTGCATCGTTTTACATTTATTTCATTCACGATTGTAGAGCACAGCACGGGGAGACGTCGGTTTTCATCAATAATCACAGAGACGTTGTCTTCATTGTCTTCAGCTGGACCGCACACACACAATCTTATTCAGACATGGTCCCGGATTCGAATCCCGGCTCGGGAGCCTTTCTGTGCGGAGTTTGCATGTTCTCTCCGTGTTCGCGTGTGTTTTCGCAGGGCACTCTGGTTTCCTCTCACAGTCCAAGGACATACTGCTGCATAGGTTAATTGGCCTGCGGACTAAATTGACCCCGGTGCCCTGTGATGGACTGTTGTCCCATTATGGGTATTGCCCTGCTTTGCACCCTGTGTCTGCCAAGATAAACTCTGACTCACCGCCACCCTGTACAGGATTAAGCGGTTTCTGACAATGGATGGATGGAAATTGTGATTTCCGATCACAAACTGCAAAGCAATACTATAAGAATGATTGGGTGGTTTTGTATTGGCAATGGTGAACAGACACAAATTATAAATCACTAAACAGGCTCGTTAAAAGCACCTTTTCAAAACGGGAAAAAGTCTAACTTATTTAACATGTTTTCTTCTTTCAAAGGTGGTGTTATTTAGGACTGTGGACTTATTTTTGTTTGAATCGTATAAAAGCTGTCATTAAGCACACGGTGGTCCAGATGTCTTGTGGCCGCCACTTAATTCAAACTTAACGTGTTTATCCTTTGCTCATTCATTTACATTTTAAATAACCCTTACTTAGTTATTTCAGATGGCTATTATGAGTTCATATTCTATTGAAGAACGACCTGTAGTGAGTGTACGGGCTGAAGAAAGATCACAAACCAGAAAAACTATGAAATGGGAGACAGAATAATAATAATAGCACGCCTTTCACCCGAGGGTCACAAAGCGCTGCACAAGAGCATCTGCACCACCTTGTAGATGCTACACATATATTTTACCAAATCAACATTGAAGTCCAGAAATGCAGTGATGTGCGTGCTGTACACTTATATGAGCTACCTCACTAATCACGGACGGCTGAGTCAAATCTAGTCCGCTCGAGAATGCGCAAGAAGTAAACAACGTCTTAACTTGGCACACAGGCCTGGTCACAGTGTGGATGCGGTCATCAAACATTCGCTGTAGAGTGTGATCGCTGCATCTCAGCAGCCATAGGTAATGTTTGTTATGCAGCACAGGGCCATTGTGAAATGACATTTGCGGTAAAGGTCTCGATTTTAACTCAAAAACAAACATTATGGGGCTCGGTGAAGCCCACAGTGGCATGCATGCCCACAACCTCTCTGCTGGGATGTTATAACAAGAATGTCATTAGATGTTTCAAGATAACGCAAGACAGCTAACGTTTCGTCTTAAGGAAAACAAATGCGTTTTCATCGTGAGCATATGCCGGCACACCTTTACAGCGGGAGTCCTAAATCCAATTCACCCTGGCGATCACTGTGGTAGAGTGCCTTGTGCTCTGTAGCGAATACTTTGCCTCCACTTCTTGCTCCTGTACCATCAGGGCAGGATTGCGTAAGCTGGCCGTTGTTTTGCAAAATAAAGCATCGCATTGACACAAACCGCAAGCGACAAAATGGGCACAAAGAATGCAACATTTAGACTAAAAGCCCATCTTTTTAATACCGTCAGCAAGCTGCAAGGTTACTCTATGGTTAAAGGCACAAACACACAAGAGAAAGAATTGTAAAAGCATTTTAATGGAAACTATAAAATGCCAATATTTTAAGCATCAAGAGAATTTATATCATTATTTTCCGCATGCATTTGTGTTTTAAAGAACAGAACTGGAAAGAGGGCTTACCGCTTGGTACGAAGTATTCTAAATCTTGTAGTCCTCCTTGTGCCACGTTTCTGTGAGCAGTAAACTCTGACAGCGACTGAGGGTCCCAGCTGTTGATGTCTTGACAGGATTCATGAGCACACACACACATGCATTACAGCAGGAGATTCACTGCTGCAGCCCAATAATCCCTTAATGCATATGATAGGCACTGGATTACCATTAATACATACTCATACATTATTAAATCCGTTTATTAACCTTGTAGGGTCACATTTTCAAATGATAACGAATCATATGAATGCAAGCCCACGAGCAAAAAATGCATTCGCGTAAAATATACACGTCAATACGGCCATTTTGTTACGTTACAAGTATTGCTGGAGGAGGCATTTATTCTAAAGCGTACTTTCTTAAAGAGATTTTCAAAAGCAGTTGTACAGCTTTACCCGAGCCGGAGCGTCGCGTCTCATCCTCTTGCGTCCCATCAGATATGTCGCGGCATATTATTTCCGAAATGAGCCGCGGAGAATGTGACGTTATTTAAAATTATCAAATGCTGGAGGGTGATGAACCCGGATCGGGACAGGACGGGGGCGGGTGTGAGGGCAGCCGGTGGCATTGCGTTTGCTCGCGCTCACTCGAACGCACTCGCTCGAACGCGCTCACTAATGCACTCACTCTGACTCATCCATCCATTGTCAGAAACCGCGTAATCCTGTAACAGGGTCGCGGTGAGCCGGAGCCTATCCCAGCAGACACAGGGCGCAAGGCAGGGTTATACCGAGGATGGGACGCCAGTCCATCACAGGGCACCGGGGCAATTTACTCAGCAGGCCAATTATCCTAATTTTTTAAACGTAACGTTGTATCCGTCATTTAGCCCTACTTTGGCAAAATGTCAACTAATGATGGTTGCTCTTCAGAGCTGTGCTTTCGGGATAGCCGTGTCGAGCAATCTCCCTCTCTCCCTCGCAACGTTTCGCCTCCAAGGCCAATTAACCTATGCAGCAGCAGGCATTTTGACGGTGGGATGAAACCGGAGTACCCGGCGAAAAACCCACGCGGACGCGGGGAGAACCTGCAAACTTCCCACAAAAAGGCACCAGAGCCGGGATTCGAACCGGGGCGCTTCTTGCCGTGAGGCGGCAGCGATACTCACCGCTACGCCACCGTGCCGCCTCTCGTGCATAATATGAGTCATTAATTAACCATTATCCACAAGGTTCCTCCGCTTATTCGCCGCTGTTATCCGGGGTTATCCGCAGGGGTAACGTATGAATGCAGGCGCAAAGAGACGGCGTGTTAGCGGGACAGGCATGTTCTCCCGGCGTGCCCTCGCGTCGTGACACCCAGTGACCGGTGGATGTATTTTTGGGTGCCCCACCCTGCGTGCATGCTTGCGGGAACCCCTAAGGCATGTTTGTGAGGGTGTCGGCAAATGTTTGCTTTAGTAACCGGAGTCAAAACCCATTAGTCATCACGCAGTGCTCGAACGCAGCGTGACAGAGTTTTAAGAAGGTGGATTTTAGCGAACTTAAATTTGAATCCCATAGTTGAACTTATAGCGTCATTCCGAGCATGCTTGACTCTGATCAATGTCATAGTAGGCAAAATATAATACTCTCTGTCGGCATATGGATATCTAATCTTGTTATTCTGTCCCCTCGATCCCAGTCTGCATGCATCAATAACCAGCACACTCAGTCAGTCCGTTTATATTTAATGTGGAAGGAACCGTTGAGCTGTGTAGCTCTTTTCAACAGTTGTCCAGCGGGGAGTGGTGAGCAAGATACAACATATCAGCGCACCGGCGGCAATTTAGTCCGCAGGACGATTAGCCTATGCAGCAGCAGTATGTCTTTGGACGTGGGAGGAAACCGGAGTGCCCGGTGGCGAAAACCCACACGAACACGGGGAGAACATGCAAACTCCAGAAAGAAAGGCACCTGTGCCGGGATTCGAACCCAGTGGCTGGTTGCTGTGAGGCGGCAGCACTACTCACCGCGTGTCCTGAAAAGTTGTTGCTCATAATGATGTTGAGCTCGACGTTGTCGTTCTTCGCGAAGTGTTTCTATAACCGAGTCCATTACCATTGGTTGTTATCATCATTACCAATGGTTGTTATCACCACTCTGTCACCGAGAGACAGACGAGGAACGCACGGATCAGGGGACGAATGCAAATAAGTTAGAATAACACGCGTCTCGGATTATGGCGCCTGGTTGAGACAGATGACAGAGTGGCTCCAACAGACGGGGAGCACCCACGAGTACGACCGCCACCGAGACGCAGCGATTAGAGATCGCCTCTTGTGCTGTAAGAATAATCTCAACTTGTATGTCCCGGGTTCGAATTCCAGCTCGGGTGCCTTTCTGTGTGAAGTTTGCATGTTCTCCCCGTGTTCGCGTGGGTTTTCGCCGGGCACTCTGGTTTCCTCTCACAGTCCAAACACATGCTGCTGCCTCGGTTAATTGGCCTGCAGACTAAAATTCCTTCGGTGCCCTGTGATGGACTGGCATCCCATCCGATGTATAGCCCTGCCTTGCGCCGTGTGTCTGCCGGGATAGGCTCCGGCTCACTGCAACCCTGTACAAGACTTAGTGTTTTCTGACAATGATGACGATGATGATTCAACAGGTGCAGGTGACTAGCGGCGGCGCTAGTCACCGCTATGCCACTGTGCCGCCCCAACATTTTATACGGCTTAGAAAATGAGCAGATATACCCACGTGATAATGTTTTTTCGGTTAGGTGTAAAAACACTTTATTATGTATGACATTTTTCGCGAAAAACTCTGTGTGAACTGTACTCGGTTATTATGAAATATAATTCAGTGGCAAGTAAAGCAGCCACATTTGAGTAGATTCACTCCGGAAAAAAAAAACAACGGCTCCTTGAAATGCGATGCAATTGCCCATGAAGGTGCCTTATCCTTCTTAATGAAGCTCGCAGCTCGTGCTGGCAAGTCCGAACACACGGCCGACACACACTCGGTTATCGGAGTAAAGTTTTGCTGTTCAATTCGGTTTCTGGCCAGGAAGTCACATTTAGGTTTAAAGAGTCCTTCAATCACCAGTCGATTTACTCGGAGACCTTGTCTGATGGGTTTCGGGCCCTAGGTTCACGATAACTGACGCTGACTAAACTATATGCAATACCAATCAGAGGCTCCGCGCGTATCTCATATGAGTATCATACTACATTATTAACACGACGCTGGCTGCCTAGGATGGACGGAAAGATAAATGGATGTGAACAGAAACATAAAAAGGACAGGCGCGTTGCTTGTCTGGCAAAAATATAATTTTGGAAGGCTACAATAATCTACGACTTATAACGTACGACTATTTGTTCACCACTCTTGAAGAGAACGACTCCATGTTTTATCCCGGCTCGGGGGCCTTTCTGTGTGGAGTTCTGGCTCCGGTTAGAGGCGGCCGCGGGGAGCCTGCCCCGAGCCAGCGAGCGCGTGAGTCACACCACCAGGAGTGGCCTCGGTGACTGTGGGTGTGTTGCGGATTCGCTGCCCGTAGCTGTCCTGTCGGGATAACCGTGTCCCACTGAGTGTGCTCCTTCGCGAGCGCTTCTTGTGTCGCAAGAATGCTGTGTGTAAATGTGTACCTAATGTTTTTGTGGTTCGTTGTGTTAACTTGTGATTTTTACATTTTATTCATTTTTGTCAATTCGCGTGAGAGCTTGGAAGCTCACTGGATATTTTCTGCTGTGATAATAAATATCTATCTATCTATCTTCTCTCTCCCTCGCGACGTTTCGCCTCCCACGTTGAGATGCAACGTTAGGCGTTGAGATGCAACGTGGGAGGCGAAACATCGCGAGGGAGAGCACTCGACACGGCTATCCCGATAGAACAGCTTTGAAGAGCAACCATCATGAATCGAGCCGTGACTAACGTACATCAGTCCAGTGTCTTTCAATAAATACTTCCTATGTGTTATCATCGGAAATCAAGCGAGCACATTTGGCCGATAAATGAAGCAAAGAGTTGCGTTTTACCGTAACGCATTGACTGCTGCACCGTGCCGCGCATTCATGACGCCCATGCACAAGGCGGCGGTGCGCTTTGAACGATTGATCGCCCCAAACAAATGTTCTCAACACAAGGGGCTGCGGAG
>JAZEWU010000011.1:3545812-3595522 GCA_036362915.1 Geotria australis | reverse complement strand
AATGTGTTCTATTTTAAGTCATGGGATCGTTGTGCGTTGGTTTTCTCCGTGTTTCCAAGGTGGAATTACACGGGCAGCTTTTACAAATGCATTCGACTTGCTTTTCATTGGCAAAACGTGGCAACACATTGATAGTGTACTTTTTTTTATCAAATACCACATTGTTGCACGTGTCTACATAAAATGTGGTAGGAAAATTGATATTGTGTAATTTTCAGCGTAACGTTTTATGAGTCTGTGCAAATAGTTGTCGATTAACACAGCCTCATTGTATCGAGGAGTAATCTGTCGTGAGCCGCATCGCTCAGCACGCCTGTGTGTGTGCGCGCTGAGCGGGGAGAGACCGCGCCGTAGACGGTCATCCTGCCACCACGGCCTCCTGTAAAACTAACACATATTCTCGTAATTCCATGGATCCTAAGGGTGAGGCTATAAAAATGTAAGACAAACATTATTGCAGTTATCATTATTTCTGTCACGCGGCTGCGTTTTCCATTCAGAACAGCCAGCGATGGTGCGGGCTGCTTGATTGCTCCGAGTGGAGAGCTGTGCATCATCCCTCGATAACGCGCGCTGAGCCGAGGCAAGGTGCAGCCCGGTGTGTGTGTGGGCAGGAGCGGTGGTGCAGCGGTTAGCGCGCTGCGCGACGAACCCGCCTTCCAACAACAGAGGGCGGAAGAGCGATGCTCACAACAGCGATCCGAGCGCCGGGAGGATAAAACTCAGCAATCGGGCACGGTAGGGAGCAGAGATGGTGCCCCAGCCATTCAGTCAGCCCGTGGCACCTTCCACACTCTGTTTGACCTGAACGTGCACAGGCGCTGTGGTGAGGTCACCGCCACTCAGGTTAATTGGCTTGCGGATTAAATTGCCCCCGTTGCCCCGTGATGGGCAACGGGGGCCTTGCGCCCTGTTTCTGCCGGGATGGGCTCCAACTCACCGCGACCCTGTACACAGCATTAAGTGGTTTCTGACAATGGATGGATGGATGAAAAGTTCCACAGGTGGGATATTTTTTTGCAAAGCTATGCTGGTCTATTCGTGATCTTAGTTCGGTGATATTTTCAGGTCTTCTTCTTTGCGCTTCTTCGAAGCACGATGGTCAGCTTCTCGACATCGTTGTCTTTTAGCTCGGCTTCGAAGTGTTTGGTAGAATTCGCAGGCAACACCAAGTATTACCTGACAGGGATCGCGACGTGAACACTTCTACCTGGCACAGGCGACGTGGTGACGTCACCGCCACTTAGTGGCGATAGGCGGTTGTTGTTGTTGGTGGGTCTTTGAGTTTCTGTGTGATGAGTCTGTGGGTCTCTGTGCGATGAGTCTGTGGGTCTCTGTGTGGTGAGTCTATGGGTCTCTGTGTGATGAGTCTTTGGGTCTCTGTGCGATGAGTCTGTGGGTCTCTGTGTGATGAGTCTTTGGGTCTCTGTGTGATGAGTCTGTGGGTCTCTGTGTGATGAGTCTGTGGGTCTCTGTGTGATTAGTCTGTGTGTCGATGCGTGATGAGTCTTTGGGTCTCTGTGTGGTGCATCTGTAGGTCTCTGTGTGGTGGTGCTGGCCACCCACCCCTCGGGTGCCGCGTCGATCTTCATAGGTGCTCGCTTGGCGCACTTGACCCTACAGTCTGTTAAGGGTACAGGGGGGCACCTTTGTCTTTGCGCGTGTGTACGTGAGTCAATGGCTCTGCCTTTTTCGGAGCTATTCGGCGCATTGCCAATCCCTCTGTGCGACTTGCGGCCGGGCCTCAGAGAGCCGGCGCGACGCCGCTCTCTCATTACACGCAGAGCCGCCACCGTCTGTTTATATCTCTCGAGGCCAAGATGTCATCACAGAGAATGCTGCTCGTGTCACCACATCTTACGGGCGCATCCTTCTGTCAGATCCCTCAAACAGCTGCAGAGGCGACCCAGCGCCTGACGGTATTGTTCCAGTTGGGATTCAAATGCCTATTTCTGACCGCGCGAATATCTGACCATGTGGCTTTGTCTTCCTCTTGGGCCCTGACCGCTAGCTACCAATCCGATGCCCGTGTCAGCAGCCTGGCATGTCCCGCGGCAGCTTGCTTTGCCCAATTACATCTAAGAGGGGCGGCAGGGTGGCGCGGCGAGTAGCCCTGCCGCCCCACAGGCAGCCAGACGCCCTCGGGTTCCTTTCCCGGCTCGGCTGCATTTCTGTGCGCAGTTTGCACGTTCTCCCCGCGTCCGCGCAGGTTTTCGCCGGGCACTCCGGTTTCCTCCCACAGTCCAAAGACACGCTGCCGCATAGGTTCATTGGCCTGCGGACTAAATTGCCCCCGGTGCCCTGTGATGCACTGGCGTCCCATCCTGGGTGTAGTCCTGCCTTGCGCCCTGTGTCTGCCGGGATAGGCACCGGCGCACCGTGACCGTGCCGCCAATGTTTAGCGACAATCATCAAACCATTGAACAGCTTCCGCAATGGACGAATGCGGGGTTGTGTACATCACAATTTGTGGCCTTCAGCCAGTAATGGAAATCTCACATTTCCATGGCAGAGTCTCGTCTAGAATGAATGATGTTTATTTCCCACAACCTGCGCTCGTTTCTATGACTCTCCGGGGATCGTGGGCTTTGCTTGACCTCCCAAAACAGGATTTAAGCATACACAGCCCGGTTCAATCAGCTACAGCAAATCCTCACCCGCTGTAATATGGGAACCTTAATCTCGGATCTCATTATCATGGGAAGTTATGCAGGAATCCATTCCTCGTCAGGATTCCTCGGCACGGTACAATCGCCAATAGAGACAAAAGCATTCCACAGTTGGCTATCAAGGCTGCTGTCCGTCAATTACATTTGCTCAGATGTATTTTTGTTGTGAAATAACAACCGTAATAAACCACTTCAGGAAGTGCTGATGATCATTGCATATGCATGAGGCGGTGTGCGTTTTACACGACGCCCGGCGTGTTGTTTTTACACGGTGCCGCGTGTGTTATTTGAGACTTATAGTTTCTGGCCAGTGTCATAATTTGACACTGGCTACATTTGCAGCATTTTTCTGTTATGGTGGTTTACGGTCATTTACGGATGATGTTGTTATTGTTGGCATGAGACGAGCGTGGTGACTACATATCTGGTTTCCAGACTCTGCACCCGTACACATTCGTAATCATAATACATTATATTTGTAACGCGTGGCACATATTCATTCGATTTCCAAGGTATTAATTCGAAGACAGAACGACTCAGAGGCGCAAGGAAACCACAGAGAGGCGGAGGAGCCAGCCAGGCGGTTAGCCGGCACCAACATATTGCCACACACTCCGTCCTATACATTATGATGTCAACGGCCAAATAATTAATAAAGTTGCGGGAGGAAATTGGAGAACCCGGAGTAAACCCTTGCAGAACAGGGAGAGAACACACAAACTCCACACAGAAAGCCACCCGAGGCTTGCTGATGACTCTCAATATCGGCGAATCCAGTCCACCGCTCTCTCTCTCTATATATATTTGTATCACGACTACCTTGTCAGTTGGTCACATGTGAAATAAGCGCTGCCCGTGCACTTGCTTTCGTCTGAGCACATTTTCTTACGTTTGCTGATAACCTGTGCACAATAGGATGTATTTGTTCCTAGGCGCACATCGAGATTTAAGGAAAAAGCTTTTGTGGTGGCTGCCCCTCGTTTTGGGAACAATATCGCTGTGAGCTTGAAGCTACAGTCACTACCTTCTATTAACCACCTTAGTTCCCTAGCAGAATTACGGTGGCCCCCTCGCTGCGATTGTAAAACCTGATCGGTGGTTTCAAGGGCTGCATATGCTCTTTCCTTCTATTACGCAATAAGGTTCTTCTACTTATTCCCATCGCACTGTTGGACTGATTTGTCTCTTATTCAGTTATTGGAATAATTGGACATTTTTGTCCCGTGCAAAACTGTGTGTTACTGTTAGCTTTATGATTGTGGCTAATGTTCCATTCTTGCACAATATATAATATAATATAATGCTGTAACTTCGTTATATCACCTCGCAATTTTATATAATGTTTGCGTTGGTAAGTTCGTACGTTTGTTGTATCGCACGAAGCCCGCTCGCAGAGCCTTCAAGCTCACTGGGTATCTATCTGTCTATCTAATATGACTCCTGTTATCTGCTAGACAATTACAGGTATTGCAATAGGAAGCTGCCTTCTATCGCCCAATGCGAGACGGCACCGATGACAGTGGACAATTGAAAGATTAAGGCGGCAGTTAAAAGGACCCTACAGCTTTCACGGACAATGAGACTTGGGTAATATGGTAATATGGTAACAGGGTAACGAAAGACATTCTCTGGTATGTTTTTCCCGCCGTTCAGAAGGGTGGCCGGGTCTGTCGGGTTTCTTCTTCTTCCTGGAAATATGATCCCATTCCACAATTTCCAATTCACGTCTCGCTCGTTCCATAAAAAAACCCATTCCACCGATAATCAGAGCGCGTTTGTGGGACGGAGGAGTCGCCGCTGTGGAGTCGGGTCCGGGCGGGTGGCGCCGCCAATGGCAGCTGTCCGTGAGATGCCGCCGCGTCGCGTCAATCACGCTCTGGGCTTTGGAGACGCCGAGAGGTCACGGAAACCCGTTCCCGCAGACATGCATGCGCGCCTTTCGTTCCCCACATTCATTAATTCCATTCCTCCGTTTTATTCTGAATTTGGTGGATTGCAATTTAGAGCAGTTTTCTGCAAGTGGCAGTGTGAAGATGTTCACGATAATCGCGATATTAGCCATTGCTGTTTCTCATTTTAACAGGGGCGGCACGGTGGCGCGGTGAGTAGCGCTGCCGCCGCACATCAGAAATGCCCCAGGGTTCGAACCCCGGCTCGGGGTGCCTTTCTATGTGGAGTTTGCATGTTCTCTCCCCGCGTGCGCGTGAGCGTTCGCCGGGCACTCCGGTTCAATCCCACAGTCCAAAGACATGCTGCTGCATAGGTTAATTGACCTGCTGACTAAAATTTGCCCCCGGTGCCCTGTAATGGACTGGCGTCCCATCCCGGGTATATCCCTGCCTTGCGCCCTGTTTCTGCCGGGATAGGCTCCGGCTCACCGCAACCCTGTACAGGATTAAGCGGATTATGACTTACTATATTGTTTTCTGTTCATCTCAGAGCCCGGTGGGATGAGGAGTTTCCACAAATGCGCGCGTGAGCCGCCCAGCTTTCGCCCGTGAAGGCTTTGATTGGTGGCGCTGTGCGGGCGGGGCACCGGGCAGCCAGGCCGAGTTGACCTCGGAGACGCTCAGAATAGGCTCTGATTCCACCCGCCACTCATGTGTGCCCTGGCCAATAATACAAGCTGCCAGGTTTGTAGCGCAGTGCACGAACTCCACACATAGCAAACACAATCACCACAAAGACAAAGATAACCCTGTAGCCTTAACAGACTGCGGGGTGAAGTGCCTTTAGCGAGCACCTATGAAGGCCGACACGGCGCACGAGGGGGTGGGTCGCCAGCACCACGCCCGAGCGCCTTCGTCTCCCTAGTCGCGATCTTTCCAAGTCAATCACCGCTGCTGCTGGTCACACTTACTCAGGTGGCGAGCGAGCGAGCGCTCGTGTGCTTCTTGTGGCCTTATCGCGGGCTCGTGGCATCCATCACGGCCGCTCACGCCGCGTGTGCCTCGCGCGTCACAACCGCCATGGGTGAGAGGAGTGCTGCGGTTGGCGGGACTGCTCCTGGCTCCAGCAACTTCAAACGGCTTTCAAAACCCACATCCAACGCGAAGGTTTATTTTCACACCGTGACTTTCCGATGTTACGCAGAGAGTATGTGTTTTTTCTCGTAGTAACACAATCGCAGAGTATATTGTCCTCCAATAGAAACATGGTGGGCGGCACGGTGGCGCGGTGAGTAGCGCTGCCGCCTCACAGCAAATAGGACCCGGGTTCCAATCCCAGCTCGGGTGCCTTTCTGTGTGGAGTTTGCATGTTCTCCCCATGTCCGCGTGGGTTTTCACCAGGCACTCCGGTTTCCTCCCACAGTCCGAAACACGCTGATACATAGCTTAATTGGCCTGCTGAGTAAATTGCCCCCGGTGCCCTGTGATGAGCTGGCGTCCCATCATGGGTATATCCCTGCCGCGCGCCGTGTGTCTCTGCCGGGATAGCCACCGGCTCACCGCAAACCCTGTACAGGATTAAGCGGTTTCTGATAATGAATGAATCAACATGCTGAATCGCAAAGCATGAATGTGGACTGTGCGAGAATGACGTACTATGAAGAATGGCCATTGCTCAAGATTTCATGTCGTGTTCCTTGTCAGGCTGCAGTGTGATCAGCCACTGCGTTGAATGTTCTGTTATTGTGCACCACTGCCAACGCAGTGTCACCAAATAACGTATCTCTAGCAATTAGGTGTACAATCTTTCAAGCGTGAGCTCGCCGCTCGAATCTCAATGCTGGCCCGGACTTATCAAATTATATTTCTGCAACAAAATGTAAAAGGGCCTTGCTCTCAGCCTACTAGAGTTAGTGCTTCGATGCTTCAAGGTATTGTATCGTGGATTGAAACGTAATTTTAAATTGTTATTTTTACGCGGTGCTCTGCAACCTTTGTAGTTTACTTGTTTCTATGAGTTCTGAAATTCAGCATTGTTTTTTCTTCAAGGATTGCCAAAGGTTATTGGGTTTCCATGAGCGGAATATTAGCTTGCTGAATAGGTCCATTCTTCGTCTCTAGGAATGTTTGCACTTCTACGTGACCTCATAGAGCACCAAGGCGAGCAAAGAAAGACATCGCTGGAGCGTTCACCTCTTGGTAAATGTTAAGCGGTATCTTGGTATGTTTTATTGTAAAGGATGGGATTATCAGCTCCTCATGTAGCCCCGAAGGTCAAATTGTGACTTATGTCATCTCAGCCCAATGTCATAATTTCCCACAGTCACGTTCTCTGCATGTCGCTGCTGCTTTGGATGCATGAATGTGGGTTTTATTGTGGGGGCTGATGTCACTGCCGTTTTTGACCTGTGACCTATACGCGCACCGGTTGAATCCCTGCATGACCGCTGGTGACTCTCTGTTTGATGACTTATTCAGGGCCCTGGCTGGGAGCAGGGCTTTGTGACACTGGACTCAAACCACGCAAACCACTTTGATCCGTGGGTTGTGTTGATCACTTACGTTTGTATTCCCTCCTCCCCTCCACTAATCTTGATATTTCAATACAACATTGTTATCATTGGCCTTGATTAATTGGTAGATTGATTTGATAAAATATACAGCACTTTCATATTATATAACATTATTGGGAGGCACTGGCGCGGTGAGTAGCGCTGCCGCCTCACAGCACGAAGGACTCAGGTTCGAATCCCTGAGTCCTTTCTGTGTGGGGTTTGCATGTTCTCCCAGTGTCCGCGTGGGTTTTCGCCGGGCACTACGGTTTCCTCCCACAGTCCACAGACATGCGTTAATTGACCTGTGGACTAAATTGCCCCCCGGTGCCTTGTGATGGACTGGCGTCCCGTCATGGGTATAGCCCTGCCTTGCGTCACACATACTGTCGCGTGGGAGAGCACACGTGCCGATGCTCAGCGCCAGCGCGTGACCACTGCGCACCACCAAGCCAATCCAGCAGCAGCACTCGGTGCGCGGTACTCCGAGGGCCCACGGTGGTCAACACTGGAATAGCGCTTGGTGTTTACACCTCCATCTAGCCATCCATTGTCAGAAACCGCTTAATCCTGTACAGGGTCGCGGCGAACCGGAGCCTATCCCGGCAGACACAGGGCGCAAGACAGGGATATGCCCCGGATGGGACGCCAGTCCAGTCCATCACAGGGCACCGGGGGCAATTTAGTCCGTAGGCCAATTAACCTATGCAGCAGCATGTCTTTGGACTGTGGGAGGAAACCGGAGTGCCCTTTGAAAACCCACGCGGACACGGGGAGAACGTGCAAACTCCACACAGAAAGGCATCCGAACCAGGATTCGAGCCCGGGTCCTTCTTGCTGTGAGGCGGCAGCGCTGCTCACCGCTAGACAGACACCGTGCCGCCCCCGTTTCTAAACGTGATCTCTTTCAACACAATACTACAGCACCATGCTTCTGTTCAATGTGTAAGTGATTAATACCGTCACAACAGGCTAATGCGGCGATGATGTATGCCTGGATTTAAAACGTGTTGCCGTAATTATCGTTTCTACTTACTACTGTAATGATGTTTACATTGATTAATGGGTAAATATTTCCATTAATGTATCATAACACAACGTTAGGTTGGAGCGGTGGTGCCAGTGCTGGGTGCGTCGTGCTGTGACGCCGGCAAGCTGAGTTGGATTCCTGGCCACGGCTAAAACCAGTGGCGAGTGATTCCTGAACCGGTGCTTGACACCTTCTCCATAAACGTACACGTGGTGAAGTATGGCCTAATCATCCCCATTGCCAAAAGTTGAATCCACTGCAGATCGTCGCCTGACGAGGTTTCCAATTTGGGAGGCGAAACGTCGCGTGGGAGAGAAGAAGATCGCCGGACACGGCTATCCGGAAAGAACAGCTCTGAAGAGCAACCATCAGCAGAGCCGGTGTGGTGAAGTGCTGCCATAAGGAGCGGGCCTCCCGAGAGGGACACCCACTCGTTGGAAACGAAGCAACACAGTGCAAAGACACGCTGCTGCACACGTTAATTGTTCTGCTGACTAAATTGTCCCCGGTGCCCTGTGATGGACTAGCATCCCGGGTCTCAGAGTCTCGGGATCCCGCGAGCAGGACCCCGGGTCTCGGGGTCTTCGGGTCTCGGTATCGCGCGCGCGGGGTCCAGGGTCCCGGGGGTCTCTCGAGCCGGGTTCTGGGGTCTTGAGAATCGCGATCGATGCGTTTGGGAATCGGAGTAACGCCACCCACTCCCCTCCCCCACCCGACGGCGTGCCACGCGTTCGATAGCGGAGCGAGGTGGACGTGGGTTCATGGTGCGAATTATAACACGAATAAGTGTCCGCCCCTAACCCACCCCTCATCCCTCTCTCGCTCCCCTCCTACCAAAATGTTGCACTTGACCCCGTGTCCCCGTCTCTCCCCATGTCTCTGTGTCTCACCCCGTGTCTCACCCCGTGTCCGTGTCTCTCCCCATGTCTCAACCCGTGTCTATATTCGTCTCCCCATGTATTTCCCCGTGTCTCTCCCCGTCTTCCCGTGTCTCACCGCGTGTTTGTCTCATCCCAGCTTAACGTGTCTCACCCCGTGTCTTTGTGTCTCCCTCGTGTCCACGTGTCACCTCGCGTCACGTGATCAAAACAGGCGCGAGCCAGCCTCGCCTCCTGATTGGTCAATCAACCCGTAGTGGCCGATGGCCTGAGATCTTCTTTGCGATTCTTCGAAGCGCGATGGTCAGCTTCTGGACATCGTTGTCTTTCAGCTCGGCCTCGAAGTGTTTGGTAGAATTCGCAGGCAACACCAAGTATTACCTGACAGGGATCAAATGTAATTATATTGGATATCCCCCTGCCACTTGAGGGTATGTCTTCATGTTTCAGGCCCGTTGCATTGTTTTCAATAGACACGACCAGTCAGACTCAAATATAATTACACAGCGCATCGGCTCAAGCAAGTGTCGCGTTCGGTACACGTTTGTATTCTCAAACGGACAGTCCGTGTGTTAGTTTAATCTAAACGCACAATGGATAAGTGGCAAATTCACGTCGCATTTAATGACAATGTGCCAAAAAGTAAGTAATTGTTTTGCCAATCAGCGGTCTGGCTTTCCCATGGCCAGTTTACACCGCAGGGCTTGGATGCTCTACGAGATTGAGTGTCGCAGGAAAGGGCTGTCGAGTGAAACAATGACAGATATTTACGTGGGAAGCAGACACCTTTAAAAAGGAAATGCTCTGGCTTTCTCACCAACCTGGGTTGAAACCTTAGCGCGGGCCCTAGAGGCATCGCTGGCACAAAGTAACCGAGTGCTCGTGAATCCGCCTGCTTCCCTCGTTCTCAGCCGAGACACAAGCGGCGGATTCATTACCGCCTGGCAGCGCGAATGTCTGGCCGTGGCTGCAGGCCGACACGTACAACAGGCAGCTCGCTATTGTCGCGATGCTGTTGGGAATGACCACAGGCAGTCCGTTACAGGCGGGTGGCGACACAGAGGCGAGACTGCGGGTACACCGAAACGCGTGGGATGATGGAATTGTTGATGGTTCCTCTTCAGAGCTGTTCTTTCGGGATAGCCTTGTCGCGCGATCTCCCTCTCTCCCTCGCGGAGCCTATCCCGACAACACACAGGGCGCAAGGCAGGGCTGTACCCAGGACGTGACGCCAGTCCGTCACAGGGCACCGGGCGCAATTTAGTCAGCAAGCCAATTAACCTAGACAGCAGCATGTGTTTAGAGCGGAGTGCCCGGTGAAACCCACGCAGACACAGGAGAAACATGCAGACTCCGCACAGAAAGGCTCCCGAGCCCGGATTTGAACCTAGGGCCTTCTTGCTTTGAGGCGGCAGCGCTACTCACCGCGCCACCGTGCCGCCCATTTATTATTTCACATGGCTGGGAATGAAGCATTGACACTTGACACAATGCATACCCAGTCACTTACCAGGACTCTTGAGTTCAGATCTACGATACATTGCCCCAAATAGGACACACACTGAAAACAAACGTTAACTTAATTGATGTTACACAAAACGTCTCCATGGTAATGTGGCAAAGTTATGAAACGACTATATAGGACAATATATAACACGGTGAAGCGTTAGGAAGGTTGAAGAGCTGCAGTAAAGAACGCGACATTTCGAATGCCTGTGCAATGTCATGACATTCCAGATGAAATTGGATCTGAGGGAGTGGCCTGGCGGTTACACATTCGTCAGTGGAGGAAGATTTGTGGTTTTAATTCGGCCAGACGTTTTTTCGAGTTTGCTTTGTGTCTTTTTGTGCCTCGTCTCATTATCAGAAACCGCTTAATCCTGTACAGTGTCGCGGTGAGCCGGAGCCCATCCCGGCAGACACAGGGTGTAAGGCAGGGCTATACCCTGGATGGGACGCCAGTCCATCACAGGGCACGTAGGGCAATTTAAGTCAGCAGGCCAATTAACCTATGCAGCAGCATATCCTTGGACTGTGGGAGGAAACCGGAGTGCTCGGCGAAAACCCACGCGGACACGGGGAGAACATGCAAACTACACACAGAAATGCATCCGTACCGGGATTCCAACCCGGGTCCTTGTTGCTGTGAGACTGTAGAGCTACTCACCGCTGCGCCACCGTGTCGCCCGCTTTGCACAATACTAGCAGTCGTAATGTCGTGCCGATACATTCACAACTCCCATTGCCATAACGGAATATGGAGCTAGTGTGCAATCTGTCACTAATGATTCACGCAGCAGATTCTCGACAATACACATCACTGACAATTTCTATCAGGGACTCATACATTTACTGTGACATGATTGGAGCAGCAGATGGTTGGGTATCTACTCCCCGCTTGGAATTACTCTCAAAAGGCAAGCATTAAAATATTTGGATTAAATTGCCAACACAAATAAATTGACAGTGTTAATTCATAGTATCAACAGAAGGCATGTTGTCAATCATGTTAAAATGTGAATTTCATGTCACATGCTATATCGGAATTATAAACACTGTACATGTATAGATACCAGTGCAGCGTCAGTGTGTTGAAATCAGAATACAGACGCCATATGTGCCTGCATTCTAGCTATATTCATCTGTTCATACATTGTCATACACCGCTTAATCGTGTACAAGGTCCCGGTGAGCCGGAGCCTATCCCGGCAGAGACTCGACGCAAGCCAGGGCTATACCCATGATCCGACGCCTGTCCATCACAGGTCACCGGGGGCAATTTAGTCCGCGGGGCCAATTAACCTATGCAGCTGCATGTCTTTGGACTGCGGGAGGAAACCGAAGTGCCCGGCGAAAACCTGGGGAGAACACGCAAACTCAACAAAGAAAGGCACTCGAGCCGTAATGTGATTTCTAAATTGCCATGAGTAATTGACTCGTTCTGTGCTATTCATTGTAATACGACCGCATGCTATGTTGATAACAAACCAATCAAGTGTTACGCATGGCACATTACTCTTAACACAAACCTGAGGTTTCCGTAGCGCATAGAATCATCCATACTTGCTTTCGGGTTAGGCCGCGTGGCGGTTCGATGCTATAATGTATCCCGTTAACCCTGCACTAGCCAACAACACGGTCGCGTTCTCAACGAGACCAGCTGTCAGTGCGAGTGTATCAACAACAACAACCGCCGTTCGCCACTAAGTCACCACGGCGCCTGTGCCAGGTCAGGTGCGCCTTGAGGCCACGCAGAGTTAAGGAAGGCTCGCTGTGTATCGATCACATTGTGACCAACAGAGCTCCCACGTGTGCCTACGGCTTTCCCTCAGACAGAGAAGTCGATTTCCAAGCGTCACTTGTCGATGTTCATCAGTCATGAGACCCACCGCTGGGGCGCTTTATTGGTTATAATGTGATCGATACATCGATAGGTGTAAACATTATCTTTGCAAACGTCACGGTCTTTACGGATCATGTTGGGTCAATGACACGGATTTGGGCATCAAACGACCACGTGTCTTCTTGACCCAGACATAGATCATAATATTACTATTATTTGCACATTGTTACGCCGGAAAATTATTTGACATCATTACTTCTGTGAATTTACATCTCTGTCTCCTTACCGACGTTCCGCCGACCACGTTGGAAGTCTAATCAGGCCTCATGATGTGAGACGACGCATTCGTGCTCAGCGCAAAGACGCGACGTACAGGGCTGAGTTGTCGCCGTTCCATTCTCCGCTTGTGCGCCGCGCAGGGGAAAATAAGTGGTACAAGCCCCGTGGAGGAATGCGCCGCTCGGCCACTGAGCCGAACAAACAGAACAAAATTGTTAGTGTGTTTTGTGGCGGACCCAGGGCGCCTTTCTTCCCACCTTTGTGAGGCCTCCCGCTGCTGGACAACCGCAAACTACCACGACTCGCATTGTTGGGCGCCGCGGCCAACAGAAAGGAGCTTTATCCGAGAGTGGGGCTGAAAAGGGGCCACGGCCACGCATCGCCGGTACATAAAGCTGCTAACAAATTGAATGATTTGGCTTAAACATTGCACGTCGCCGCCCAACGTCGCTCGTCTCACTCGGGCCTGCCTTTCTCACGCGAGGCTCGCCTCGGCTTCTCGGGCTTGACGTTTATTTAAGGAGTCAAGCTGTCACTCCGCACAACGGCAGGTTCAGGCTCCCTGTGACCCATCTGTTGTGTCCGGGATTAGGCCTGCACATTTATTCCTATTTGTTAAAGCGGCCCATTCACGTATCTCTCTAAAGGCCGACTTTTGTGTCATATTTCCACGCTGGCAGCTTGCATGGCGAGCGTCTCGCTGCGAGCGAACGCTTCGGTTCCCATCCGCGCCGAGACACCGGCCTGCGAGGACGGAGTGCAGGAGCTGGCGCCCGGCGCGCTGCTGTCAATCACGCGGCGCCCGGGAGGGCAGCCAGACGAGTGTGTCAAGTTCAGCCGCACACCGGCGCGTCGCCCACACCAAGCGTGATCGACAGCAGCGGCAGGCCTCACCTCCCTCCTCCTCCCATTCGCTCGCACTGATGACCGCTCTCCCCGCGTCCGCCTGGGTTTTCGTCGGGCGCTGCGGTTTCCTCCCACAGTCCAAAGACACGCTGCTGCTGCTGCTGCTGCATAGGTTAATTGGCCTGCGGTATTAAATTGCCCCCGGTGCCCTGTTATAGACTGGCGTCCCATCAGGGGTATAGCCCTGCCTTTCGCCCTGTGTCTGACGGGATAGGCTCCGGCTCGCCGCAACCCTGTACAGGATTAAGCGGTTTCTCGCAATGGATGGATGGATGGATATATGCGCAATGGAAACCTCAGGTTTGTGTTAAGAGTAATGTTACAACTGACATATTATCAGCATGATTGTCAGAAACAGCTTAATCCTGTACAGGGTTGCGGTGAGCCGGAGCCTATGCCGGCAGACACAGGGCGCAAGGCAGGGCTATAACAATGGTAATAATAATAATAATACCATTTATATAGCGCCTTTCACTCGAGGGCCACAAAGCGCTGCACAAAGCTGCAGAGAGAACGACATGTCAACAACGACAGAGCACGGAAAATCAGCAACAATTTTTTTTTGGGACGCCAGTCCATCATAGGGCACTGGGGACAATTTAGTCAGCAAGCCAATTCACCTATGCAGCAGCTTGTATTTGGACTGTAGGAGGAAACCGGAGTGCCCGGCGAAAACCCACGGTGACACGGGGAGATCAAGCAAACTCCACGCAGAAAGGCACCCGAGCCGGGATTCTAACCGGGGAGTGCTGCCTGTGAGGCGGCAGCGCTACTCACCGCTACCCCACCCTGCCGCCCACATTGGTCGAACATTGAGCCAGCCAAACCTGGCCACAGATGATGTAATGTACAACGGACGATCTCCTTTGTAGGTACAATACGCGCCTGTTCAGTATCGCTTTGTCACCCTATAATAGCCACCTTATGGGCTGTTGTTAATTCCCATTTTTTGGAGGGAGGAGGGTGGAGGGGGGCAATGCATGACTTCCTGTTCTCACACGTTTGAAAGTGTCACTCTCCAGCGCCATTAGCCGCCGGGCCGCGGCGGGTCAAGAACGGGCGCCTCGAGCGGCGACGTGATCAAACGCGTGGTCGTGGGGCCAGTGGCGACAATGGCTGCCACGGAGAGTGACGGCCACGGAGGCTCCTCTCCGGCGTTCCCTGCTTTGTGCCACTGGCTCAGGGAGCCCTCGGCCCTGAGCCAGTGGCAGGACTATGCCCAGCATGGGACGCCAGTCCATCACGGGGCACCGGGGGAAATTTAGTCCGCAGGCCGATTAACCTATGCGGCAGCTTGTCTTTGGACGGTGCGAGGAAACCGGAGTGCCCGGCTAAACCCTACGGGGACATGGGGAGAACATGCAAACGCCACACAGAAAGGCACCCGAGCCGGGATTCGAACCCGGGCGACCTTGTTGCTGTGAGGCGACAGCGCTACTCACCGTTAAGCCACCATGCCGACCGATTTGATAACAGTACTTTTAAAATTAAAAAGGCCGATGTATATTGCTTTCCACGCGTCCACAGAGTTCAAATAATCTGCGAAAAATAAATCACAGTGGTTTGTGCTATAGGGGGCGTCCCGGGCAAATCTCGAAGCTCAGCGGCACGCGTAAAAGGTAGAGCTTGTCGGCACGATGCTCACAATGATGGAACTAGCTCCAATCAAGCCTGAACGAACTGATTTAGGGAAACAATGTGTGTTCCTGTGGAATTAATCAACCTTGCATTTGTACCGATATAGGTTTCCATAGCCGTGTCGAGTGTTCTGCTCTCTCCTTCGCGGCGTTCCGCCTCGCACGTTGGAGGCATGAACGCTCGCTGTGGAAAGCCATTCGCAATCTGGCAGTTTATTGTTTTGGGCAAAAAGTAATACATGTTGTAGTGTCACCACGCTAAATTAGATTTCTATGGATGCTCACCGCAACTTGTGGTTCTGAGTCAGTTGCACTAATGCTGCCTTATTATGGTTGGAGCCAGTCTCTCTGCAGGACACGGTCATACAGCGCTGACTCAGTCTCGAGTTAATAAAACGGAACCAATTTCCCCTTGCTGAAAAGTGGTTGGAATTTGGTTGAAAGTAGTTCCATTCCATTAACCATAGAGTCATCGTCGGCTCACTGTTATCACTACAATCACTCTTCTGTCACCACAATCATTTCTATGCACATCCATCCACCCATTGTCAGAAACCGCTTAATCCTGTATAAGGATCACAGTGAGCCGGAGCCTATCCTGGCAGACACAGGGCGCAAGGCTCGGCTATACCAAGGATGGGAAGCCAGTCCATCACAGGGCACTGGTTGCCAATTAACCTATGTGGACCGTGGGAGGAAATCGGAGTGCCCGGTGAAAACCCACGCGGACACGGGGAGAACACGCAAACTCCACACAGAAAGGGCACCCGAGCCGGGATTCGAACCCGGATCCTTCTTGCTGTGAGGCGGCAGCGCTACTCACCGTGCCTCCGTGCCGTGTGGAGACTTGGTCTAACCGACTCTTCTCGTGCAAACCGCGTTAAGCCGCCCGCCTGCTGCCCAAACACGTCTCTGCCTCCTCCCTCACAC
The DNA here is from genome assembly GCA_036362915.1 of Geotria australis. Taxonomy (NCBI): domain Eukaryota; kingdom Metazoa; phylum Chordata; class Hyperoartia; order Petromyzontiformes; family Geotriidae; genus Geotria; species Geotria australis. The sequence continues at coordinate 3,579,409 of JAZEWU010000011.1, read as the reverse complement.
TGCTTGACTTCGATATTCAACCCCATCGGCTCTTTCTGACCTTGCTCAAATCAACAACGGATTTAAACTTTTTACCTGTTACAACTTGAATAGCGTTACAAGCCAATCGGCGTTTGGTGGCCCTTGCTCAGCAGCCGAGCTCAGAAACACAGTAAATCCCCCCCCGGCCGAGATGGAGACTCGCGCCACAGTCTGGTTGTACACGGCGGCAGCGACTACCTGTATACGGCAAGCCAATGCTGTCCACAACTTACACGGAGTACTCACACAGCATGTTACATTGAAAGGTTGGCAGGGCAATACACTAGTTTTCAATTTAGCTTTAAATTATTTTAAATAAACAGTTGCGCTTATTTGCTGCAATAAGCGATTGTTTTTGGTAACTATATAAATGCATAAACAAAAGGAACACTCGACACGGCTATCCCAAAAGAACGGCACTGGAGAGAAATGTTAATAAATAGCCTGCTGTAACTTTGTACAACAACTTGGTTCATATACATGTCGTTCGTGCCCATCATAGACGAGGTAACGATAATCTGAGTGACAAGTGTGGCAGACACAGGGTAACGTAGTCAGATGTGTTATACCTATACAGTACAAGCCTATCCACACACTGTCGTATTTATACATTTGAATAATTTCGTGGCTGTTGCCTGCGGGGATCTAACATTAATTTCATTACTAATTTTTCAAAGTTACCACACAACGTGTGCCTTTCATAAAGAAAAAAAAAAACCCCCTGCAATTTAATTGTAATAGGAGGATGAGTTCCGGTGCTTTGTGTTGGTTATATTTAGCAGGCGCGCTGGGAGGGAAGCAAGCGGCCGATGTGCCCGTCCGTCTGCTGGCTGTCATTACCGCCACGGAATGAGGGCGAGGCGCGCGGCCTGCCACTCCCGATCCGGAGACTGCTGGAGGTCTGTGCCGATGAAACCGATACCCTGTGTCTGCACACACACACACACATCCCTCATTAATTAAGTGATGAGCATTGCCGTTTCCAATCCTGGAACGACTTCAAAACCAGTCGAGCATTCCGACCCGAAATTGATTCATGGTATGCCAACACACAAACACGGTTTGCTCAGCATCGCGGCGTGCCCGCATTGCGACTGGAAGGGGTTGGCGGGTCTGCGTGGCGCGGAACGTCACACGCGCTCCGCGTTCTCGCCGTGAGTGACAATGGCTTCAACGAGTTAATTACAACTCTGAAATGTTAAAATGAAGCAGCTGGACACGAGGAGGGAGGAAACGAGATATTTAATTACGCATGGCTGAATCGGAACGAGGCAATTACTTCCAGATTTCAACTAAAAATTAAGTAATAACATGATGCTGAAAAAAAAGAATTACTCTGCTCACTTCTTGTATAAGTACCATAAAAAACAGGAGATCACGAACGTGATCTTAGTTAAACTCTCGACCATCAATCACCTGCACCTGTTGAATCATCGTCATCATTGTCAGAAAACACTAAGTCCTGTACAGGATTGCGGTGAGCCGGAGCCTATCCCGGCAGACACAGGGCGCAAGGCAGGGCTATACCCAGGATGGGACACCAGTCCATCACCCGGCACCGGGGGCAATTTAGTCGACAGGCCAATTAACCCATGCAGTAGCGTGTGTTCTGGACGGTGAGAGGAAACCGGAGTGCCCGTCGAAAACCCACGCGGACACGGGCAGAACATGCAAACTCCACACAGAAAGGCACCCGAGCCGGGATTCGAACCCGTAACTTCTTGCTGCGGGGTGGCAACCTTACTCGCCGCGCCACCGTGCCGCCCCTGTTAACCAATCGTCGTAACCAAATGTAATCAGCCTCTACATCTTAATGTTGTGAGTTCAAATCCTGGTAGGGGGTGGCGTCACCTCATCATCCGTCGTGGCAGCGGGGAGGTCAGCAGAGAGGCCTCTAACGCGGGAGGCGTGACGTCGCGAAGGCGCGAAAAGGAATGCTCGACACGGCGATCCCGAGACGACAGCTATGGAGAGCCAAGCGGGATGCTCGGCCACTCGCTGTCAGTGGCGAGTGACATCCAACCCAATGTTGGCCTCCTCCGGCCCCAACCGCCAATCTGAGATTGATGGAGTATGGTTTCACAACCCCATGCAGTCATGGCGTGACCTTTATCCAACAGTTGATTGATAAGGGGCTATAAGTTATAATGTTATTATAGAAACGTAACACAGATGTGTTCATATGCATGATATCAGACGCGCTGGAATTGTACTTTTTTTTGCAAAGCTTTACGATAAAAATGTTTCTCTTGTAAGGATTTGCACAATCTCAAACGTCGTGCAGGAGAGAGAAGGAACACTCGACACGGATATCTCGACAGAACAGCTATGGAGAGCAATTCTCACGCAGTACAGTGCTTTGCATGAGTACCATACATACGCAAGTCTGCTCCGGGTTATCGGCATATCACGTTCCATGGAGCGTCTTGAGATTCACACAAGAACCGTGTGAGTGTTGAGGCGGCGTAATAACCCAAGCGGGTTTCTGTTTAGACCCTGACGATAGATAGATAGATACATGTTCTGTTTAGACGACCCTGATGCGTGGAGCGCCCAGCGTGGAGCTGCCAACCACTGAGCCACCGCTTTGTGGGGAGCGGTGGCCCAGTGGTTAGCGCGCTAGGCTACGAACCTAGCGACCCAAGTTAGAATCCCGCTCACGGCCAACACCACTGACGATTTTCTGAACCGGTCCTGGGCCTTCCCTAGGTCGACTCAGCCTCAAATGAGTACCTAGTGCGGTGTGTAAACATCGCCACTAGGGAGACAAAGGCGGCCGGCCGTAGTGCTGGTGATGACATGCATAGGCGCTACTCGCTAACGGCACTTGAGCCTACGGTCTGTTAAGGCTATACGGGGGATCTTTGTAGTTGGAGCTGCTTAGCGGGGGATGGCCGTGCTGGTGTTTAGCATTCCGTGTGTTTTGTAAACACGCCGGCAATGACTCGGGCCCCGTTCGGTCACGGGAACGGCGATGCGGACAGCCAGTGGGTCCAGCGTAAGAGCGGCGTCTCGCCCCGATTCTCCAGTCTCGAGCGAGGTCCTGCTGACACCGCTGATGACACCACTTGGAGGACTTGCTGATGCTGCTGGTCGGCAGGGTGGCTGCGCAGTGGTTACATCTGCACATCACAGAAAGAAGGTCGTGTCCGAGAAACGGATTTGGCAGAATATTCGATTGTCACTGTCGTGAACATGGTTTGGGTATGATACAATGGACAACTCGCGCCTGGTCATCGACGAGACCCTGGAGGAAACCGCTGAGAGAGTGGGGGGAAAGTCAGCCAAGCGGTCAGCCGGCGCCAATCTGCCAAACATGCATAATTCATTGACAGAAACCGCTTCGTCCTGTACAGGGTTGCGGTGAGCCGGAGTCGATCCCAGCAGACACAGGGCGCAAGGTAAGGCTATACCCAGGACACCAGGTGCAATTTAGTCAGCAGGCCAATTAACCTATCCAGCAGCGTGTTTTTGGACTGTGGGAGGTAACCGGAGTGCCCGGCGAATGCCCACACGGACACGCGAAGAACATGCAAACACAGTAAGGCACCCAAGCCCGGGTTCGAATCCCGGCCATATTGTAACTTCCTTACCCCTCCTCGCTGGGCAACTGTTAAAAAGAGCGACATAGCGCAACGGTTTATTCCATCTCAACTACAAACTGACTAACTGAACTGCCTCAGGAAGAACTGTGTTTCTTGCCGCCTAATTTAATGCCTCAATGTAACATGAACAATATTCTACTGTATTCGTGCATCACCCATACTGTCTCCGCAACATGTTATTGTACTCAGTGAATCACTAGTTGGTGTTCATGACTGTCGCTGACTCAGAGGCTGACGATGCTGACGACCAAAGTGACTATTTTATGTGTTTTTCATTAAAATGCAACACATGTTAGAGTAATAACGTTGCGTTTTAAAATATTGTTTAACATTGATGTATTATTATTATGATTTGCATGCTCGTGTTGCAGGATTTTTTGTACCGGATTGTCATCATCATTGTCAGAAACCGCTGAATCCTGTACAGGGTTGCGGTGAGCCAGAGCCTATCCCGGCCGACATAGGGCACAGGGCAGGGCTATACCGATGATGGACGCCAGTCCGTCACAGGGCACCGGGGGAAATTTATTCCGCAGGCCAATTAACTGATGCAGCAGCATATCTTTGGACTGTGGGAGGAAACTGGAGTGCCCGGCGAAAACCCACGCAGACACGGAGGCAACATGCGCACCCCAGCCGGGATTAGAACCCGAGGGCTTCTTGCTGTGAGGCGGCAGCGCTACTCAACGCGCCACCGTGTAGGTTGTCACGCCTGACGATGCTTCCAACGTGGGAGGCGAAACGTCGCGACACAGTGAGGGAGATCGCTCAGTGACACGGCTATCCCGAAAGACCAGCTCTGAAGAGCAACCATCATCCTACACTAAACTGTAAGCGTGACTGAAGGCAATACGTGGCCACGAAATGGAGCTCTTCTCTAAATGTAGCCACAACAGTGTTTATTTATTTTGCAGACTCAAAAGGGGCTTAGTGGCTTGGACACATAATCCTTCATTGCCTCATTCCACGCTGACAGAAGGGTTTACATTGCACGGAGTAGAAAATTAGTTATTAGCTGTCAAAGTGCAGCGGGGGATTTCCTCGTCGCTTCCATGCCTCCACACGCGTGTGACTCCACACGCAGCCTTTCTCCCGAGCTCTCGTTCTAGAGCAAATGTAAACACGCGTAAACACGCGTGTGGCGATGCAACCACTGGTTGAGGCCTGTCTGCCAGGCGGACATACGACGTTTCGGTCTCTCAGTTTCTCTGATTATGTTCACGGAGGGGCGCAGTGAGTAGCGCTGCCGCCTCACAGCAACAGGGCCCAGGTTCGAATCCCGGCTCGGGTGCCGGCGCCATATTGCCACACACTTCTTCCTATATATTATGATGGGGGTCAAGGTAGAAGCGTTCACGTCGCGATCCCTGTCAGGTAGTACTTGGTATTGCCTGCGAATTCTACCAAACATTTCGAAGCCAAGCTGAAAGACGACCATGTCCAGAAGCTAGCCATCGTGCTTCGAAGAATCGCAAAGAAGAAGAAGATGATGTTATCGGCAAAATAATTAATCAGTGTTTTTTTTTACTTGGGGGAGGAAACCGGAAAACCCGGAGGAAACCCATGCGGACACGAGGAGAACACACAAACTCCACACAGAAAGGCACCCGAGCCGAGATTCAAACCCGGCGCCTTCTTGCTGTGAGGCAGCAGAGCTACCCACTGCGCCACCGTGCCGCCCACGTGGGTTTTCGCCGGGCATTCCGGTTTCCTCCCACGGTCCAAAGACATGCTACTGCATTGGTCAATTGGCCTGCGGACTAAATTGACCTCGGTGCCCTGTGATTGACTGGCGTCCTATTCTGGGTGTCGCCCTTCCTTTCGCCCTGTGTCTGCGGGGATAGGCTCCGGCTCACCGCGACCCTGTACAGGATTAAGCGGTTTCTGACAATGATGATGTTCACGGGGTAGCTCAGTGGTTAGCGCTATGCTGGGCTACACACCTGGCGACCCGAGTTCGAATCCCGCTTACGGCCAACACCAGTGACAATTTTCTGAACCGGTCCTGGGCCTCCCGTAGGTCGATTCAGCCACAACTGACTACCTAATGCGGTATGTAAACATTGCTACTAGGGAGATCAAAGCGGCAGGGCGTGGTTGCTGGTCGTACCACCTCCTCGTGTGCAGTGTCGACCTTCAAGGTTACACGGGGCATCTTTGTCTTTGCAGTTCACTTGCGTTCTTTTCGAAAACTCAATTAGATTGAAAACATTAATAACGAAGGATTACCGACGTGCAAGCCCGCGTCGTCTATGATGCCTCACTGTTTCATTTCCACGTTAATGCCACCCCTCCTCCTGTTGTGTACATAGTTCAGTCGTGGAATCATATTAAGCCGGACACCGAGGGTGATTGTTAATAGCTGCCACCTGCTCACGTTTTAGCGGGGAGAACATTCCTGGTCTCGCCACGTATTATGCCGGCTCGTGTATGACATATACAAGCTCAGCTAGAATAGCTGACACACAAATGTGTTTACAGGGCGGCACGGTGGCGTAGCGTTGAGTGGCGCTGCCGCCTCACAGCAAGAAGCTTCCCGGGTCGAATCCGGGCTCGGGTGCCTTTCTGCGTGGAGTTTGCGTTTCCTCTCGCCGTGTCCGCGTGGGTTTTCGCCGGGCACTCCGGTTTCCCCCCACATCCTGCTGAATAGGTTAATTGGCCTGCTGACTAAATTGCCACCGGTGCCCTGTGAAGGACTGGCGTCCCATCCTGGGTATAGCCCTGCCTTGCGCACTGTTTTTGCCGGGATAGGCTCCGGCCCACGGTGACCCTGTACACGATTCAGCGGTCTCTGACTATGACTGTATGGATGGTCCACCCGCCGCCATGAGCAGCCTTAAGTGCAGCGCTTTGTGACCCTCGGGTGAAAGGCGCTATATAAAATGCTATTAGTATTATTATTAAGCCCCCGGCCGAGCGACGCGGTACCGCGCAGAAAAATCCACGTGTCTGGGTCACGATGACGCAGCACGCGTGGTGCGAGGTGTTATAATTGAGTTTATGCCACACGTGGGCGACTTCAGAGATGTCTTACATTTGCCTCTTTGGAGCCGATTCACGGAACATTACATGGACAGCTTAATTAACGGTGCCAAATTTGGGAAGATTAAAAGCTGTTTAGGCGGTATGGCAGCGGCGGTCTCGTTACCCCAGAGAGTCGTGATGAAAGTGCATCAAGATAACAATCGTAAACACTGACGGCAGCAGCGGAAGAGGCGCGCGGGTCGGAGGAGGCAGCTCGAGTCGCCAAATGCAAACACACACAACTCTCAGACGAAGGGTCCCCCTGTGGTATGCAGATTTGCAACTTAATGCACTTTCCATTCATCTGTTGACGTTTAAGTTGTACATTTCCCCAGCGACTTTAGACCATAATAGCTACAAATGCCTATTAATATTAACCGTGCAAATGAACGTGGAGTTTTATATGCGATTAAACGCGTGTTTTAGGTGCAGCAGAAATGCAACTGGCTTGCCTCGGGCATTATCTAACCGCCTCAACGTGGCTTCACAAATTCGCTTCGTCTGCTTTGACGCGTTTCAAGGACGGCGTAAGAAGGCTCAGTTTCAATCAATCCACCGTTAATAACATTGTATTCTTGTGTATGTCAGCAGTATGTTGAGGAGCTAAATGCCGATGATACGGTCCGCTAGCCGCGCTGAGAGGCTGCAGGGGAGAGAGCGTGTGCTGTGTGGCGCCTCCTCCTACTCCTCCGATGAAGGACGACAGAGGTTCACGACATGGCTGTAAGAATCGCCTTCCAAAGCTGTTCTTTTGAGATAGACGACGCGGCTATCCAGAAAGAATAGCCTTGGAAAGCAATTCTCTTATATCCATACTTAGGCTTGTACGTCGGCGCCCGGCGAGCCGAGCGCCGGGCGGATAAAACTCAGCAATCTTGCGCGGTAGGGAGCACAGGTGGTGCCCCAGCCAGTCATCTTAGTCATCTTAGTCAGGCAGCAAATGACACCTGGGTCTGTCCCGTGACCTCCTGTCAGCGAGCCTTCGACACTCTGCGCGGCCTCAACCTGCACCTGGCATGGCACAGGCGCCGTGTTGACGTCACCGCCACTTAGTGGCGAACGGCGGTTGTTGCTGTTGTTGTTATTGATGTTGAAATAGTTGTACGTTTCAAAATGCTGCCGACTCCACGGTTTCCTCTGGAGTGGTGTTGAGGGGTGATGTGAATGTCCACATATTCCAAAGTATTCATGTAGTCGTTCGATACGTTGCTGCAACTGTTGGTTTGTCTCGGCGCTGTCGGCATCTTCTGCATTCCTTCGTGTGCTCCTTCTTAAGTCTTCGTTGCGAGCCGGGATTGGCAGTCCCAAATCAATCCTAAGCATCCATCGCGCTGTGAAACCGACATCAATCAAATCAGTGAGCTGTTATCAACACGCGAAACTATCGAGTTCTAAAATTTAATAACTGACCTCAGTGATTAAAATGTTAAGAACAGCTTTAATGACTTGAGAGCAAACATTGGAATTATTGGCAGTTAGTGGATGTGAAACGTGCCCATTTGCTGTAATAGTTCAGGTCGGATGTTAGTATCGAAACATTAAAGAATACATTGTTCTGCGGACTGAACAATTATTGTAGACCAATTCACAACGAAGCATGCGCGGGTCAACTTGCCATCACAACTGTTGATGGAAATTTACAACATTTTTTTAAATCTAGCCAGTTGATTGGTTTCTCGTTTTTTTTCCTCTCCAACCCATGCGAGAGACTTCTCATCTCATTGTCAGAAACCGCTTCATCGTGTACAGGGTCGCGGTGAGCCGAATCCTATCCCGGCAGACGCAGGTCGCAAGGCAGGGCTACACCCAGGATTGGACGCCAGTCCATCACAGGGCACCGGGGGGAATTTAGTCGGCAGCCCATATGTTATTTGTAATGCGTCTTCCACGTGTGATTGTCAGTCAGTCACACTGCGCTATAACCAGGAGCTGCAGACACAGGTTTCCCTTGCAGGACAGCTGGACAATTACACAACACAGACACGAGTACATAACACAGACACGAGTAGGCAAGCGGCTAGACGTGGCCACAGGCATGCACTGCACCGCTGATAGATAGATGTTTATTATTACAGCAGAAAAATACCCGGTGAGTTTGCAAGCTCTTTACGGGATTCCTGCCATACAACAGACACGTGAATTGACAAAAAATGGCCACACTTCATTTAAACGCGGGCCAGGGTCCACAGGGACGTATCGCTGTGAATATAATGAACGGCTGAATGCGCGGAGAGATAAATGCGAACGGGTTGAAGGACAACAACCCACGAGGAACCGACACACAGCAGGCAAACGTAGAGACTTGTATGTATATATACGGCGATGTGTATTGAGACGTTTCCTGATTGAATATGGGAGAAACAATGCATTCTCGTGACACAACACACGACTGCTATGAATAATGCATGCGCGGTAACGACATACGGATTTGTAATGCGATGTGAGAAGAGCTATGAATGATCAATAGGGGACGGAGACGAATGCGGACGCCTGCGTGTCATGGTTTTCAATCACGCGCGAGGCGCCTCAATCGCTTTATTATAATAGTAAAAAATGATATTTATAACGGGCGGCACGGTGGCGTAGTGGGTAGCGCTGCCGCCTCACAGCCACAAGATCCCGGGTTCGAATCTCGGCTTGGGGGCCTTTCTGTGTGGAGTTTGCATGTTCTCCCCGTGTCCGCGTGAGTTTTCGCCGGGCACTCCGGTTTCCTCCCACCGTCCAAAGACATGCTGCCAGGTTAATTGGCGTACTGACTAAATTTCCCCAGGCGCCCTGCGATGAGACTGGCGTCCCATCCTCGATGTTCCCCTGCCTTGCGCCCTGTGTCTGCCGGGATAGGCTCCGGCTCACCGCGACCCTGTACAGGATTAAGCGGTTTCTGAAAATGGATGGATGGATATTTATAACGCGCGGCACATATTCATTCAATTTCCAAGGTATTAATTCGTAGAAAGAACGAAGGCGGAGGAGGCAGCCAGGCGGTTTGCAGGAGCCAACATATTGCCACACACTGCGTCCTATATATTATGATGTTATCGGCCAATTAATAAGTGAGGTTTTTTGTGAGCCCGAGCCAATCCTGGGGAGAGCACACAAACTCCACACAGAAAGGCGCCCGAGGCGGGAATCGAACCGCATCGGGCAAGACCATTCTTTCTGTGAGGCGCAGATGTTACCACTGCGGCACCGATACGGTGTACGTACAACGTTAATCGGTAACCCTTAAACAATCGTTCATATTACATTTAAGCGTTTTGCAAAAGCGCCCTGAGATTGTAAAGCGAAACGTCAAACCCAATGACGCCGTGTCATCGACTCGCACACACGCTGCTGGTCCGCCCTCCGCGCGTTTATTTGCCTTGTGGCACACGCGACCGAGGAGGGGAAGCCGAGCGCTTTGGTGGTCCGCACAGATTGCTCCCAAATGTCGGATCATCCTCCTCTCTGCCCCCCCTCCGCCGCCTCCTCGTTTGGTAAAGTGACCAAATCTACTCGCAACCTCGGCCATTAGCAGCAGCCTTCACGGTGGCCACTTCCTGCCATCGAGCCGTTTGCAGCCGAGGGGAAAATGAGCCGTTTGAGCATCGGGGCCCCACGCCCTGCCGCGTCGCCTGTCCGCGCCACACACTTTGGGGAATGCATATTCGCCGGTCCCCCGCGGGCGCCCGATAAATGGCCTCTTGCAAAAATACCCTCCCAGGGTAAACTCCGGAGGGCTTATTGATAAATAACGAGGCCATTACGAAAAAAAAGTCGACAGCCTTCAACCACCGTTCGTTATTTGTAACGAGGGCGGCACGGTGAAGCGGTGGAGCGGTGAGTAGCGCTGCCGTCTCACAGCAAAAAACCTCCCCGGTTCGAATCCCTGCTCGGGTGCCTTTCTGCGTGGAGTTTCCATGTTCTCTCCGTGTCCGCGTGGGGTTTTTGCCGAGTACTCCGGTGTCCTCCCACAGTCCAAAGACATGTTGCTGTATAGGTTGATTGGCCCGCGAACTAAATTACCCCCGTGCCCTCTGCTTGACTCGCGTTCGATCATGGGTATAGCCCTGCCTTGCGCCCTATGTCTGTCGGGATAGGCTCCTGCTCACCGCAACCCTGTATAGGATTAAGCGGTTTCGGACAATGAATGCATGGATGAACATTGCGATGGTGGGGATTCAAACGTGGGCCTCCATAGAACTTTCTACTTGGACTTTCTACGCGGACTTTCCTCCCGTGGCCTGGCGCTGTCCAGCAGAGATGGAGGGCAGCCCGCGTGTGTGTGTGTGTGTGAGCACGTGGCGGGGCCGGGTGCCATCGACAATCACCAGACGGGGAGACACGACTTGACGTGACGGTAAATCACGGCCCGTTCTTGTTTAACGTGATACAACGAAGAAACGCGATCTCAGCGGATGGTCTCTGTAACGCGTTCCAACATCCGATTGTCCTTCGAAATATTTAATCATCAGATAGTGGCGTCACGTTTCAAAGGAGGACGACACGCAGACAGTGAGTGTCGTGTGCGAGGCCGCGCGGGATGGCGTCTCCGGGAGCAGAGGGGGTCCGAGCAGCGAGCATCTCGCCCGGCAAGCTCGGTCCGTCTCTTTCCCATGGATTTCTATCACCAACTTTGAGCCACTCTCCGATCAGTTTATCCAGCTTTCTCTCGACTAAGTATCTAACAGTAACACAACGCGCGCAAATTCAACGCCTGGTCATGGACGAGATACAGAGGACGAGGTAGAGAGGCGCAAAGTCACCGCGGAGAGGGGAGGAGTCAGCCAGGCGTCAGCCGGCGCCAACCAGCCAGACACTGCTTTCTTAGATATTACGATGTTGTTATCGGCCAATACATTGATGTGTGCTCTTGTTAGTTGTGGGAGGAAAGCCACGCAGAACAGGGGAGAACACACAAACTCCACACAGAAAGGCGCCCCGGGCGGGAATAGAGTCGCCTCGGGGAGGATTTTATTTCTGAGGCGCAGATTTGACCACTGCGCCACCTTAGTGTTTAAGTGTTCAAACGAGACGTATTCTGTATCGCGCAGACACGCTGACAACTAAAAACAAAAGGTTATGGGGGAAAAACTAGTTCCATTCCTAACGCTTAAAAGTTAACCACTCTGTAACATTACAAATATTAACTGGCATCAAATTAGCTCTGAAAAGTGCAACTTAATGCACGTTAATAATGAGAGAAAGCATATTTGCTCACAAGCACATTCCGAAGCATTTTCGGCACGGTTTAGATTCAGATATTTGCATTTTCCCCTCATTTGTATATTCAAATGAGAAGCAAAGCATGCTCTGACATTAGAGACGGATTATCACCACGTCACTCATCCTAATAGCTCACGAGGCTAATAGGCAAGTTAATTACAAAGGTTGTGTATCCAAACCTGCTTTGTGAGCAAATTGGATTTTTAAAATGTTTCCTTATTAACATTCATTTACACTGACACATTCCATAAAAAGGCAAATAAATGTCACATACAATTGATGCGAAATTTGCATTGCCTAGGGCCCCGGTAAATCTCCAATTATTCACGATGTAGGTGACTGTCCCGGTTTGGATAATTTATGGATGTCGCGTATTCATATGAACTACAAGAAACATATGTTGTATAGCCCCACATTGTGAATTGGTGACACTTAGGGCAAGGACACTATACCCATGATGGCGTCCCATCATGGGTATAGCCCTGCCTTGCGCCCTGTGTCTGCCGGGATAGGCTCTGGCTCACCGCGACCCTGTACAGGACTAATCGGTTTCTGACAATGGTTGGCTGGCTCTCGACCCGGTTACCTGAGTTTGATTCCCAGATGGCAAATACAAGTCAGTGAGGAAGTTTGCATCTCAGGGCACCGGGAGCAATTTAGTTCAGACAATTAACCTAGGCAGCGTGTCTTTGGACTGTGGGATAAAACCGGAGTACCCGGATAAAACCCACGCGGACACAGGGAGAACATGCAACTCCGCGCAGTGGGCCGCGCTTGGTCGACTTCCCGGGGAAGCCTCCCAGGGCCATCCTAACCAAATGCCCGAACCACCTCAACTGGCTTCAATTCGCATGTTTGTTGTGTCAGGAATCCCGTAAAGAGCTTGCAAGCTCACTGGGTATTTTCTGCTGTAATAAAAAAACATCCATCAATCTATCTCAATCCGAAGGAGCAGCGACTCAACTTTGAGGTTCTCCCGGATTTCCGTGCTCCTCACCTTGTCACGGAGAGTGAGCCCAGCAACCCTGCGGAGGAGAAACCTCATTTCTGCCGCTTGTATCCGCCATCTCGTTCTTTCGGTCATTACCCTCACGTACACATGTATACCGTCACGGAGTTTTGCTCTGTGTTCGTGTTTGGTTTTCAGTGGATGAGAATTGCTCTTTAGAGTTGCTCTTCTGGGATAGCCTCTCCCCTTGGTGACGTTTGGCCTCATTTGGCCTCCCGTTGGAGGCTTCTTCACACGCTGCCTGAAGATGTAATGCAATCGCAAACTCATTAACTGCACAATGGATCGCGTCAGCGTGGGAATGCGATGAAATCGGAGCACGGGTGGGGCTCGCGCGGATCACAGGTGGACAGAGCGAGAGCAGCATCACGTGTAAGGGGCAAGCCTCCAACAGCGGAGGACAATGGAGAGCGATGAGACGGGAGACCCTGCTGGGTCCATCCATCCATTGTCAGAAACCGCTTAATCCTGTACAGGGTCGCGGTTGAGCCGGAGCCTATCCCGGCAGACACCGGGCGCAAAGCAGGGCTATACCTTGGATGGGACGCCGGTCCATCGCAGGGCACCGGGGGCAAGTTAGTCCGCAGGCCATTTACCCTATGCAACAGCACGTCCTTGGACTGTAGGAGGAGACCGGAGTACCCGGCAAAAAACTCGCGCGGACACGGTGAGAACATGCACACTCCAGACAGAAAGGCACCCGGGCCGGGAATCGAACCTAAGTGGTGACCGCTTGTCACGTGTCACGTCCCAGCATTGACGCGTCGCGGTCCTCCATGCCGGACGCTCACACGGGACGCGGCGACTCCTCCGCAAATAAACATGACGCGGAGAGCGAGCGGATCGCACGGACCGTGAGGGGAGGGGTCCCGTCCTGTGTGTGGTCGCCGCCGACCGGGCGGGGGGAGACAAACAGGGAGGAGCAGTTCCGGTCAGGGGGAGACCACGCCGAGAATTAGTCTAAACGAGCCAATCATGACAGTTTCGTTTGTGCGCAGCGAGTAGAGCGAGCGGGCTTGAGACCACGTGTGGTGAAACGCGCGGCTCCCTCAACTCGCCTCAACCCGACATCCTCCACCAGATGTCAATCACAACAACAGTTTACTGACGATGCTTCCAACGTGGGAGGCGAAACGTCGCAAGGGGGGAGACAGTGAGGGCCGCTCAGTGACACGGCTATCCCGAAAGAACATCTCTGAAGAGCAACCGTCATATGTATTGTCGTCATCCTCGGGGACACTGGTCGCGTTGTGGATTGTGGAGGGATCTCCGATGTTCTAGGTTTCACTCCGCCGACATTCACACGCGGCGGGGAAGGGGGTCCACACACGCGGCAGCTCGCTTTCCCGCCCGGTGCTACTATTGTGTTGACAAAAAAAATACACAAATGTCAGTTCATTACCCTGCATGTCTTTTTTATTATTCACAAGGGATAAAACATTCTTTCGAGAAGAAACGCAAATGTTTCATCGACGACTTAAGAAGGCGCACGGCGAGAGCCCGGAGTCTCGCTTTGTGATGAAGGCGCGTGGGGCCGCGGGGATCTCCGATCCCAGGCTCACAGTTGTCGCCGCGCTTCGTGATGACGCGGGTGTCGGTGCCGCGTCGCCCGGTGGCTGCCAGCACCCCGTCTCATCATGTGCCCACAGTGGCCACTCCTGCTGGCAGACCGGCTCTCATCGCCGGCTCCCTCATCTCACTCAGCGCGCTCACACGGCCCGCTTGTTCTACAACAATGATGCCACGGAAGCCATTCAGCCTGCTTGCCAGTCCATCACAGTCCATCACAGGGCACCGGGGGCAATTTAGTCAGCAGGTTAATTAATCTATGCGGCAGCATGTCTTTGGACTGTGGGAGGAAACCTGAGTGCCCGGCGAAACCCCACGCGGACACGGGGAGAACATGCAAACTCCACACAGAAAGGCCCCCGAGCTGGGAGTCGAACCAGGGTCCTTCCTCCTGTGAGGCGGCAGCGCTACTCAGCGCGCCACCGTGCAAGCAAAATACCGCGAATCCATATTCGAGCGAGCTTGGTTGTGGTGTGGAGGCCGACGTGTGAGCACTAGGCGGCACTAGACACCCGCGTTAGTTTCTTGACGCAGCGCGACACATTTCTAAATACAATGTGCGGATGCCACGTTTTGTGACTAAAGGGTTTCTTCACGAACTGCTGGTGTCGTTTGTAACGATCTGGCACACGGCGACTCGTGAGCACGGGGTCTAACACAGCGACTGATTTCCCCCGAATTACAAAGTTCCAATATACTGATGTATGTTTTCACGGCTCGATTCATGATGGTTGCTCTTCAGAGCTGTGCTTTCGGGATAGCCGTGTCGAGCGATCTTTCCTCTCTCCCTCGCGACGTTTCGCCCTCCCACGTCGATGATGCTTCCAAATAACGTTGTATCCGTTGTGAAAGAACAGCTCCGAAGAGCAACCGTCGTGAATGGAGCCGTGAAAACCTACATCAGTCCACGTGGCTTTCTGTCGTTCGTGAAATAAAAGACGAGTCTTTAAAATGCAGCGTTCGAGGCTGCTTAGATGCATAACCCTGCTCCTCTCCAATGGCTGTTCCCGCTGCTATGGGAGGTTTTTTTTCCTCCAAAAATGCTTTTGTTAATTAACAAGGGGAAGCAGAGAAAGGAATACACGGCCGAGCGGGGGGGTTGGGGAGAATAGAGAGGGGGTTCCTAAAGCCGCCCCCCCGTTCCCCGTTCCCCCCACTGACCCCGCTGCTGTGGTTGCACGCCGGGCCGCCTCGCGGGGCCGATAAACGGCGTGATGATGATGAGTCGCGGGGCGATTCGGAGACTCACGCCTGATGATGATGATGATGCATCCAACGTGGTTAGGCGAAACGTCGCGAGGCAGAGAGGGAGCTCGCTCAGTGACACGGCTATCCCGAAAGAACAGCTCTGAAGAGCAACCATCGATTTGGGGATTTCACTGTGAGCCTCGTGGGTGCCGAATACTGCCCGCGTACAGCGGCCCCCCCGGACGCCGGGCAGCGCGGGGCAGCGCGGGGCAGCGCGGGGTCGAGAGGGTCTGGAGTTGGCAGAAAACCCAGCGCCCGACTGCCTCGCCGCGCCGTCGCAATGCAAAGCGGCGGTGCAGCTTGTATGACGGATGACTAGTGCGGCTGTGGATATACGATGTGCCGGACACGGTGTATCCTACTCAGAGGTGAAAGTAAGCCAGCCAGCAAAACCTCTTTGATATCCGTGTAATGTTGCATGGCTGGAAATGTATACAGTACAACGTGCTGCTGCATATGTTAATTGGCCTGCTGATTAAATTGGCGCCCGGTGCCCTGTGATGGACTGGCGCCCCGCCCTGGGTATAGCCCTGCCTTGCGCCCTGTGTCTGCCGGGATAGGCTCTGGCTCACCGCAACCGTGTACGTGATTAAGCGCTTTTGGACAATGAATGAATGAACCATATGCTTCTTCTTCTTTGCGATTCTTCGAAGCGCGATGTTAAATTACAGTTTCCCATTTTCTTACACAGCTGAGTGTTTGCATTGCAGCCCGACTCCAGCAATCTAAGGCAGCAATCCAAAGCAGGGAGCGAGCGGTTTTCTGAGGGTGGTGTGGGGTAATACCATCAACATACATTATCATCCAACAAGATCGAAACGTTTGCTGTTAGCTGAATGAATGTCTCCAAATATATAATTCGCTTGTCTGTCAGGACCTGTGATGGTGATGAGATTTAAGACGAACTTACATGCAATGAGTTTGTCACGACGTCACCTTGATGCATAGCAGCAGGTTGTGTTGACGTGTGTTTGACAGGTGGACTTGAGAGATCGTAGGAGGCTCGTGTGCGAGGTGGAAGGGAGGGGGCGGCTGTGATAAGGGGGGGCACCTTGGCCCCCCATAGAGCCGGGATTGTTGCAGTGTCATTTTCGCAGTCATTTTGCCAATCCACTGCTGGATGAGTTTGGGCGCTGGCGTGCCCTGTGCCAGCACGCCGCCGCTAAAGACGCACTTGATTCGCTTGAGCGACGCGCTTAAAGGTCGGGAAAGAAAATACCCCGAGGATGCGGGATGGGAGACATGAAACAACAGCGGCAGCACCTGACCTATGCTCAACACACCGCTGTGTGTTCTGTGTTCAAAGTCTGTCGTCAATCCTTAGATGTGAAGTAATGACTGATTAAACAGACCGGGCCGCCAGTAACCACCACACGCCTCCACAAACACACAAATATATCATGTAGTAAATATTAATTAATTAATTGTCAGAAACCGCTTAATCCTTCACAGGGTCGCGGTGAGCCGGAGCCTATCCCGGCAGACACAGGGCACAAGGTAGGACGTCAGCCCACCACAGGGCACCGTGGTCAATTTAGTCCGCAGGCCAATTAACCTATGCTGCAGCGTATCTTTGGACTGCGGGAGGAAACCGGAGTGCCCGGCGAAAACCCACGCGGACAAGGGGAGAATGACAAATGTATCATATAGTAAATACACACATGTGGTATGTCTCGTGCAGAATGTGTATGAGATGCCGCAAGCCTACCCTGCAAGTTTGCCTTTGGGAATCATTGACCCATGGCGAAGGAGACGCAATACATCACTAAGGCATGTCCCCATCTCGCCAACGCGCCATCTTATACACGGAGTAACTGCTCCGTGGCCGGCGTGTTATTGTTTGTCTAATTGCAGACGAAAGCGTAACATCCACAGGATCCCTGTATTAGGCAAGTTCTCTCCCCGCCGATGGGAATCCACATCGGTGGCCTTTACGGGCGACGCTGAGGTGGCGTTTGAAGAGCAGTGTAAAGTCGCTTTACCCTTCAACAGCAGCCCCTGGGGACTGTGCGGATATGCGGCGGATCTCTCATCAAACAGCTCAATAGTCTGCTGTCACCGCTTCACGCCCCGCACAATATATACTACTGGGCCACGCACGCGCTACAGTCTATATGGCTAAGTAGATCCCGTGTGGACTGTATATCCTATAGACTGTTGGCGGAAGCGCTGTCAGTCAGTACTTTTTTGTAAGACCGGCACGGTGGCGCGGTAAGTAGCGCTGCCGCCTCACAGCAAGAAGGACCGCGGTTCGAATCTCGGCTCGGGTGACTTTCTGTGTGGATTTTGCATGTTCTCCCCGTGTCCGTGTGGGTTTTCACCGGGCACTCCGGTTTCCTCCCACATTTCAACGACATTCTGCCTACATTAATTGCCCTCACTAACTTGCCCGCGGTGCCCCGATATGTTGTAACTCGCTTACCCCTACCCGCTGGACAACTGTTAAAATGAGCTACATAGCTCAACAGTTTCTTCCTCAGTAAGCCCGGGGTTCGAATTCCTCAGTAAGCCTCAACACCACGGACGGCACTGTCGACGTGTCTGTGTCACGTTACTTGTTGACGGATCTCAGTATAATCAGCATCAAAACAACAGCAAAACACACGTGTGGCCTGCGAGAGAGTTAAACTGACCGAACGTTTGACGCCTGTCCTTCACGACCCCGTGTTTTATGGACCTGAGCAGATTACATCAGCCGGTCTGCGGGTGTTAGGCGTCCATAGTGAAGCTCTGTTTATGAGTTTAGGTCATGTGAAAATGTGTGTAAGTGTAGTGCACCCGTCGATATGTTGGAGAAAACGAGCGAACACACACAGCACTTACCTTCGAAGATGGTACCGACGTTTCGCTGAAACCTCCACTCAGCGTCATCAGGTGTTAGGTGAAATTAACTCGAAGGCTTGCATGACCAATGTTATCCATAGTGAGGTTCTGTTTATGAGTTTAGGTCACGTGAAAAGGTGTGTAAGTGAAGTGCACCCGGTCGATATGCCGGAGCAAACGAGTGAGCACATGCATCACTTACCTCAAAAGATGGCACCGACGTTTCGCTGACAATCCCAGCCAGCATCATCAGGGACACAGGTGTTAGGTGGTTCACGCATCGCACAATCATTTGCGGGGAGCGGCGGTGTAGCGGTTAGCGCGCAGCGCTTCGAACCCGGCGACCCGAGTTCGCTTCCCACTCGCAGCCAACACTAGCCAAGATGTTCTGAACCGGTCCTGGGCGTCACCTCGGTCCTGGTGCGGTGGAGCGGTGTGTCAACATCGCCACTGGCGAGACAACGCCACCCACCCCCTCGTGCGCCCTGATGGTTTCGATAGGCGCTACTCGCAAACAGCACTTGACCCAACAGTCTGTTAAGTCTACACGGGGGATCTTGCTCGTAACGCATCGCACAGTCATTGAGAGATGGCGGGGACGGATGCTTCGTCCAGCAGTGGATGTCCCGTGACGGTTGCTCTTGATGATGACGACGGAGTGTTGTTGTCAGTCGGTTTGTATTGAACCTGGAAGGAACCGCTCACCTGTGTAGCTCTGTATTAATGTAGGTTTTCACGGTGGCTCGATTCATGACGGTTGCTCTTCAGAGCTGTTCTTTCGGGATAGCCGTGTCACTAAGCGACCTCCCTCTCTCCCCCGCGACGTTTCGCCTCCCACGTTGGAAGCATTATCAGATCAAGCCTGATGATGCTATCGCGAATCAACAGCTCTGAAGAACAACCACTATGTAGCTATTATTAACAGTTGTCCAGCGCGGAGGAGTAAGTAGGTTACACCATCTCAGAGCACCAGGGACACTTTAATCAGCAGGACAATCAACCTCGGCAGCAGCAGCGTGTGGTTATTGCGCATTCTCACGGCGCTGCAATCCCACCGGCTCCATTAATACAAATAATAATCCATTAAAATGTATAACGCGTGGCACATATTCATTCAATGTCGAAGGTATTTATTCGAAGCCACAACGACTCAGAGGCGTAGCGAGGAAACAGCAGAGGGGCGGAGGAGGCAGCCAGGCGGCGCCAACATATTGCCACACACTGCTTTTTATATATTATGATGTTATCGGCCAACTAATTAATCATTGTTTTTTTAAGTTGTGGAGGTTAGCCGGAGAACGTGGAGAAACCCCCACGCAGAACAGAGGCATACAGAACACAAACCCCACACAGAGAGTCGCCCAAGGCGGGAATCGAGCCGCCTCGGTCGGGCAAGACCATTCTTTGCGTGAGGCGCGCATGTTACCGCTGCACAGACAGCGTGCCGTCGGGGCAGCCTCTGCGCGCCGTGGCTGGTCGGTGGCGCCAGGAGGCGCGGGGCCGGCGTCTGGGCGACACACGGAGCTCCGACTTGCCGCAGGCCGCGCCGCCACGAGGCGACAAATCAACAGCTCCGCGGCGCAGATCGCTGCCGCAGATTGCGCGGCCTCGCTGTCGCGCCACGTGGGGATGCGGCGCGGGCCCCGGGTGCACGGCGCTTGTTTTGAGAATCGCTCTCCGGAGCCGGTCTGTGTGGCGAGCCGCGTCCACTGCCGCTTCCGTAGCTGTTCTTTATGGATAGCCGCGTCGAGAGAAGGAACACTTCACACGGCTATCCCGAAAGAACAGCCCACGGAGAGAGATTCTCATACATGGAAGCTTGAAAAACGACCTCGGTATATTGTTGTGTTTTTTTGTTTATTCATTCGGACCAAGATTTACGTAACGTTCACTGGCTCCGATTCTTTAAATATTGCCGACCCACCACGTCCGCCGTGCCCCCGCTGCCAAACGTCAGCGCGTTAGGTAATTGGCGTATTTTCTAACAGGATATCTGCCATTAAGTCTTAAAAATAGTCGGTAGTTTACACTACGCGCGGTGCCTGCCGTGTCGCCCAAACAATAATCCCCATTCATTATAACAGATCAGGGCTACGTGTAAAAATTTAGTTTTGACTGGAAGTCCCCTCCAACGCAGCGATAGGATCAAAAGCTGTCAACAATTCGTATTCACCTCCAAACATGCGCCTGGCGGGGCTAACGCTGTCGCGCTCGATAACAAACTCAGATAATTATCGCCGGCCGCATGTACATGCAAGTCCCCGTGCATGTACGCGCGCTTGTCAGTGCCGTGCGACGGAGCCTGTGCGAGCCGTGAGCCTCGCTCCCTCCGTGGACGAGAGCTGGTTCCCTCGGCTCGAGTTTGCGTGCGCATTTCACTTCGTACGCGACACGCATTTCAGATATGTTTTTCACACGTAGGCGCAGCTTATCTGTAACGTTCAAATACGCACCGGTGGTCAGAATATGTTAGTTTCCATGCGGTGGGGTTTGGAGTGTCGTCTGTTTAACAAATTGACAACCAGGCTAGAATATTCGGGTTGTCGGGGCAACCAGCAAAACGTTGTGATTTCGCGCCTGCGTGCCACGGGGCTCCTCCGCTCGGCGCCCACAGTGGCCTCGTCCCGTCTCTCCCTGGCTCTACAGCACTGCATGCATACTTACGTGAACACGTGTGTCCACGCGTGTGCTCGCACATGTGTGTACTCTGTGCGTGTGCATGCACGCGAAGGCTTCATGCTCAATTGCCCACGTGTGAGTTGCTTGACACTCTTCGTATTCCTACGTTCGGCGTTGGAACGAGAACAACGGGCTTCAAGTAATCGTGTTTGTAACATTAATTCGTTGTCAGTACCCGCTTAATGCTGCAGAGGGTCGCGGTGAGCCGGCGCCTATCCCGGCAGCCACAGGGCGCAAGGCAGGGCTATGCCAAGGATGGGACGAGATTTGTGATCAATTCCCCAGCGTGGTCAGTCGGTCAGTTTGTATTTAATCTAAACTGGAAGTAACCGTTGAGCCGTGTAACTCTTTTTAACAGTTGTCCAGCGGGGAGGGGTAAGCAAGTTACACCATCTCAGGACACCGGGGGCAATTTAGTCAGCACAATTAACCTTGGCCGTAGCGTGTGTTTGGACTGTGGAAGTAAACCGGAGTATCTGGTGAAAACCCACACGGACACAGGGAGAACGTGCAAACTCCACACAGAAAGGTACTCGAGCCGGGAGTCGAGCCTAGGCCCTTCTTTCTGTGAGGCGGTAGCACTGCTCACCGCAACAACACCCGGCAGGTGTGTCTGAGTGGAGCCGGTTAGAGCCAACAGAGCGCGCTCATGGCGCGGTGGAGTCGCCACGCAGCCCGTGGTGTGACCTGTGTTGTGCACGTGTGCTGTGTCTTGTGTACCTGTGTTGTGCACGTGTGCTGTGCATGTGTGCTGTGCGGGTGCATTGCGTCTGTCTCTAGGCGCGGTAGTGTAGCGGTTAGCGCGCTGCGCTGCGAACCAGGCCACCCGAGTTCGATTCCCGCTCACGACCAACACCAGTGATGCATTTCTGAACCGCTTATGATTCTCCCCTAGGTCGACTCAGCCTTAAATTAGTACCTAGCGCGGTGTGTAAAACATCGCCACTAGGGATACAAAGGCGGCCAGGCGTGGTGCTGGACAACCACCACCTCGTGTTCTGTGCTTGTCTTTATAAGTGCTACTCGCTAACAGCGCTTGACCGCACAGTCTGATAAGGCTATACGGGGGATCTTTGTCTTTCACGCTACACACCTGCTACACACCTGCTCCTATGTTTCATGTGTCGGCATGCGTCGCATGTAGCCTGTGTGTATGCCACCTGTACGCGTTACACGTGTGTGCGCGTGTGCGCGTTACACGTGTGTGTGTGCGCATGCGTGTGTGCCGTGCTGGCCCTTATGGGTGCTTCTCGCTAACAGCACTTGAGCCTATATCCAGTTAAGGCTATACCGGGGATCTTTGTCTTTGTGAGTGTGGAGCGGTAGCGCATTGGTGAAGGCGCTGCGACGCAAACCTGGCCAGTTCGATTCCCGCTCGCAAACCAACACCGGTGACGAAAACCTCAACCGGCACTGGGTGTCTGCTAGGTCGACTTAGCCTTAAACGAGTACCTGACGTGACGTTTAAACATCAGCCGCGGGGAGACAAAGGCGGCCGCGGGTGGCGTTAACCGCCCACGCTTGGCTTGCCTGCCTTCATGGGTGCAAGCAGCAGTCGCCCTAACAGTCTGTGAAAGGCTCCACCGAGGTGTGGGGGCCATTGCCCGCGGTGAGGGAGAGGGAGAGACGGTGTGAGTGAGTGGCGCATCCTGGCCCGGGGGAGCCTCGGCTCACGACTGTCGGTGCCGTCAGCCAATGGGGAGCCGGCCCTCGGCGCGCCGAGATGCCGCCGTGAGTATATATAGAGTGTGTGGCCAATCGCGCGCCCGTGCGCAATGTTCCACTCGGCGCTCCTATAAAGTGAGGCGCGGGGAGCGAGGCGCCACGGGTTGCTTGTCCACGCGGGCTCGCTCGCACCGCCCTAGGTGTGCGAGTCGCACGCTGCCTCCCTCGCTGCCTCCCGCCGCGTCTCTCGCTCTGCGGCCTTGAGGCTGCCTTGAGCCGGTAGGACCCCGCGACCTCCGCCGTACCGACACACCGGGGATACTTGGCTTCCCGCCGCCTGCCTCTTGCGGAGACGCGCTCGTGTGCAACAGGTGACGCTGGCTGACGGGACCACTGCGGCAGGGCAGGTGTCTATACGCACAGAGATAGAGGGAAGGCGATCTAGAGAGAGGGAGGTTTAGAGAGGAGCGCTGACAGCTATGGGCGAGCCGGTGCTGCCTGTGCTGCTGGTGCTGTTGCTGTGCGGGCCGCTGGGCGCGGCGCGGCCGGGAAAGGGGGGCCGCTGCCCCCCGCGGTGCCGCTGCCAGGAGGAGCCCCGCGCGCTCCGCGTGGACTGCTCCGAGCTGGGGCTGTCGGGTCTCCCCGCGGGGATCAGTCCCCTCACCACCTTCCTGTGAGTACCCGCTCCGCGCCTCGCACTCTGTCGCGCTCCGTCTCTCTGCCCCTCGCTGTGTCCCTCCGTCTCTGTCCCGCTGTGTGTCTCTGTCCCGCTGTGTCCGCGCCGGCCTACCCCTATGTCGCTATGTCTCTGTGTGTGTCTGTCTTTTCCCCTCTCTGTGTCCCTCTCCGTATGTCCCCGGTGTCCCCGCGTCCCGCGTCTCGGCGCGCTGCGAGGGGTCGCCACGTGCTGAGCTGCTCGTGCAGAGCGCGTCACGTGCGGGTTGTGCTGCTCACAGCGACGCTCGCCACTACACGGGGACCTTCACACATTGCTCCACATACTTACTTTGGGACGTATCATGCACCAGATGTTTAGGAGTGACGACGTGGTAACATATTCGCCTCACAGGCGGAAAGTCCTGCCCGGGCACCTTTCTGTGGCGTGTTTGCGTATTCTCTCCTCCTGTTCTGCGTGGGTTTCCTCCGAGTTATTCAGTTTCCTCCCGCAAATAAAACACGCATTAATTAATGTGTGATAACATCTTAATGAATATGGACGCAGCGTCAGGAGTGTTGGCGCCGGCTGACCGCGTGGCTGCCTCACCCAACTCTGCGATTCCCCGCATCGCCTTGGGACCTTCTGGGTAGAAGGCGCTACGATATAAATGTAATACTTCATAACGCATAAAATACAGATACGGGACGCTGCAATAATGAGTAACGATACTCGTCGAGTGTGTAGGTGAATGGCTGTTCGTGTAAATGAACGTACTTTACACCGGCATATCTAAAGAGGTTGCTGGAGATTTACACAGCGTGACAATGTTGACTGCTCACCGCTCGGAGCTTATCGGGGATCAGAGGGAGGCGGATTCTCCTCACGCCGTGTAACACGGCGTCAGCTAGCCGCCGGCTCCGCGCGGATTCTCAGTTCGCGATTTTCATGAAAGGCGCGGCACGGTGGCGTCGCGGTGAGGTAGCGCTGCCGCCCCACAACAAGAGGTTCGAATCCCGGCTCAGGTCCCTTTCTATGTAGAGTTCACATGTTCTCCCCGTGTCCGCGTGGGTTTTCGCCGGGCACTCCGGTTTCCTCCCACAGGCCAAAGACACGCTGCTGCATAGGTTAATTGGCCTGCTGACTAAAGCGTCCCCGGTGCCCTGTGATTGACTGGCGTCCCATATTGGGCATAGCCCTGCCTTGCGCCCTGTGTCTGCCGGGATGGGCTCCGGCTTACCACGACCCTGTACGGGATTAAGCGGTTTCTGACAATGTAATGGATCTTGATCGTTAATGGACACATCCACAGCGTGTCCAACGCGCCCACGGGTCCCTGTGCGCCTGACGTGGGCTCGTGTGCCGCGACAATGAGCCGATGACAGCGCGTGGCGATAGATCATCATGTGTATGGGAAGCCTCCCCCGCGACTACAGATCAAACAGCCAATGGCGACTGCACGTGGCAGGCGCGATAGGGCGCTGGAGTCAATAAAACACGGGAGGACAACACACGACGTCGATGAAGTGTCGCGCGCGGGAGGACTTCACACGCGGGGGGCTTAGCGCTGTGGTGATAACCGCGCCGTGTAACAAATCGGACGTTGAGCGGAACAATCCATTGACATTTCACTCGGGGCTGTTTTCACTCGGGGAGCGTAATCAAGGGCGTCGTAGTCATTACGAGAGCGGCCCCGCAGGAGCCGTCCACCCATTGATTGGCGCGCTCGGGATTATCCCGTGTCGGCATCCTGCCGGCATCCACAGACGCCGCCTAATGAGCGCGCCGCAAACTTGGCTGACGCCACTGTGTTGTGTGGACAGGTGACTACTGTGACGGCCGTGTAAGGGAACAGCGGCTGCAATTGAATACCGCTGTGTAATGTTACTGTACGTGCGCCTTGCACACGTGCGACGCGGAGCCAAGGACGCTGACTAAGGCGTTACGCGGGTCGATTCTGCAAACGAGAGCGACAAACGCGATAACGTTAGCGCGGTGCCCTGCGATGGACTGGCGCCCCGTCCTGGGTTTAGCCCTGCCTTGCGCCCTGTACACTGGATTAAGCGGTTTCTGACAACGGATGGATGGAACGCGACAGCTAACACGGGTAACGTTAGTGTTTTGAAGGGCGACGCGTGCAGACGCTGCAGTCTAGGTGTGAGCACAGCCCGTTGTACTAAGGTGCAACTGGAACGCGAGAGGCAGGCGGCACGATCGTGATCGATCCACTGCTGGATGAGGCCCCGTCGTGCGGCCGCCCGCGTCTCTCGGAGCCGCCCTGTATTGGCGCTGGCAGCGTGGCCGTGGCGGAGAGCGGCGCCACGCAGCAGCGACACACACGTGACACACGACACACACGTGACATGACAGGCGGTGACATTGCCGCCGGGACGCGGGCGCTGGAAAGAACGCGCGCGGTGGGTGGGGGGGCGCCCACACCCCCCCTCAAAGACAAAGATCTCCCCTATAGCCTTAACGGACTGTAGGGTCAAGTTCCGCTAGCGAGCAGCAACCTACGAAGGTTGACACGGCACACGAGGAGGTGGGTGACCAGCGGCCACAAGCTCTGGCGGTCAGCGCGACTCGCCCTTCAATCCTTCAATCCGCCAGGTTCAATCCCTGCCTCCGTTCTTACAGAAATACTCGTAACATCATGAGCGCGCGTAAGAACATGTTTGGCCAAAACTGGACAATTCTTGTTTTTTTTTTATTGCCCCAAGCTTTCCCTAACAGCAAAAAAAAACCACCAGTGCGTGTGTGTTTACGATCACCCAGAGCGTGCTTTATACATAGATGGAAATTACAACTAACGTCCAAAATTGGTCGGTTAAACAATGACGTTTGCGATTGAAGAAAACACACCTACACACTCCGCGTACAATTCGAGATGAACCTCAATGACATTTGGATCAGTGTCTAACGGAGAGGAAGTGTCTGTGTGCGAATGAAGGTCATGGATTTAGCGGTGCGAGTGAAACAGGCCACGCGGGAATCTAATTAAAGCCTTGGCTGGGAGGGGGCTGGCCAGTTTGTTACGGACAGAGTGTGTCGTGTGCAGGCACCAAGGTGAGCCCTGTGGATGTGAATCATTTATGTATTAAGTTCGAGGCATAACGCACCGCCGGCACGCACGCGTGTGTTATTTCCACGGACGCTCGTATTACCGTAAGAACGCAAGCCGCTCTGACGGGGCCCGTGGGACCTTAATACCGCAGTTAAACAGCCCTAAAGGCAGATTAAGCCGTGCAGCGCCGTGCGTGACGCGCTCGTTTGGCCGGGAGCTCTGCATCTGTCTGCGCCGATAGACCCCCTTGAAACCGTTTCGCTGTAAACAAGCTGTAACGAAAATGTGTCGATAATAGACGTCACGACCCAATGTCAAATGTCCTCGTGCCGTGGTTATCGCAGTAGGTGGTGAACAGGCGGAGCAATGCCTAGCCATCCCACAATGATATTCACATAATGCTGGGGACAACCAATTAGGTATGCACACACACATAACGAGCTGCGGTAATTGCTCGCCCGCTCCGGGTACGTTTACAATGCCGCATCTTGAGCTGCGTCTAAACCCTCTCACGTGTCCAATTGCTTGACACACACACACAGAAACAGACAAAGCTCCCCCGTACACCCTTATCAGACTTTTGTAACAAGTGCTGTTAGCGAGCACCTAATGAAGGCCGGCATGATACACGAGGGGGTAGGGATCCCAGAACCACGCCCGGCCGCCTTTGTCTCCCTAGTGGTCATGTTTAGCAACGGACCAGGTACTTATTTGAGGCTGAGTCGACCTAGGGGAGGCCCAGGACCGGTTCAGAAAACCGTCACTGTTGGCCGTTAGCGGGAATCGATCTCGTGCCATAGCCAGGTTTGGAGCGCAGCACGCTGACGGCTGCGCCACCGCTCCCCGCTCACGCACAGGCGTACAACGCACGCACGCACTCATTTGCATGCACGCTCGCAGCCACGCACACGCGCATGCACACTACGCCACACACACACACACACAACGACACACACACACTACGACATACACACACAACCGCGCGCTCACTCACTACGCACGCGGGCGACCCCACTCCTGCACAAAGACAAAGGTCCCCGGTGTAACCTTTAACACGCTGTTGGGGCAAGTGCTGCTGGCGAGCACGCGACGGAGTGGTTGGACAGGACCACGCCCGGCCGCCTTTATCTCCCCAGTGCCGATGGTTGCACACCGCAGCCGGTACTAATTTCAGGCTGAGTCGACCTAGGGGAGTACCGGGAACGGCTCAATGCTGGCTGAGGTTATGCACCTGCAGGGCGTGCGGCTTATGAGTACTGATGTAGGTTTTCACGGCGATTCATTCGGGAGGCGAACCGTCGCGAGGGAGAGAAGGAGATCGCTCGATACGGCCATCCCGAAAGAACAGCTCTGAAGAGCAACCGTAATTATTTTTACTTGTGAACGTGGAGGTGAGTGTGTGAACGGAACTCGTTCTGCTTATTTATTCTCATGCACCCCTGATCCTTGACCGTGTGGGCTCCGAGGACACGAGACACCACGCCAACGACAGAATCCATGTTGGGTGAGATGACCTAGGATTGGCTCAGGCACAAAATCTTCGATTGGCAAAGACAGCTTTTCCTCGGCTTGCCGGCTCGTATAAAGATTTGCATAATTTTGAATTCTTAATTGGGGCGGCACGGTGGCGCAGTGAGTAGCGCTGCCGCATCACGCCAACAAGCACATGGGTTCAATTCCTGGCTGGGGTTCCCTCCTGTGCGGGGTTTGCACGTTCTCCCCGTGGCCGCGTGGCTTTTCGCCCGGTGCTCCGGTTTCCTCCCACAGTCCAAACACACGTTGCTGCTGCTGCTGATGCCTCGGTTGATTGACCTCCTTACTGAATTGCCCATGGTGCCCTGCGATGGATTGGCGTCCCATCGTGGGAATAGCCCTGCCTTGAGCCCTGTGTCTGCCGGGATGGAGGTATTGTGCGTTTGTTTGCGGCCCCCATCTTCTACAGCACACGACCACACCTCGCCGCCTTCACAGCGCTGCAGTCTGTGCCAGGTGCACAGCCACCACCATCACCTGGCTAATGCAACATTCTCTTGTTTCCCAGCATTGAACAGGGCACACACCACATGGGTGTCATTATAGAGTGCAAATGAATGAATCAAAAGCTGTGAATTCCTATTAAAAATTGGACTGGTGTTGGAGATTGAATGTCTGTTTATATTATAATAGGTTGGGTTACACATTAACGTTGATCCATGGATAAGACTTGCGTAGGTGATACGGTTATAATGAAACTAAATCGAATTTAAATAACCCCCATTGTTGCGTAAAGTAAAAATTACATACTGATAATAAAATATCATTTTTTAAACTGTCGGGTGCTTTGGCACTTTGTTCCGATTACATTGCGCAGGAAGATGCCGCGTAACGTAAACTTCCTTGCGAAAATAAATATTGATCGTTGTGATTACGGCACGAAATCGCTGCCACATGTCGCTCGCAGCTCAGCACGAACACCGTGGCTCACAATTACACCGCAGTGTGTTAGCGACACCGCTGGGAGCCTGTGGCAGGGAGCCGTGCTCTCAACGGGGAACACATCGCTACATCACAGCACGCAGTGGCCAGCGATAGACTGGCATCCCATCGTGGGTATAGCCATGTCCTGCACCCTGTGTCTGTCGCGATAGGCTCCGGCTCACTGCGACTCGGTAGAGGTTTAGACTGGTACTGATAATGAATGATAACAGAATGTACTGATGTAGGATTTCACGGCTCGATTCATGATGGTTGCTCTTCAGAGCTGTTCTTTTGGGAGAGCCGTGTCACTGAGCGATCTCCCTCGCGACGTTTCGCCTCCCACGTCGAAAGCATCAAGCAACCGTGCAGCATGACTGATGATTGACATGCAGACCTGTGCTACGCTTACACTAATTATAAATAGTATAAAACATCTATCAATATTAATAATACGATCTAATTATTCGTTTTATATAGTGTCATAATTCGTGCAAATTGTATCTCACAATCGCTGGGGAACCACAGATATGGGCTGGAAGGCTGCCAGGCGGTGAGCCGATTTGTGAGTGTTTATACATAGCTAACATTGCCCCCGCTGTCCTGTGCTGGACTGGCGTCCCATCCTCGGTATAATGCTGCCTTGCACCCTGTGTCTGCTGGGATAGGCTCTAGCTCATGGTTTCTGACAATGGATGGATGTACATAGCGGAGTATTACTTTTCATACAAAATGTACGTGTAGCGGTATCACACTCCGCACTTGAAGCGATGACTTTAAATTCTGGACACCACGTCACCCGAGACAAGCGGGTGTTTGGGCCCCAGCGAGGCGTCGCGGACAGAGCCGCCACACTTTACGCACTAACGTGTTTTGTTGCTTTAGTCGTGGCTTCTCAAGTGAAATATGATTTACACAGATGTGAGCGTGCGCCACTGGGCCTCTGAAGCCACATGTGTCATCATTAGCGACAGTGGCGTCACCACACAGCATTGTGGCTTCACCAACGAAGCCACGGCGAGCTGCTCAGCGATTCGTTTCACTATCACGGTGGATTTTCGCCGGGCACTCCGGTTTCCTCCCGCAGTCCACAGACATGCTGCTGCATAGGTTGATTGGCCTGCAAACTACATTGCCCCCGGTGCCCTGTGATGGACTGGCGCCCAACCCTGCGTGTAGCCCTGCCTTGCGCCCTGTGTCTGTCGGGATAGACTCCGGCTCACTGGATAAAGCGGTTTCTGATAATGGATGGATGATGGCAAACGATGGATCGATCCCATTTGTGAAAATAAGCAATCTTAAATTTATAATATTTACAGTTTATAACGCGCCACGAATATGCATTCAATGTCGAAGAGAGTGAGAACTATGCAGAGGCGCGAGGTGGGGGAAGGCAGCCACTCGGTGAGCCGGTACCAATATTTGCCAGACACTCTCCTATATATCTTATCGGCCAATTCACGAGTGTGTGTTTTAGTTGTGGGAGGAAACCAGAGAACCTGGAGGAAACACGAGCAACATGGAGAGTTCACTCAAACTCCACACAGAAAGGCGCTCGAGGCAGGGCTTGAACCGCCGCGGGAGGGACCTTCTCTCCGTGAGGAGGAGGCGCGGATGTTACCGCTGCTTAGACACCCTGGCGAGTGCCTCTATGCAGCGCCTGTGATAGAGGCTACATGTTGTAAGCACACAGGAGGGTTCCCATGGTCCCGCTTGTGAGGCCGTGCATCGTGTCGCCGTCACCGACCTTGGAATGAATGTCGCCCTCTGTAGGTGTCGGCTTTCTTTGGGATGTATGTCCGTGAGCTTAAGTCGTGGTCAGAGGTCGACACAGAGCATCGCCCTTGGGGTCACCAAAGTAAACACCACTGTGTGCGGGGTCAAAGGTGGTCGTTCAATGGAGGCACGGACCCCACCGTAGCAATTGTGGAGTGAGGCTGCTGGCGCGGGCAGCCTATCAGACATGAGCACTTCCCAGCTCTCGTTAGGTCAAGAAGATTTTTTCGATTGTCTTAAAAAAATATTAAAACTGCCTATGAATAGTTTAACGGTAACATTTCAATCGGTATTACGCTTAACGGTTTCATGACCAAAAATTTTTTTGAAGTGAATTTTATTCCATTATGCTAGTTACATTTAATAAGTGTGAGCCACACATCAAAATGTAATATTGTTCCAGAAACTTTATGTTGGGTTTTAAAAAAAAATCCACGTTACGCGTCCTAATAACTACGCATTCACAGCCCGTCTCGCCCACAGTCTGAATGTGGTGAAGTCTTAAATGCATTGTGATTCGCTCTTTGCTCGGTTAATTGTTTATTGCATTTAGGATGTATAACAATCATACCGTCGTGCATTGAGTAATGAAATCTCTATCTTTTCCGTATCGAAGGCTGCTGATTGCCGGTAATTGCATTCGCCAACAATGATGTAATTGTAATACAGTACTGCAGACCTGGGAGGGAGTGATTGTTGTGAACCCTTGGATATGATGTCATACACTTTACATCGATAGCCGCGACATATGTATTAGTCTTGTGAGCAACGTAATTAAATGTCAAAAATAGAATTTCCGAGGATTTACCCGTAAGACCCTCGCGGCGTTGTCAGTGTTGAATCCGCGCTCATTATTCCCGATGTAACAATCGACTAGCGTCATGACAGAATCGTAGCGTTTAAAACACGTTGGAAATAATTGCAATTAACGCGAACACCAAAACTTTGCCCACGGGAATTTGATAATATGTTCGAGCTAACATAACCGTCAAATATTGCTGTTAACCCAGCAGCGTACACCCAGTGAGCTTGCAAGCTCTTCGCGGGATTCCTGCGACACAACAAATACGCGAATTGACAAAAAATACTAAAATATTAAAATCATTAAAATATAAAAATCACAAGTTAACACAACGAACCACAAAAACATAGAGTAAACATTTACACACAGCATTACACAAGACATAAGTGACCAAGTAAATAAAATAAGAATGATATAAAGTATGTAAAACAGTTAAACATTGCGATGGGAATAAATGGAGAGCGGTGAGCGACACAACGCTGCAGGAGAGATTAAAACACGTGCTGTTCTAGGGCGGCGCGTGGCGCGGTGAGTAGCGCTGCCGCCTCACAGTCAAAAGGACCCGGGTTAGAATCCCAGCTCTGTTGCCTTTCTGTGTGGAGTTTGCATGTTCTCACCGTGTCCGCGTGGGTTTTCGCTGGCCACTCCTGTTTCCTCCCACAGTCCAAAGACATGCTGCTGCATAGGTTAATTGGCCTGCGGACTAAATTGCCCCCGGTGCCCTGTGGTGGACTGGCGTCCCATCATGGGTACAGCCCTGCATTGCGCCCCGTGTCTGCTGGGATAGGCTTCGACTCAGCACAAAGATTAAGCAATGTTTGACAATGAATGAATGAGTGTTCAAGACGGTGAACACGAGAGGGGGTGGGGGGTGTGCGCAGGGCAAGACTTCATCGAGGTTCAGAGCCACGCCACGTTCTGCTCGTGCCACAGCGATGGAATGGGAAGGGGGCAAAAAACACCGAGAGGTGCCAGCGAGTCTAGAGAAAACGCATTCGTGCGCAAACCAAATGTTTCCATGTACGCACTTTCGGTGTGTTTGCGCGCCTCTGGTGTTTACATATTAGTTCGTGAAACATCTGCACGTGATTACCATGGCGCATGTGGGTGAGTGCATAGCAATTGTCATCACAGCCGACTGAGAGTGACACAATGTCAACTCCAGCGGCAGGTTGGGCCCCGTGGGCTCCGAACATCGTGGCCGTCGCTTCGAAACTGGCAGTGAACGGTGGAAAAGTAATAAAATTGACAACGCATGGCACAGTATTCGTTCAACATCGAAGGTAATTCGTTCCAAGAGCGAATGACTCAGAGAAGGGGGAGTCAGGCGGTTAGCCGGCGCCGACCCGCCAGACACTGCGTCCTGTGTACTACGATGTTATCGGCCAATTCATTAACGAGCATTTTATTTAATTGTGGGAGGCAACCGGAGAACCCGGAGGAGAACACACAAACTATGCACAGAAAGGCACTCAAGATGGGAATCGAAGCACCTTGGGCACCCTGCTACCCAAACCTCCATCCATCCATTGCCAGAAACCGCTTCATCCTGTACAGGGTCGCGGTGACCAAGAGCCTATCCCGTTAGACAACAGGGCCCAAGGCAGGGCGATACCCAGGATAGGACGCCAGTCCGTCACAGGGTACCAAACCTCTGGCTTCTCAAACCACGTTTAGAACATTGCAAAGCGGCACCGCGCAGCACATTATTATAAATCTACAACACAGGCGACATCATTATTATTATTATCACCATTATCATCATCAGCGAAGGCGATTCATTAACAATGCGGAGACGGGCACCGCGGGCTGGCGGAGGCGTTCACTCTCCGACGCATGCTATGAACCCGCTAGCGCCCCGCACGGCGCCGACATGCTGTATAAATAGGGCTCTAACTTGTGACAAAACACGCGCTCATGTTGAGTTACGGCCGGTGAAGCGAGAGCACTGGACCGAATGTTTACCGCAAACAGACGGCGAGATGCCACACAGCGTGC